>OY740770.1:57689188-58289188 GCA_963513935.1 Aphrophora alni | reverse complement strand
GTAAAATTAAAAAAAAACTGATATGTAATTTTTAATTTTATACGAAATTGAATTAAATTCCTCTTATTCCTAACATTTTTAGGTAAAATATGTTTTTCCATTTACTTGAAAATTGTATCCTAGTGAATAAGAACATTTTAAGATATTAATTTAATGGAACCATGTTGTTTAATGTAAATGTACAACTATATTCTCCTACATTTAATTACGTCTAGTAACCAGCAATACAGTTGACATTATTCGATTAGACATTACATATTGCAAACACTAATTACGGTCTCTCTAATGAGAAGTTTAGACCTTTAAAAGCATGAATAATACAAGTATGCAAAAACATTACTGCTTCTTATTTGCAATTGATGAAGAGCCAAGATACTTTTTTTTAAACTTGTATTTTTAATTTAAAATTAAATATTTGAGATACATCAACAAAAATATATATTTGACAATTTGTATAAAAAATAATTTACCTTTCATTTTATCGCGATACCATCACCAATGGTATTAAATTTTGATTTCTTATCGTATAACATACAAACAATCAAATAAATTGAACTATTTTTTATTAAAATATCGAAAAAATATACAGTTCAATAATTTCAAAAATAAAGAAATTTAAAATAAAAGATACAATAGGAACAAAGGTACCGGTATTATTATTTATTAAAATTATTGCTTACAAAATATGAATTAAAATAAATGTTTAACATTTAAGGAAAGACGATGATCTGTATTCCAAACTGTAGAATGAAACTGAACATTTTTAATTTCGTAAATGTGTTCCTTCCTAAAATCAACTACTCCGGATAATAGAATTGAGAGTTTTGGTATTTTAATTTTACATATTATTTTTTAGAAATATAAAAATTCATCACTAGGGGATATAAATTGTATTATAAAAGTTAAGAAAAATATCTGTCAAGTATCTCATAACAGTTGTAATACAACTTTTTATTTTAATTATGTTACTCTAACAATTTGTAATGTTTCTACAATTATACATATATATATTTTTGTTTCAGTTGTTATTGTCTTTCTCGGGGTTCCAGGTCAGTGCCGGCTTCTTCCAAATGTTAATATGAATAAAAAAAAATGACAAATCAAACATAACACAAAAAAATCAATCAATAAAACGTTGAATGCCTTAATGAATGAAAATATATATATATATATATATATATTGAATATATATACAAATATAAAACAAATTTAATCTATGGTTCGAGTCCACTCATCATTCACTCAATCAAAAAGAAAAAAAATATATTTAAACAATAATCACAAGTCTCACCCTTTACTTCAATGTTTTTTTTTTTTCAATATAATCTCACTTTTTGGTAATTGTTTATAACAATGTTTTTACCTTTTTCTTCTGTTTTCCTTCAATAACCACTTTAAAATTCCATTCCAATTAATACTTTCATCTTCTTATTTTCATTTAACACACTATATCACTATATATATAAACGGCTTTGTCCTGACTGACTGAATGAATGACTGACAGAGAATCAACGTAGAGCAAAAACCAACAAAGATATTGATACCAAAATTTAAAGGCATATTTGTATGAGGTCATAGACGCTCACTAAGAAAGGATTTTGCGAAATTTTAATTTTAAAGGGTATTAAATACAAAAAATAAAAAAGTCAATTTCATTCATTTAATTTTAAACGTCAACATACACGCGCCTAGCGGCAAAAAGATAAGACTCGAATCAAAACAAATTCTAAATCTAATATTTTCCGACCCAATTATAACTAATCCAGAAAATTGTCAATCTAAAACAAATCAAAACCTATATTAAAATTGCGCCTAAGAATTTGATTAATCCATAAAAAATAACAACACACAGTTAAAGACAAGAAAACTTAAATAATTTGTTTTTATCTAGACGTGAAAGGTCAACTTGGAAAATAACCGAATTGAAAATATAACTCCGATCTTTCGCCGATTATAAAAATACAGAAGACCTAGAGACAAAATGAGATATACAGAAATACGAAGTAGATATTTCTAAATATAAAACATCACCTGAGTTCATATAAATATTTAATAACAAAGACATAATCTGTCGAAATATGAACGTAAATCTGGAATTAAGATGGCGACCATTAGAAGCAAGACGTTAGTTATAAAATACACGCCCACAGAAGTTTGTGATTGGAGAAGAATATCGCGGGACTTTCTTTGCTGATACAAATAGAAATTATACATATATCAATATAAGATAATTTTCTTTATCCTTTGAGAGAATTTATTTAACCCTTTTCAACATTCTAAATTTTAATTGAATAATATAAAATCATATTTAAATATTATAAACTATTAACAGTTTCTTTAATAAGTAGGATCATAATTACATTTCATCTTTCCCCCAAAAAATAAACAAGATTGCATAAGAACAATGAACTTATAAAAACAATCTCTCTGTATGACTTTGTTGAAAAAGAAAAACAATTGAATAATTTTGTCAGTGTATATTTAGAAGCCATTAAGACTATATGGATGCTTTTTGGACTGTTCAGTTTTCCTAAATAATAGTATTAAAATTTATTAAATAGAACATCAGAAGATTTTAAATTAAGGCTCTAATACTTAATCATCAATAAAAAGTGTTATTTAGTGCTACATCTCTTGAAATGAACTTATATTAAGTCAAATATGGTGTTATTTTTAAAAGAAACGTCTAAAAAAAGTGTTTTATACATATTACTGGCCAGCTAGGCCTAATAAACTAAAGTTTTATTTTAACAGCTGATCATTGGAACATTGTTGCAAGACAACTCTTGATTTTGTTTATTTAAAAAAGGTTGTTTCTCTGAGGTCACGATATACATAATAAGGTGATATTTTAACATATTTGTGAATCAGTGAAAAAGTTATTCAGTGTATTTACAATTTGAATCGTATTCAACCAAAATATTTGTTACATATTACTTATTCATGAATATATTGAATTTTCTACATTGACAAAAGTAAAAAAAAAATTTTTTTAATTAATTTTTTAACAAAACTCTGTTAGACAAATACATTATTCAATACTGATTATCGTTTAATTATATATTGAAACTTTATATAAAATATGACTGTCGACTGTTTAAATATTAATGGTAATAATGTAATGCACTCCGTAATTCCAATTATTGGAGATGGTGCGTGTTTATTTCGATCTCTGTCGTATATTGTGAATAATAATCAAGAAGGATGTTGCCTTATTCGCCAAAGAGTTGTATCGCATGTAATAGAAAATTGGGATAGATTATCAGCGTTTTCCGAAAATAATTATGGTGATAATTATCCTGATATCGAGAGTTATTGCACTCACATGTCTCAGCATTCAAGTTATGCTGGAATAATCGAACTAACAGCAGCTGGAGAAATATTTCCTTATCACTTTGAAGTATACCGCAATAGTGCACTTTATGAAGTTTTTGGAAATAGTATCAATCCTACTAGACGATTGCGCTTTACTGGCACATTGTCTAAAGGTCACTTCGAAGTATATGAAATTTTAAGTGCTACACCTTCTGTAAGTAATAATGAAATTTTAACAACATTATCCTACGAAGACAATCAAATTCTAACAACCCTACCTTCCGTAGACAATGGAATTTTAACAACTTTACCTTCCATAGACAAAAAGTCAGTTAAAAAGCGACGAGCAAGATATAGTGGCGCAACACGAAAACAGCAACTAAAATCGGCTAAGAAAACTTTTCTATTAAACAATCCTGAAGCATGTCACTTTGCTAATACCAAATACCAGCAAAATCATCCTGAGGCTCATAGAATAGCAGCAGCAAAATATCAACAGCAACATCCTGATGTTCACAGAAAAGCAGCAGCTGCATATCAGCAACAAAATCCTGAAGTCCACAGGGTAGCAGCAGCTGCATATCAGCAGCAACATCCTGAGGTACATAGGGTAGCAGCAGCCGCATATCAGCAGAAAAATCCTGAGGTCCATAGAGTGGCAGCATCTGCATACCAGGAACAACACCCTCAGATTCATAGAGCAGCTCAAAGTTGCTATGAAGCAAATACACCTGGAGTTCGAGAAGAGAGAAGAAAACGTCCATGGACGAAAAAAATACGTTCAGCAATGGAGTATAATGTAGAAATAAATTATGACACAGATCCATATGTAAGTATAGGTTTAATGAATTCTGAATGCCAAAACTGTGGGGCTCTTAAGTGGAAAAATGAAACACCAGGAATGTGCTGCAATGGTGGAAAAGTACAATTATTAACAATTCAACCCCCACCGGAGCCTCTTTATAGTTTTTTAAATGATAGCCATCCCGAGCATTCTCATTTTATTAGCTCGATTCGTAAATATAATGGTTGCTTTCAAATGACGTCATTTGGTGCGAATAAGATTATAGAAGATAGATATATGCCGACTTTTAAAGTTCTTGGACAAGTATATCACTTAGTAGGAAGTGTGCTGCCCATACCAGATAAAGAAGCTCAGTTTCTCCAAATCTACTTCGTAGGTGAAGATGAAAAAGAAACAAAATTAAGATGCAGTCATTATCCAGGATTCAAACCTGGAGTAGTAAAGCAATTGCAGCATATGCTCCATGAACATAATACTTATGTTAAAGATTTCAAAACTGCCTTAGAAAAACTTCCGAATGATTGTGATAAGTTTGAAGTAGTTATTCATGCTGATAGGAAACCTGCTGGTTCTCATACAGGCCGATATAATGAGGCAACATCATCTGAAATAGCTTTGGTAATTAGCGGACAGCAATTTGAAAATCGAGATATTGTTCTTCAAAGCCATGATGAGAATTTACATCGCATAAGTGAAATTCATCGTTCTTATGATTCTTTACAATATCCTCTTTTATTTTGTAGGGGTGAAGATGGCTACAGTATTAATATGCCATATCGTGATCCTACTACAAAGTTACCACTTCCTCGAGGAAAAATAACAGCTTCCGATTTTTATGCACATCGTATTATGGTGAGATATAATGACTTCAATTTTCTTCTTCATATGGGTGCACTTTTCAGTCAATTTTTAGTTGATATGTTTGCAAAAATTGAAACTGAAAGATTAAATTATATTAGGCATAATCAAAGCAAGCTTAGAGTTGAAGAATACATTCACTTAAAAGATGCAATTGGAAGAAGGGATGTAAATGGGGATCAACTAGGAATATTAGTTGTGCTTCCATCATCTTTCACAGGAGGACCTCGCTATATGCATGAACGAGCTCAAGATGCAATGACATATGTTCGTTGCAAAGGTCGACCTGATCTATTCATAACTTTTACATGTAATCCGAAATGGACAGAGTTCAAAGGTGTATTATTTCGTGGTCAGAAATCTCAAGATCGGCATGACATTATAGCCAGGGTATTCCACCTTAAACTGAAAGCTATGAAAGATCTATTAGTAAAAGGCAGTGTTTTCGGTGAGGTTGAGTGCTTCATGTACACAGTTGAGTGGCAAAAACGTGGATTACCTCACGCACATATTTTGCTCTGGTTAAAAGATCGCCTGGTTCCAAGTTTAACTGATAAAGTGGTCTCTGCAGAAATACCTGATATCAATAAAGATCCTCTTTTGCACGAAATTGTTAAGACTAATATGATTCACGGTCCATGTGGTACTTTGAAAATGAATTCTCCTTGCATGAAAGATGGGCGATGCAGCAAAAAGTATCCGCGACCCTTTTTGAAAGAAACACAAACTGGAGAAGATGGTTACCCAAAATATAGAAGGTTATCTCCAGAGGAAGGTGGATTTACTGTGAAAATAAAAGATATGGATATAGATAACAGTTGGGTTGTACCTTACAACCCAGTTTTATCTCGCACTTTCAATGCCCATATTAACATTGAAATTTGTAATTCTGTAAAATCTATTAAATACATATGTAAATATATTAATAAAGGAACAGATCAAGCAGTCTTTGAATTACAAAATAAAAGTAATGAAATAAATGAAGTTAGTCAATATGAAAGTGGCCGTTATATCAGCAGCTCTGAAGCAGTTTGGCGAATACTTGGTTTCCCAATTCATGAGCGATATCCTACCGTTGTTCACCTTGCTGTACATTTAGAAAATGGTCAAAGAGTCTATTTCACTTCAGATAATTTAGCTCAAAGACTTAATAATCCACCTCAAACCACACTTTTAGCCTTTTTTGAGTTGTGCCAAAAAGACGAATTTGCCAAGACCCTGCTTTATTCAGAAGTTCCATCTTATTACGTTTGGAAAAATAATAAAGTTTTTGAAAGGAGAAAAAGGGGCGTAAACGTTGAAAATTGGCCAGGGATAAAAAAGGACACAGCACTAGGAAGAGTATATACGGTGCATCCAAATAATGTCGAATGCTACCATCTAAGGTTATTGCTGCACGTAGTTAGAGGTCCAACATCTTTTGAATACCTTAAAACAGTCGACGGCATCATTCATCCAACATTTCAGTCTGCGTGCAAAGCTTTAGGTTTATTAGAAAGTGACGAACAATGGAATGACACATTACAAGAAGCAGCTTTGTGTGATTCACCGTATAAAATGCGACAAGTGTTTGTTGTGATGTTGGTGTTTTGTCACATATCTGACCCTTTAAATCTTTGGGAAAAGCATAAAGATAGTTTAAGCGAAGATTTCAAACGTGAAATAGAAAGAGCAGTTCAAGATAGAGTACAAGGTTTTATGAAAGAAGTATATAATAAATGCTTATTATCAATCGAGGATGGTGTGATGGCGTTAGGAGCAAGTGGTTTAAAACAATATGGTTTGCCACAGCCTACCAGAAGTGAGGAATTCTTTAACAATTTTGATTATTTAACAGAAATGAACTACAATTCAGAAGAATTGGGAAAAGTAGTAAGGAATAACGAGGAATTATTAACTCCAGAACAACGAAATGTATATCAGGAAATTGTGAATAGCATAGAATCCTCCGAGGGGAAAACATATTTTTTAGATGCACCAGGTGGTACTGGAAAGACATTTTTAATAAATTTATTATTAGCAAAAGTGAGAAGTAATAAAAAAATTGCTTTAGCTACAGCGTCTTCTGGGATTGCTGCCACTCTTCTAGAAGGAGGCAAAACTGCTCATAGCGCTTTTAAATTGCCTTTAAATTTGAATTATGCGGGAACTCCTAAATGCGGAATTTCTAAACAAAGTAATAGGGCCAAAGTATTAAAAGACTGTCACCTTATAGTTTGGGATGAGAGCCCCATGATGGATAAGGGAGGTTTTGAAGCTTTGGATGCAACACTCCAAGACTTAAGAAACAACAAATTATTAATGGGCGGAGTTACTGTTTTACTAGCTGGAGATTTTAGGCAAACGTTGCCTGTTGTACAAAGAGGAACACGCGCTGATGAAGTGAAAGCATGTATCAAGTCATCGCGTTTATGGCCTCGAATAAAGAAATTATCTCTAAAAACAAATATGAGAGTTCATTTAAAAAATGACTCTTCAGCAGGTGCTTTTTCTGAACTCCTGCTTAAAATAGGAAATGGACAATATCCAGAAGAAACAGGAAAGGTTGTAATACCAGAAACTTTAGGAAAAGTAGTTAATAACTTAAATCAGCTTATAAATGCCGTTTATCCTGATATTTATAGAATTAAGGAAAAAACGATGGAATGGTTCAGTGAGCGTGCAATTTTATGTCCAAAAAATGACAGAGCTGCTGAAATTAATGATAAATTACTTGACTTATTCCAAGGGGAAATAGTAGAATACAAATCAGTTGATAAAGTGATAGAAACAGATGAAGCAGTTAATTATCCAGTAGAATTTCTTAATTCGCTTAATCCACCTGGATTTCCAGCACATAAACTTCGTCTTAAAGTAGGAACGCCAGTGATGTTATTACGAAATTTAAACCCTCCAAAACTATGCAATGGAACTAGACTACAGGTAACTGCTTTAAAGAAAATTTTTATAGAAGCTACAATATTTACTGGTTGTGCTCGAGGTGAATCTGTTTTTATACCTAGAATACCACTAATCCCGTCCGAGTACCCTTTCCAGTTTAAAAGACTTCAATTTCCTCTGAAGATATGCTTTGCTATGTCTATTAATAAATCTCAAGGACAAACATTAAAATTTGCAGGAGTTGATTTAAGAGAAGACTGTTTTTCTCATGGTCAATTGTACGTTGGTGCTTCTAGGGTCAGTTCTTCTAATAATTTAGTGATTTTAGCACCTAAAGGGAAGACAACAAATGTAGTTTACAAAGAGGTCCTAAATACTAAATAAGTACATTTTTAGTTCAATTTTTTTATTTTAATTGTAAAATAATTAAATTTTTCATTAGTATTTTATAATATTAATTCTTAAATAGAATAAAATAATTAATCTATAACTAGAATAATTACGAATTTTTGTTGTTGTTTACTTTGCCTTTTGATATTTTTCAACTTTAGTAACTTTAAGTTATTGATGAATAAACATGAAGAAAATAACAGATTTAGAAAAAAATATTCTTTTTCTGAAATTACTCTATCATTCAATTCACAAATTCTGTATTCTTAAATATTACACACTACATTAAAATTAGCCGGATTAAAGTAATATTAAACTTTTTTATCAAAACATGCGATTTAATAAATGTATAGATTACAACTTGAATGATTCGCGGACAAAGCCGAAACGGGAGATGCTAGTCTATATATATATATATATCAACTGTACTTATTAAATTCTCCAGACTAACTGAATAATTTTCTTTTTTCTTTTTTTTCACTGTTGTTTTTAATCACCTGGTTTTACTGTTGTTTCACTCATATGTTATTTATTCACTGGCCTATTAGATTTTTTTTGTACTTGTATATGTATATGTTTGTATATATATATATTAGTGAATTAATTTAGATGAATAATTAATATATTTAAATAATGAAATAATTTTGAATAAATAAAATCTTTGAATAAACTCCATATAACTTTATATCTAATTTTTTATATATATTTTAAATTGTTATATAATTGCAAATAATTATAATTAATGTCAGCTGATTATCATGAAATTTTACAATATCCCTTGGCTACTTTTCAGGAAAATTTATTTTTAATTTTCATGAAACACTTATGCATTGAATGATAATGTAATTAAATTTTGGAGTTTTATTGTTTTTCTTGAAACATTGTATGACGTGGTCCTAATAATTGAATGTGGAGTATTTGAATGAATTTTAAATTTTAATCCTCAATTGGTGTTTTGTATATCTTCATTGAGGTGATATGATAGGGTCCTTTAACTTGTTTTCCTTCTAGATTACAAACATAATATGTTGATTTTCCAATAATATGATGTATTTTATATGGTCCACTGAATATTTCAAAAAGTTTTAATGTTTCTCCCAATGATGCATTTGATAATGAGACATTCTTAATTAATACTAGGTCGCCAATATTTAAAATAGTTGGTTTGTATTTTGAATTTAATTTTGGATGCTCGTTTTTCTTGTTTGATATGTATCCTTTGTTTTGCTAAATATAATTTTGTTTCGAGTGGTATATCCTTGGTATAATAATTTGTAATATATGGTTCCCAAAATCTGATATCTCTTTGACCTAATTGTAATTCATTAGGTGTAAAACCTGTAGTATCATTCTGTACCTCATTTAGCATGGTATTGATAACCCCAATATAACGTGCCCAATTTTTGTGGTGTGAAGAGCAATATGTCCTCAAACATCGCTTAACTTCACGTATTGGTCTCTCTGCCATATTTGTTTGTGGATGATAGTACGGGTTAAATATAGGCTCTATATTTCGTTCCCTTAAAGCTCTGCTCCATGCTCGACTACGAAATTGCGTCCCGTTGTCACTTTGAAGTCTTTTAGGGGTTCCATATGTGGGGAAATGCACTTCTAATAATTTCTTTAAAATTGTTTTAGTGTTTGTACATCTTAGAGGATATAATTTTACAAATTTTGTGAACATATCGAGTACAATCAATATATATTTAGTTCTTCCTATACTTATTGGAAGTGGCCCAATGATATCCACAGCTATTTGATCATTTTTTTTTTTTTTTTCATATAATACCCTTTGCTACTCCTGTTAAAGGGTGTGGGTTACATTTACATTTTTGACAAGATTCACAAGTAGCGAGTATCGTTCTTATGCGTCGTCCCATATTTTTAAAAATAAAACTTTCTCTAAGTATATTGAGACATTTATTTGCTCCACAATGTAAGTAATATAAATGGCATTCCCATATTAATCGATTTATGAGATTCTCTGGGACTATTATCAGCCATTGTTGATTTAATTTTTGGTATAAAATGTTGTTGTGTAGGTTATATATTTGTTGTATATTTGGATTATTGGTTAGATCATTTATATTTTTAAGAATTTGTATAATAGGAAATAATTTTGGATCGTGTTCTTGATGTATCGCAAGATGGTTTAGTTCAAATTTTAAATTTTGATCTTGTAAACGTTGAATATATGTTATACTTAATTTAGATTGATCCTCTTGTGGTATAATATGTTGTTGTTGTGGCATTCGACTTAAAGCGTCGGCGGTGCAATTCTCGCTTCCTTTACAGTGTTGTATTTTAAAATGATAATCTTGTAAAGCAAGAATCCAACGTGTGAGGCGAGCACTTAACAGTCGACAAGTTTTAATAAAAGTAAGTGCATGGTTATCAGTTACAATTGTTAAATCTGTTCCATGTATAATGTAGCGGGTTTTCTGGAGACAATATACAATTGCTAGGAGTTCTTTTTCCGTGGTAGTGAAACGCTGTTCCGCTGGCTGTAATGCTCTAGATATAAATACAATAGCTTGTTTTTCTCCTTGGGAAGTTATTTGGTATAAATGTCCCCCTATGGCAGAGTCTGATGCATCCGTTTGTAAAAAGAAAGGTTGATGAGGATCTGGATGATGTAAGATTTGAGTTTGTAGAAAGAGTTGTTTAATTTTTATGAAAGTTTGATCGTCAGCTGTAGTCCAATGAAATTATATATTTTTTGAAGTTAATCGTAAAATAGACTGAATGGTTTCTGAAAATTTATTCAAAAATTTATTATAATAATTTATACATCCCAGAAAAGATTTTAATTGTTTTCTTGATTTGGGAGTAGGAAAATCTAAAATTGGTTTTATTTTGTTATTATCCATTTGGAGACCTGTTGACGTCATTGTATAACCAAGAAAAGGAACAGAACTCCTGCAAAAAAGGGATTTTGAAAATTTTATCGTCATATTAGCTTCAGATAATTTTTTGAAAACAATCGAAAGATGTAACAAATGGCTCTGGAAATCTGGGGATATGACACATATATCGTCTACGTATACTATAGTGAATGAATCTACACTGTCACCAAAAACTTTATCTAATGCTCGTACTAGCGCAGCTTGTGATGTTGAAATTCCAAATGGGGTTACAGTATATTGGTATGTTCGGCCCCTAAATTGAAACGCTGTATACTTTCTTGAATTTGTAGATAATGGTATCTGCCAGTATGATGCAGTGAGATCCACTGTGCTTAACCATTTACAATTACGACCTTTAGCCAATAGCTCATTTATGCTACAATTTCGTTCAAAATCTGGGGTTGTAAGTGCATTAGCCTTACGCGCATCTAGACAAAGTCTTATTGCTCCGGTCTTTTTAATAATAGGTATAATAGGATTTATGAAATGACTGTATGACGGTTCTATGACATTTATTTCTAACATCCGGTTTATTTCACGTGCCACTGCTTCTTGGTGTATTAAAGGCACTGGGTAAATTTGCCCTTTGAATGTGTAATCTTCTTTTATTTCTATTGAGTGTATATATTTAGTGCAAGTTCCTGGGTTGTCTGAAAAAATATGATTATATTGTTAAAGTAATGTTTTTAAATTAGCCCTTTGTAATGGTTCCAGATTTATATTTTCTCGTAATGTGTCATCGATTGTAGATTCATTTAAAATTACTTGTTTGTTTTCTGTACCAAATTTTGAATTATAATTTAATTTTATGTTATTATCATGTATATTATTATATCTTCCATCATATTTATTCATATTTTCATTAGTAATATAACATAAAATTCCTTCATTTTCGACATATTCAAACTTCCTTACAATTGTTTTCTTATTAATATTCATATTAATTATTTTCGTGTGAAAGTTTATGACCGACTCTGTATTACTAACCCAATCCATACCTAGAATAACATCTTTAATTAAATTTGGCACAATTAGAGCATTTATCCATAATTCTTCAGAATCTATTTTAATTTTTACCATTACAATTCTGGCGATTCTCCTAGTTTTACTACCCACAGCTGTGTGTATTTGTACATTTGTGGTGGGTAATTCTTGGTATGTTCCTATATAATCTTTATTATCTCGAAACCACTGTTCAGACATACAAGTTACGTTGGATCCTGTATCAATTAGCGCATATACATTCTGTTTTCCGATTTTAATATTAATTTCTGGACATTTTATGAAATTAGTATCTGTTTTATTTTTTAATTGTTCCTCATCTTCTTCTAAAAGAAAATTTCTGTTACAGAACATATTACTTATTCTGATATTTGGGTTTAGTGATAATTCATTCATCCATTTTAGTGAGTTAGGCCTTTTATTTCCAAGGTCATTATCTGGCACAGAAATAATGTCATCAAGTTTCGCATAGTCTTGGAGAATGATATGATTCGCGATCTCAAGGCCATTGACACATTCTGTGCTCAGCAGTTTTCCTGTTGAGTCACAACACTTGGTGAACTTGTCTCTGAACGACTAGTAGCTTGAATATTTTCTGCTACCGTGTGACAAACATTAATTTGTTCCTGTGTTGGGTAGTTGGTATTCCTGGATCCGTTCTGTCTTGTTTGGTCTCTATTACTATCTGATTTCATATTTTGATGAAATCCTTTATTGTTGATTTGTGGTCGAAAAGGAGATGATGTCGGAAAATTTTTGTTATTTCTTTGGGTATATGATCCATCTTGGTATCGTGGGAATTGAGGGCGTGATTCTTGTGGTGGTTGAGAATATTGGTGGTGAAAGTTTTGAGATCCGCGATGGTTAACGGGCGCTTGTGAAGGTCTGTATTGGAATGGTGGTGGACCTGGTCTCTGTTCTCTGAAATTAGATCTAATTGGTGTTTGTGGAGGTGTATATGGACGATGTATCTTCCGAGATCTTATATTCGCATCTTTGAGATCCTCTCTCTGCAGCAGTAATTCAAATTCAATAATTGTGTCAATCCTCTGGACACGTCTCGCATCTTGCACCAGATCCTCATAATGTTCAGCTAAACAAGTCACAATTTCGTCCTCTGTCAAGGGTGGTTGTATTGCTTTCAATGTAATAACCCTTTCGGTAAAGTATTCAGACCGACTAAGAGTACCATTTGGTCTATATCTTTCCACTTCCATTCGCTGTTTGATCCCTCTCTGAACTTCTCTACTCCAATATTTGTCTTCAAAAATCTGTTTAAAATCTTCCCAATTATGTACCTCATTTTTGATTAGTGTAAACCAACGAGAAGCGTGGCTTTCTAAGCACATCTCAATTATGTCTATTAGATTTTCGGTGGTATCAAGATTGTTGTTGATTGTTCTTCTCTTTTCGTAGAACCGTTGTATCTTCCGAAGATGTTCTGTGGGGTTCATCTCTCGTCCATGAAACTTAGGTATTGTGTTTTCTCCTATTCCAGCAGTCGGACCACTACAAGTAACCAATATTTGGGGCTGGTAATTATGTTGTTTTTCCAATAAATCTTTTTCTATAGCTCTAATTTTGTTGTTGTGACCTTGGACATTTAGTTCTAATGACTCCAATTGTTTCTTTTGCTCCGCCATGACATTCCTTTCTTTCTCAATTTTATTCTCTAATCTTCCCTCTAATTCTTGGCACCTCTGATTGGTCATCTGTTCATTTTCCGTTTTCAATATTTCTTCTTGGCATGTCAGCAACTCCTGTATTTTTTCGGTTTGGTTATCCAACTGTATCTGGACCTGTTCTTGTGTTTTGATGGTGACTTTATTTAAATCCATTTGGATCTCCTCTTTCTGAGTCTGAAGTTCGCTTCTCCACTCCTTGCGACTAGTTTCCCTTTGCATATCCAATTTCTTCTGTAAATCTTCCTCCAATTTGTTCATTCTAGTCTTCAATTCATCCTGGACCGAGTTTAAGTGTTTTTTCACATCTGCCACGATAATTTTTTTGATTTTCTTTGTTTTCATCAAACCGTTGTAATATTATCTCCAACCATGGGTTTTGAGTTTCTAATTGTAGGCCTAACGTTTTTACAGTTGCTGATTCCATGGTAAAATCTATCCTAGGATGGTACTCGATATCATCGCTGACAGGACTTGCCCTAGGGTTAGATGTTACCGACATGTCTTCATTCGAAAAAATTTCGCCTATTTCCGTTGTCTCAACGCGTTCCCCTGATATCACGTCTTCCATCCGGCGGTGTGTTTTTTCTGGAATCCGCGACCCTTCCATCGTTTCGTGTTCAGAATTAAAATTTGGCTCCACGACCACGTCTTCTTTTCGCTGGGACGCCTGTATGTCGGGCAAACCTTGTATCTTTCTCACCTTAAATGTAGGCTGAATGTTCTTTCTCAAGTTATATCTCTGGTTATTGTCCATAATTCTAGATTAACTTATCTATCTTACAAACTATCTTTTATAGTTAGTACAATTATTATAATTAGTTATAGAAGTTATTTGGAGTAGTGTACAACTTGGAAAAAGCCAACACGTTGCGGCGCCAAAATGTAATACAACTTTTTATTTTAATTATGTTACTCTAACAATTTGTAATGTTTCTACAATTATACATATATATATATTTTTGTTTCAATTGTTATTGTCTTTCTCGGGGTTCCAGGTCAGTGCCGGCTTCTTCCAAATGTTAATATGAATAAAAAAAAATGACAAATCAAACATAACACAAAAAAAATCAATCAATAAAACGTTGAATGCCTTAATGAATGAAAAAAAAAATATATATATATATATATATATATATTGAATATATATACAAATATAAAACAAATTTAATCTATGGTTCGAGTCCACTCATCATTCACTCAATCAAAAAGAAAAAAAAATATATTTAAACAATAATCACAAGTCTCACCCTTTACTTCAATGTTTTTTTTTTTTCAATATAATCTCACTTTTTGGTAATTGTTTATAACAATGTTTTTACCTTTTTCTTCTGTTTTCCTTCAATAACCACTTTAAAATTCCATTCCAATTAATACTTTCATCTTCTTATTTTCATTTAACACACTAGGCCTATATCTATATATATCAACTGTACTTATTAAATTCTCCAGACTAACTGAATAATTTTCTTTTTTCTTTTTTTTCACTGTTGTTTTTAATCACCTGGTTTTACTGTTGTTTCACTCATATGTTATTTATTCACTGGCCTATTAGATTTTTTTTGTACTTATATATGTATATGTTTGTATATATATATATATATTAGTGAATTAATTTAGATGAATAATTAATATATTTAAATAATGAAATAATTTTGAATAAATAAAATCTTTGAATAAACTCCATATAACTTTATATCTAATTTTTTATATATATTTTAAATTGTTATATAATTGCAAATAATTATAATTAATGTCAGCTGATTATCATGAAATGTTACACAGTCTTTTTCACTTTTAGGTTTTAAATTCCTAAAATGTTTACCTAGAACTAGTTGAAAAACGTGAAATTTAAAATTGAAAATAAACAGTAAAATATGATGTAGTTATTATAACGTAGATTTATTTGTTATAAGTAGTACATTTTCAGGTTGCTATCAGATATTATCAAATATTTGTTTGTAGTATCATCAATAACTGTGTTTTCCACGGTGAAGCAATTATATTTTATTTTCATTAAATTATGTACTTTATACGAATTAATACTTTATACTTATGTAACCATTGCGTACATTTTATGACTATAATTTAATAGCATTGTATATTTCAATGTAATTTTGAAATCCTTTTGTCTAACGTTTCATTTAATTACATTGAGTTACCAGGAAATGGGACACCACGATGTATGGTCTGGTTGACAGGATTCGATTAGACGTTATATATTGCAAACACTAATTATGTCTATCTAGCAAAACATTTTGAAAACTACAAGAGATAAATAACTCTAGCAAGTGAATACTTTACTAATGTTTATTTGTAACTGTTAGAGAGGAAAGACAAATTGTTTAAAATGTCTTTTAGCTTTATTTGAAATTGTGCTTTTGAAATATCCCACAAACAATATTCAACAAATTTTACACAATACATTATACTTACACTTTCGTGTTATTGCACTATGCAGTGGTAATGAATTTTTGTGTCCTAAACGTTATAATCATTCAAAACCATAATTTAATAATTACCTTCACTAGGGATGGCCACATTGTCGTTGAAACGCGTTTGAGTTAATAAACTTATTATATGTAAAAAAAATATATATATATGTTATATATTTGTTATTATATACTTATTATATATATATATATATATATATATATATATATATATATATATATATATATATATAAGATTACCTTTTTTTAATATTCAAACATAAATTCTATAAACGCTGTCTTGATCCTCACACATTGATGAAAGCCGAATGACAAATATGGATTATCAGGTATCTTTATCTGTAATATAAATAGTACAATAATATCCTTGACCAATGATTTATATTCAGAGATATATGTTATTCTTAATTCATATATCTTACAATAATATTGTGTATTGTATTTTAGTTTCTTTATATCCCCTTAATTATTTTTTTCATTTCAATACAATACTAAAAATCACAACTCTGTTAAAATCATACTAAATTGTACCGGAAATCATTATATGTCACATACAACTCTTTACTTATGGCCTTTATTTCATACATTTGTCATTTCCCTTTCTATCTTACAAAGGTTGTAAGAAATATATTTTTGCCACTGTAGCAAATCTTAAATTGTTAAATCCAATTTGTAGACCTGACCATTAAGCATTAAAAACAAATATTTTAACACCATGTCTTACATATCTGATACTGGTAGCTATTACATGAATGTATATAACAAAATTGGTTATGTTTTAGTACACAATTATTTAATCAATATAACGTACAATGTCAATACTAACGTGATGACATACAACGTAAACGTGAATTGAATACATTTCACAGATTTTTTTTTTTTCAAACTACAAAACTAATAAATAATGCAAATTAGTCTTGATATCAAAATGTTTATCATTTACGTTATTCTCTTTCATGTTTCGCCGCCTGAATATTATTTTAATTAGAAACGTGACGCGGCATACAAATTTTGAAGCAGTACTTCTGTAATCAGGCTTAGGACTGTAATTTGCCCTTCCAAAATGTCCTGATTTTGATTTAGAAAGTATTGTACTTAGAGCTTTTCAAGAATTAGTGTTTCTCATAGTACGTTTAAAACATTTTAAGTTCTAAATAATAAGTTGTGATTTTTTTGAAATCAATATAAAAGTTAGAATAATTAGAAATGAGATTTTTTATGTCTTAATATATCTTATTTATAAAGTTTTTTCTGTTTTTGTTTTACATTGAAACTTAATGTAATAACAATAAAAATAACATAACTGATAATAACAGTAGTTCTCTTGAGGGCTCTTGATAAAATAAATTATAAACAAGTTTCAGAATTTAATGCCATTATTGCTGAATACGTTGGAAATGAACACTATTTCGCCTCAGGGCGATATTTCTCTCTCAAACACAGTACCCAAAAGTTTGGGTGAGAGTTGTTTTTAAACCTAACCCCCATTTGAAATGTAAACATAGCTTGAGAGATACATCATTTTTCAATGTTATTTAAAGTAAAGAAAAAAAATCTTACTTATTTCATTTCAAATTAGGGGCGAAATAAAAGAGGTTATATCTTAACATTTTCAAATGGTAAAGTGTGTCATCTGGCATATCAAATTAAACTCTTTAAAATTCGATTTTTTATGTATTTAAAGTTTGGTCGTATTTTAAACCGTTTCAAAATGGAGGCTTATTTATTAACGAATGGGAAGCTTGAGGAAGTATGAATAAATGAATTGATATTAGTCATTATGTTTAAATGTAAACATAAACCGAATTATAAATCAATTTAAAGACCTGTTAAACTTAAACATTAAAAAAAAAACTAATAACTTACTTTATCTCGATTTAAGATGGTCCCCCTGAAAGTTCTAAATGTTTAGTCTAACAATTTTAAAGAAAACGATTTAACACTCAGAAAACAAAATTTCTTTGAACATTTCTGATATAATATGACAATGTCAGACAAAATATGATATATATTTGATTCTTTATAAGATTTTTTAAATGTACTTTAACGAAAAAACTCTACCTTTTTTAGAGTCAGACTAATTACGCCCCCTATCTTAATAATACGTAATAGTCTCGAATCCTGAGATTTTTAGCCTACAGGATTTGTTCTCGCGTGACAAAAAGAATAAATTATCCAATCCACTGGAAGTTTTTGGCTTACTATCTTGCTGGCCTGGATTGAATAACTTCTTCGTTAATTTGAGTTGCCCCAAATTACCGGTACCCCCCTTTTTATTTACGACTTCCAGTAACTGTATTTAAGATTACCCTATTTCTCAGGGAGAACACGAATTTACTTTATTTTCGAATTTTAATCTCGTAGGTGTGTGTCCTTAGGAATACCTTTTTGATACAATATATTTTACC
Organism: Aphrophora alni; assembly: GCA_963513935.1. Classification (NCBI taxonomy): domain Eukaryota; kingdom Metazoa; phylum Arthropoda; class Insecta; order Hemiptera; family Aphrophoridae; genus Aphrophora; species Aphrophora alni. Next base: position 58,270,489 of record OY740770.1, on the reverse strand, counting down.
CTTTTTTATAATAACAAACCTGAAAATATAGCATATAATTGTGTGACCAATTCTAAATAAAACACAGTTTTAGAGAATATATAAAAAAATTAATTCTTTTAATTAATTGAAACAAAAACAACTGGAAATAATAAGCTTGACACAAGTCAACAAAATAAAACTCAAAACAATTTCTCTAATAAAATTAATTGATAACAACTAAAATATTTTTTCTTTTGAGCAGAAGGCAATCACTCATAACTTTCTTAAAATTGATCTATATAAAGATTTCTATTTATCTTTGAATTTAAATTATTTAATTTATCAAATTTATTTATCGAAAAAGATTTTTATCCACACATGAGTTTGACATTATCTATTTTAATACATTTATTTAATTACACACAAAAAAAAATTTATCTCAGGAAAATCAGTGATACTCTAAAATCGGGCCAATTTTGCCCTTTAAAAAAGGAAATTTGGATTTTCTCAGACCTTGTCCGCCGTGTTGAAGATCCTGAGTCCTGGGATGTTGATGGTCCTCTGGTGTCTGGTTGGTTGTATTTAGCGATTAAAGTTGTCTTATATCTTTTCCATGGAGTTTAGAAGGCTGGCTGGTTGTTGGAATCTATCACCTCCTATCACTCTCGATGACACTTCTTAATATTTTGGCATAGTAACACTTAAGCTTCTTTACTGAGAATTTTGAGTCGGCAAACTGGCATAGCCACCCCTGGCACTTGTTCAAACTATTTTTTCAGAGAGACCTTCGGGCATAGTCACCCCTAGCACCTGTTCTAACGATTTTTTAAGAGAGACCTCTATGAGATTCGTGCGGCTCTTTTTATAGCCAAAAACTATCGTATATCGATACCAATTTTTTTCCCTCACTGGACCGATACGATAGTTCCATTTATGGTGTATTTCCATGCAATTTCTTGATTATTTTTGGTGTAGGTGATTCAGTTATTTATTATTACTTTATTTATTACGTTTACCGTTTTTAAATTGTCCTTTTTAATCGCTTTGCTCTAATTAATCCTTTAATCTATTTTTGCTGTAAGTTGGTATTCTGGCTCCGCCTACGACTACGTCACTTATCCTTGAACATTTAAACCCTGCAACTTGTAACTGGCCGATGTAAAAATCTTCATTGTTTTCCTTTTAATTGTCTATAACACTTTTCCTAACAGTTTTTGCGTTTTTACGTACCCGGTGTCCTGTAGCTCTCGACCGCGGCAATTTCCCGCATTTCGAATGACATTTGTCGGACTATTCATTCACCTTTAATCGCTTACGTAAGAATTTGCGTAATTTACAGTTTTTAATTCTTACACCTTTAAAGTTTTTGTTTTCAAACTTTGTCACTTTGTTTATTTCGTGATTTAAACGCACTAGCCGTGATAACATAATTCTACGACTTGTGGTAGTGATGTAATCCAGTGCGTATTTTCACACCTTTGGGTTTGGGGTTTATTTATTGACTGATTTTCCTGAAATTTACACAACTCTTAGATATTAGGTTTTAACTTCTTTTTGCAAAATTTCCACTTCTTATCTTTTTTCGTTTTCATACTATAGCGTGAAAACCATAACTCTTTTGTTTTAATCAAATTTAAATTTTTAATCATTAATTATGATATAACTTTATTTATTTAATTGCTTCTATACAATCCTTTTCTCAAAATTTATTTTTATTTACTTTTATTAGCTTTTATACTTAATCTTTTCTGCTAACTTTTTAAATATCAATTTTTTCCAAATTTTAGCAAGAATACTTTTATCTTAAAATTACATTTATTTTCAGAAATACCAAGGTTTTTTATTTTTTATTAATTTTGAAAATTTTTAAATTCTTCATTTAAATATGCCGTAACGTCTGTTAGTTAATATGAAATAACAGTACTAGATATGTATTGCATACAACTTGTATTACAACTACATATCCTTATACATTATTATTTTATATTTTCAAAATTCATAAAAAATGATTTTTCAATTCAAAATCCGCCGACATAGGAATTTACTGTTAGAACAAGCCGGCAAGAGTTGACCTTGGACCATTTCATAGTTCAATCTCACCGACCGGCTATAAGCAGTAAAAAGTTCTACAAAACATCCAAACCTTGCATTGGGATTATTTTTTGATATTTTTCTTTTTTGACCAAAATATAACCCCATACAACGAATTTCCGTTGTAGCTCCCTCCTTATGTCAGCCACCTTGAAATATTCTCAATATTTCATGAGTTATGACATAACATACGATACCCCTTATTTAAACTTCATTAATCTTACCTTGTTACCCTGTTCTGCCTTTTCTGCTCCTAGATTCCTAACATAATACATCACATATCTTTATATTATACATTAATTTATGACAATTATTTATAATATTAATTGATTGTTTATAATTGTTTTTTAATTGTCTTTCTTATAATTATTTAGTTCACTTCACTTTTCACACTATATTGGGGCCTATCATTTTCCTGAGATATCTTACTATAATATAATCTCCATACCTTAACTTCTGGCTAGAGTATTTACTAATAACAAAGTTACCCCATTCAAAACGTTTTAATTTCAATTTTAATTTTAATTAATTTACTGTTTTCCCTTAGTCAACTTACCCCTTTATTTTTTACTTTAAAATTTCCCCTTTGATTTTTTATTAGTTATTATTATTAAATTTTTTTATTTTTAATTATTAACTTTTCTAAAATTTTTTGTTAGGCTTTTTCGTCTGAATTTGCTGAATCCAATGATGTAACACTTAATCTGGTTCTGACTTTAATTACAATTTTTCTCTATTGTGATTTAGTATAATTGTCGACATTCCATCCCCTTTGTATTCTTGCGACTTTGTTCCGTTAGCCAACTGACAGTAGATATCCTAAGTCAATATTGTCTTCCTTGACCTAGTCAACACAACCTTGCTTCCGTTACACATTGAATCTAAATATTATGTTTTTAATCTGCTTACGGTTTCATTCATTAGGGCTGGTTTCCAGTTATGACATCAAACCAGTTTTTAGTATACATCTGGATACTTAATTTAGTCTTGCAGCATGTTAAATCCTTTAACCTATTATTTTTATTTATTATTCAGCTTAATTATACCATATCTTGAATTTTCTTCTAACTATTTGTCATTTTCATATTACACGTTGTACCCTTATATTTCTTTTTACATTTATACAGGGTTTTCATAATTTATGTCCTATCCCAAACACTTGTTTATTTTTATTTTTTATTTTAATTCATGCTCCATAGTAGATTCGTAAATCCTTTATATCATATTTCCCTTTAATTTTGTTATTATTTATATTTTTTACAATGAAAGTCTTACTACCTACTTTATTTACAATTTCAAATGGACCAGTATACAGTAGAAAGAGTTTTTGTGTTTCGTTTTTTCCCGTCTTGGCCAGAATCCTGGTGTTTTGTCTAAACAAGACGCGATCTCCTACTCTTAGCATTACAAACCTCTTACCCCTATTTTGACGTGTAGCTCTATTCCTTCCCTTGTGCAAAATCCTTGCGAAACAATTTTGCTTTTTCTTCCTTGCCGTCTCCATCACCTGTGGTCCTTGGTATTTCAACCTGTGCCAAATATATTCTGGTTCTCTATCATTTTGTATTTCCTCTGGCGTATATCCTGTAATCTCGTGTGGTGTTGTATTCATCAGCTCCTCAATGTATGACACGTAGTTCCTCCAACTTGTCTGTGAATTATGGCAGAAAGTTCTCAGAATCCTGACGATTTCCCTGTTGACTCGTTCTGCCAGGTTCACCTGTGGGTGTCTAATTGGAATCAACCTATGCAGAACTCCTTGCTCCTCCATCCATTGATCCCAATGTCTTGAGGTGAATGCCCTGCCATAATCCGTTAACACACATTTTGGTTTCCCTACCTCCCTAAAATACTGAGTAAGCTTATCTATACTCGCCTGAGTAGTTGGATTCCTTACTGTATACAACTTTACATATTTAGAGAATATGTCAATAACGACCAAAATATATTGCACACTTCCTGTTGTTCTCGGTAGCGGTCCTAGGAAGTCTATAGCTACTAAGTCTAGTTTCCTATCGGTCACCATAGGTTTACTCTCACCTTGCAAATATTTCACTGTATACTTCGCTCTTTGACATATGTCACAGTATTTTATAATTTCTAGTATTTTTCTAAATAAATCCTTACAGCTAAACATATTTTTCATCATATAATATAATTTGTTTCTTCCCAGGTGTCCATAAGCTTTATGTATCTCCATTATTAATTCCGTCTCTATTTCTGATGGAATCACTAATTTCCATCGGTTTCTTCCATATTTATATAACAATTCATTTTCAACTCTGTAATTTCTATTATAATTATTTATATTACGTTTAATATACTACATTCTAAATTTTCATTTTGTTTAAGTGCAAAGTTTTGTATTAAATATTGTAATCTTACATTTTTCCCTACTTCTATTTTATTAATTTTGATCCTTATTCTATCCGTGATGTCCCGAGAATCATACATTCTGCTCACTATATCACAGGGTATATTATCTTTCCCTGCACAATGCACTATTCTAGGGTGATATTCTTGAATTGTTAGGATCCATCGCGTCATCCTACTATTCACCAACTTACAGGTGGTCAAGAATTTTAACGCCTTGTTGTCCGTAATGACGGTTAAAGGTGCTCCAAGTACTAGTGGTCGAAATTTCTTCAGACCATGCACAATTGCTAGCAATTCCAGCTCGCAGATTGAGTAATGTTTCTCGTAAACTTTCAGTGTTCTGCTTACGAAACCAATTACTCTAACCTCTCCTTCCTGGTTGCGCTGATATAGCTGGCTAGCGATTGCTGTTGTGCTGGCATCAGTCTGAAGGAACGTTTCTTCTCCTTCCACCGGATGAGCTATCACCACTGACTCCAAAAACAAGTCCTTGACCGCCTGAAACGCTTGTTGCATTTCCTCACTCCACACCCATTTTCTTCCCTTTTGCAATAGGTGGTATAAAGGCTTAGTAGAGGTTGCGTATTTGGCTGTGAACCTGGAATAGTAATTTACGAATCCTAAAAATGACTGTAACTGCTTTACAGTAGTTGGAACTGGAAAATCACGAATAGCATTTAATTTTTCGGGATCTGTTCCTATTCCTTCTCTCGAAAAAACATAACCTAAAAATTTAACTTTTTCCTGGCAAAATAAAGTTTTCTTTGGATTAATGGTAAGGCCGCCATCTTGAAACTTCTGAAATATTTCTTCCAGATGTTGTAAGTGTTCCTCAAAGGTTTCTGACAAACATATCAAGTCGTCGACGTAGCTAAGAGTAAATTCTTCCACCTTGTGTCCTAATGTCAAATCAACCGCTCTTACTAAAGCAGCCATTGAATTCTGTAACCCGAATGGAACTACTTTGAAGTTATATACTTTATTCTCAAAAAGGAACCCCGTAAATTGTTTTGACTCTTTTGACAGCGGTATTTGCCAAAAACTAGAGGTTAGGTCAATTTTACTAATGTATTTTTTACTTCGTCCCTTCCGGAGAATATCTTCCATTGGTGGTGCACTTTCATAATCGGGTACTATCAGCTGATTTAACTTTCGGGCATCCATGCACAGACGGATGGACGAGTCTGGCTTTACCACTACGACCATGGGGTTGATATATTGCGTTCGCGACCTTTCAATAATTCCATATTTTAACATGTGATCAATTTCTTCCCTTACTTGCTTTCTATAATTTAATGGAATTGGATAGTTCCTATTTACAAATGTTTTATCAGATCCTAATTTAAGCTCATGTTCATATTAATTGGACAAACCTGGAATTTCTGAAAAAATACTTTGGTATTTATTTATTAAATTTTGTAACTGTATTTCCTCTTGCGCTGTAAGAATAGTATTATGTGAATAGTCGACCGAAACATTTATCTTGTTTACAACCCTTCTGTCAAAGTTCGGTTGTTTATTTATCGCTCGACCATTTACCTTGGATTCTAACCTACTTTCTCTTTTTCTAACGGTATGGGCTGTATAACGTTTTAAATTTGTCTTCAGTTTCACGTGTGTTCTGTGATAGTTCGGACTAAATTTAACACTATAATTTTTCTTATTTTTATGCGAAGTACTCTTATAACTATTGTTCGAATTGCTTTTATTATTTCTTCCTTTGTTTAATTTAATTTCATTACGCGATTTATTATTACTTATTGAATTTTTAACACGTATGTGGAACTCTTCTTTGTGACGTAGATTTTCTTGTCCGTCCGTCGTGGTGTGTCGTCTTCGGGTTTCGTCAACATCGGTTGTGTCTTTTTCCTTAGAAACAGATAATTCTGGATTACAATTACCTGTTTCGTTTATTTTAGTGGATAGTGTTTTTAGTGATTTTGTGTTACAAGTGTGGTTTTTGGATCTAGTTTTATTTTCACGCGCGTCGATAGACATTCCAGGCAGTACCTTTATCCTACTCTGCATGTCCTTATTATTATATTTTTTATTTAATTCCTTATTCGTCGATTTATTTTTATTTAATTCCTTATTCGTCGATTTATATTTATTTACTTTATTTATTTTTATATTTTCCCTTTCCTCCTCCGATAAGTATCCAATTCCTTTGAATATCTTATCCCCTTCTTTACTAACTAAGACCCTGACCGACTCCTGCATACACTGTTCGGGGTTGTCACGTTCTGGTAGTCTCATCCTGTTTTCTATCCACATTTTATCTCTCTCCCTCCCTCTTATCAAAGTTTGTTGATTTTTATTGTTAACCAACACTTTGTTATTTCCTGTATTTTTAAATATGCCTTCAGGTTGAATCCTTTTGTTCACATTTATCCCCTTAACATTATTTTTAAAATATACAGAATCCTTTTTAAAATTCTTTTCTTTTAATTGACCTTTTGTTTCTACTAATTTTTCATAATATATTATTACTTCCTCCTTTTCCACATACAGTTTTATATATCGCTCTTCCATATTAATTTTAGCTTTTAATTCGTATAAAACATCACATCCTATTATTATTCTGGACCTTAAATTTTTTACAATTAATAATTTTAATTCGATTTCTACTTCTTTTATTTTTATTGATATCATAATTTGTTTATTTATTTTATATGGTTTACTTTTAACTGCAGTTACGATTTCCACCCCAGTTACAGGGAGTTCCAAAATTTCAAGCCCTTCTTTCTTTAACATTAAATATAATTCTTCACTAACTAGTGAAATTTCGGCTCCTGTATCTATTTCTACCATAACTACATTGTTTCCTAGATTTACGGGTATTTTAGGAGTTTCCTCAATCGGTTTTTCTTTTAAGAAATATTTTTTATCTTTTTCTAATAAATCCCCTCGTAAATCTAAATGCAATCCTCCGACACACAGTTTAGATGTTTCCTGCGGACTCGGGATTAGTTTTTCCTCTACAGTTTGTTTTGTAGAGACCGAAGCGCCCCTATCTCGCACTCCGTAGTGGAAGCCGCCTTTATCTTTCGTTGTATTCGAATTAAAATTAGAGTTCGTGGGTTGTTTGTAAACTGGTGGTTCAACATTATGACGCAGATTGTCTCCTGACGTTACATAACTAGATTGTTTACTTTCATTTTCTGGTTGATTTTCCCTAGAATCACATCTGTTTTTAATTTTTGACTCGAATGTTAACGATTGACATTTATTATTTTGTTTACTCCCCCCTACTCTATTCGTAGAGTCGTAAACGCGATAATTTGGTTTCTTGCTCCCTCCAATTTTATTATTTTTATTATGATGAACGGTTTGTTTATTTTCTAAATTTTCTTTATTAATTTTTTCATAGTTTATTAAATTTCTACTTTGTTTATTATTTATGATTTTATCCGCAGCCTTAGTGTAATCCGATGGTCTATTAGGTGTCAAAAAGGCCTCTTTTATCCATTTAAATTCCTAGGCGAGTTAGGATGGTTTTTTGATGGACCAGGTTTTGAAAGGTTTGGAGGTCGAGGTTTATTTTGGGTGTCACCATAGGATCTCTGGTTAGGGTTATTAGGAAAGGTTTTGGTTTGCCTATTATCCATCTCCTGATTGGAATTTTAGTTTCCCCTACGCGATTCCTCCATCGTATCGACACTAGTTAGAAACGTGAGTGCTTCTTGAATATTTTCCATGGGTTTCCCCATACTAGTCATTCTAATATTCTCCCTAAAATGCTGCATAATCGTGAAAATTAAATATTTTTCCGGGATCGGTGGTTCTAAATCGCTTGCTTTATTTATAAGTAAACAAAAATATTCGGCTTTGGTCATATTTCCGTTTTCAAAAAATTTCCCATATTCAATTTTATTTCGAACTATTTTTTGGGATTGCAAGTTCCAATAGTGATCTATAAACAGTTTCTTAAAGTCACTATACCCCATATCCGCGGTTTTCACCACATTCCACCATAACTCAGCATTTGACCTTAAATGTCGTTCGACAACCTTTAATTTTTCCTTATCATCCATTCCCACTTGAATTTCTTCTAATAAATTTTCTATCTGCCTAATAAATTGCATAGGCCTTTCCTTAGGATTACCCCAAAACTCAACTTTTACATTTTCATTATCAATTCTATTTATTATTATATTTCTACTACTAATTCCCCCTAAATTTATTTCCCCTACTTTTTTATCAATATTTCTAACTTTATTTTTAACAACTTATTATCTTTTTCTAATTTATCTACTTTAGAATTTACTACTTTACTATTCTCAGCTAATGATTCAATTTTACCATTAACTTCTCTAAACTCCCCTTCCACTTCAGCTTTAAAAACCTCTTGTTGAGCCGCATTATTAGCTTCTTCTAATTCTATTCCCTGAACTCTCCCTTCTATTTTATTCCAGAGTGCCCTTCTTTCTTCTCTTTCCTGTTGTCTTTCTCTGCTCTCCTTCTCCCTTTCTCTGCTCTCTTTCTCCCTCCATTCCTTATCTCTCTTGTCCTTTATTTCATTTTCCTTTTCTCTTAACGCCCTTTCTTCTTGTCTTTCTTTTTCTCTTAACGCCCTTTCTTCTTGTTTTTCTTTTTCTCTTAACGCCCTTTCCTCTTGTCTTTCTTTTTCCCTTAACGCCCTTTCCTCTTGTTTTTCTTTTTCCCTTAACGCCTTTTCATCTTTTTCTCTCTTTTCTAAGTAGGCCATTAACGATTTACCTTCTTGGGTCTTTTCCGCCATTTTGTTTTTATTATTTATTTATTTTATTTAATATTAAGAGATTTATTAATTATTTTTTAATTTATTCTATCTTTATTTAATTTATTTTACTCTTTCTATTTTTTATACCCGAATTTAATTATTTATTTATGTTTTATTATTATTATTATTTTTTTTATTTCACTCCCTCCCAAATTTATACAACCAACACAGATCACCAGAGTTTAAGGTATGTAGTATACTAATAAACTATACATCTTATACTAAGCATACACATTTAGGTAAAATATACTGTATCCGTATTCTTTGAAGCCTAGCCTAATTTTCCCAAATAGCAGCTACACTATACAATGCAAACAACCAGTCCGTATTACTTTGTTCAATAGCACGTACTAATCGCTTACCCTGTACTTTTTATAACTACTAATTTAAAAACAATTATTCGGGCTTCACCGTATGGGCGCCATCTTCTATCTTTAAGGAAAAAACTCTACCTTTTTTAGAGTCAGACTAATTACGCCCCCTATCTTTATTAATACGTAATAGTCTCGAATCCTGAGATTTTTAGCCTACAGGATTCGTTCTCGCGTGACAAAAAGAATAAATTATCCAATCCACTGGAAGTTTTTGGCTTACTATCTTGCTGGCCTGGATTGAATAACTTCTTCGTTAATTTGAGTTGCCCCAAATTACCGGTACCCCCCTTTTTATTTACGACTTCCAGTAACTGTATTTAAGATTACCCTATTTCTCAGGGAGAACACGAATTTACTTTATTTTCGAATTTTAATCTCGTAGGTGTGTGTCCTTAGGAATACCTTTTTGATACAATATATTTTACCCTTTTTTATAATAACAAACCTGAAAATATAGCATATAATTGTGTGACCAATTCTAAATAAAACACAGTTTTAGAGAATATATAAAAAAATTAATTCTTTTAATTAATTGAAACAAAAACAACTGGAAATAATAAGCTTGACACAAGTCAACAAAATAAAACTCAAAACAATTTCTCTAATAAAATTAATTGATAACAACTAAAATATTTTTTCTTTTGAGCAGAAGGCAATCACTCATAACTTTCTTAAAATTGATCTATATAAAGATTTCTATTTATCTCTGAATTTAAATTATTTAATTTATCAAATTTATTTATCGAAAAAGATTTTTATCCACACATGAGTTTGACATTATCTATTTTAATACATTTATTTAATTACACACAAAAAAAAATTTATCTCAGGAAAATCAGTGATACTCTAAAATCGGGCCAATTTTGCCCTTTAAAAAAGGAAATTTGGATTTTCTCAGACCTTGTCCGCCGTGTTGAAGATCCTGAGTCCTGGGATGTTGATGGTCCTCTGGTGTCTGGTTGGTTGTATTTAGCGATTAAAGTTGTCTTATATCTTTTCCATGGAGTTTAGAAGGCTGGCTGGTTGTTCGAATCTATCACCTCCTATCACTCTCGATGACACTTCTTAATATTTTGGCATAGTAACACTTAAGCTTCTTTACTGAGAATTTTGAGTCGGCAAACTGGCATAGCCACCCCTGGCACTTGTTCAAACTATTTTTTCAGAGAGACCTTCGGGCATAGTCACCCCTAGCACCTGTTCTAACGATTTTTTAAGAGAGACCTCTATGAGATTCGTGCGGCTCTTTTTATAGCCAAAAACTATCGTATATCGATACCAATTTTTTTCCCTCACTGGACCGATACGATAGTTCCATTTATGGTGTATTTCCATGCAATTTCTTGATTAATTTTGGTGTAGGTGATTCAGTTATTTATTATTACTTTATTTATTACGTTTACCGTTTTTAAATTGTCCTTTTTAATCGCTTTGCTCTAATTAATCCTTTAATCTATTTTTGCTGTAAGTTGGTATTCTGGCTCCGCCTACGACTACGTCACTTATCCTTGAACATTTAAACCCTGCAACTTGTAACTGGCCGATGTAAAAATCTTCATTGTTTTCCTTTTAATTGTCTATAACACTTTTCCTAACAGTTTTTGCGTTTTTACGTACCCGGTGTCCTGTAGCTCTCGACCGCGGCAATTTCCCGCATTTCGAATGACATTTGTCGGACTATTCATTCACCTTTAATCGCTTACGTAAGAATTTGCGTAATTTACAGTTTTTAATTTTATTCTTACACCTTTAAAGTTTTTGTTTTCAAACTTTGTCACTTTGTTTATTTCGTGATTTAAACGCACTAGCCGTGATAACATAATTCTACGACTTGTGGTAGTGATGTAATCCAGTGCGTATTTTCACACCTTTGGGTTTGGGGTTTATTTATTGACTGATTTTCCTGAAATTTACACCACTCTTAGATATTAGGTTTTAACTTCTTTTTGCAAAATTTCCACTTCTTATCTTTTTTCGTTTTCATACTATAGCGTGAAAACCATAACTCTTTTGTTTTAATCAAATTTAAATTTTTAATCATTAATTATAATATAACTTTATTTATTTAATTGCTTCTATACAATCCTTTTCTCAAAATTTATTTTTATTTACTTTTATTAGCTTTTATACTTAACCTTTTCTGCTAACTTTTTAAATATCAATTTTTTCCAAATTTTAGCAAGAATACTTTTATCTTAAAATTACATTTATTTTCAGAAATACCAAGGTTTTTTATTTTTTATTAATTTTGAAAATTTTTAAATTCTTCATTTAAATATGCCGTAACGTCTGTTAGTTAATATGAAATAACAGTACTAGATATGTATTGCATACAACTTGTATTACAACTACATATCCTTATACATTATTATTTCATATTTTCAAAATTCATAAAAAATGATTTTTCAATTCAAAATCCGCCGACATAGGAATTTACTGTTAGAACAAGCCGGCAAGAGTTGACCTTGGACCATTTCATAGTTCAATCTCACCGACCGGCTATAAGCAGTAAAAAGTTCTACAAAACATCCAAACCTTGCATTGGGATTATTTTTTGATATTTTTCTTTTTTGACCAAATTATAACCCCATACAACGAATTTCCGTTGTAGTACAAACTTTTGAATCTTGTGAAATGAAAAAGCCGATATCTAAACATTTTCAAATAGGATGGCAATTATGGAATTAAAGGTCTTTAAAAAGCTAAATAGATTTTTGTATTTAAAGTTTGGTTGTATCAACAACCGTTTTAAAATGCCGGCCAAATATATAATTGAATATGAAGCTTAATTAAAAATAAATGAATTGTCATTAATACGCTTGAAAATAAATATATATAATTTAAAATTTAAAACAAAAATACAATAATTTTTTTGAATTAGTTACTCACTCAAATATGGTGTAATAACATATTAAGCTATAATTTTAACATCTCAAAAATGGTGGCAAATATTTTGAAAATGTGTTTATTGCCTTAATAAAACTAGAATTCAATACGGGTAGTGGATAATTAATGGTGCTGGCCATAAAATAATTGGCGAGGAACTGTTGGTAACTAAATTATTTATCCAATGTCTTCAAGAAAATTTAAACGCAGGTATTTATTTACAATGTATTAAGGAGTCCTAGTAGAATTTCTTCAAGACATGTGGATCCCAAAATTTTTATTATTAAAAATGTATTTATAGTGTTATTACAATTAATTGCACGTTATATTTTTCATCCATTTGAAACAATACATTTAAACACATTTTCCTCCATTTTCTAGTTGTCGTTATAATGTAAAACATTATTTTGGTGGTTTTGTGTGAGTAAACTACTAAAAACATAAAAGTGTAAAATTTAGTGTTTTTAATTTTTTTATTGATTATATATTTTTATTTTTCAATTAATAATGACGAATGTTAGTTGTTTTCCTAACGATTTTGTTATTTAAGAAAAGAACAATATAACAAACAAATTCCGTTTTTTGGCCTTTCATATCTTTGATTTGATTTGCCACAAAACATTTCATCTTTTTGAAAATGGTAATTTTCATTTTTTTGAATTTTAAAATTTATTCATATATTATTACATGTATTTTATAACACACACACACACACACACACACACATACACACACACACATATATATATATATATAACATGAGTACTTGTTCGCAATTTATCCAAAATGAATAAATTTTGAAATTCGGAAAAATGAAAATTACCATTTTTAAATAGAATATGTTTTGTGGTATAGTTATAATATTTGTGATATTTATTATTACAAGACATAATATTTTGTTTGAAAGAATAATTTTATCTTATTAACAATGTTTGTTATAATTTTGGTTTCTGAGAATAAAATCGTATAGCGGTTGTAAAATATAGGATATAACAAAAAAATGATAACTTTATTAAAAGGGTATGATTAATAATAATTTATTTATATTGTAACAGAATATCTATGAGATCGATTGGCTAAAATGCTATGACATAAAATTCAATTTTATAATTTTTTTATAAACATCTTTATTGTTATGGTCATATTTGTTTTATTATTTTGTTTAATGATATTATCAACGATATCGTTTATACTTTCTTTATAGTAATGGCTATTAAAGTATACTAGGGTTCAACCAGTAATATGTACAGGAAGATGAGTGTTTGTAGCGGGGAAATGACAAATGTATGAATTAAATGCCCTAAGTAAAGCGTTGTATGTGACAATATAATGATTTACGGTACAATTTAGTATGATTTTAACAGAGTTGTGATTTCTAGTATTGTATTTAAATGAAAAAAAAAAGAATTAAGGGGGTATGAAGAAATTAAAATACAATACACAATATTATTGTAAGATATATGCATTAAGAACAACATATATCTGTGAATATAAATCATTGGTCAAGGATAATTGTACTATCTATATTACAGAACAACAATAACTATTATTATTATAAGGGCATTTAAAAGTTAGATCTTATTGTCCATAATACACAAATAAGTTGCTTTTATATAAATATTTAAAAAGAAATATATGCGATTAAAAGTATATTTGTATTGGTTGTGTATATTATTGTTGTATGTAGTTGGTCAACTAACCAGAAAAGGCAGCCAACTACCCAGTGATCATGTGTCTAAACAATCGTAAATTATTCGATGTGAACAACTTAAAGTTTTGCAGTGACATTATGAAAAAAAGAAGAAAAAAAAATGGATACAGCTAAGGTTGGATTTTAAATCTCAAGCACTAATTCCTCACAGTTTTAGCCATTACATTATAATAGGGATGAAGAACTGTTTGGGATTAATATTTTTCATGAAGAAACTTTTTAAAAGTACTAATCATTTTTTTACTATGTTTTCACATAACATATTGGTTTAGGTTAAATTTGTTTTACAACTATTCTTTAACATTCAATTATAAATATGCATATTATTACCAAAAATATGTTATGTGATTCCACCAAGTACACAAGACGTTACTAATAATAATATTTATTATTGATTTTAATACAAATATTATGTTTCCTTCATTTTAAATCAAAAAAATAAAGGTTATATTTATTTATATTTAAATTTCTTTTTATCTAAAGCATTTTGTACGTAAAATTGTAGTAGTGGTGAATTTATAAATATAAACGTATTATATTTTTACACACAGATTAATTTATTATTATTCTTATTTAGAAAATATTATATCTTAAATATTTAAAAGTCAATAAATGAAAATACGCCGATCTGTAGCTGTTAAATAAAAAGTACTTAAAATCATAGTTAACCTCATTTTGTTTCTCCATAGACTAAAATCATATTCTGAAATTTACCTTGGAAAATATATTTTGATTATTATTTATCTATATTTTTACTTCGTTAAATTATTAAAATAATTGATGAACGTACCTAAATGCATAGATTGTTAACAATATACAACTGTTGTTTTCGTATACAAATACTCACTCGTTCACAGGTACCCATTTATAAACGTTTTAGTTTAAAAAAGTTATTATAAGTTTGTAATATCAATCTCAATTAATACTATATCTTGTAATATAATTTCTGAATAATATATAAAATATTCAAATGTTAAGCCAAGACAAAGAAGTAATTTTACTAGATATTCTGCCCATGAATTTAATCAAATTTTCTTACAAATAAGGTTTGTTGTAAGCTTATGTATTGTAAGATTGCTATTCCGGGAAGGTATGCCGCTAATCCGGAAATTGAAACATTTATTATTCAAGAAGTTGAGATATTTTAATTTTTGATTTTTCTTTCTCACTCAATAATTATATTTCTTATCTCCGCATATTTTTTGTGACGTATTTCTTTCCTACAAGTAAAGTTTTAATAATACATGTATGTATTTCATTATGTGGATACATTATAATTTTTTAATTTATGTGAAAAATGCATTTCAAAATGTTAATTTTAATAATATTTTTACCATTGGATATATTATTATTAAATTTTACCGCTTAAAAGACTATTTTAGTTTAAGTATTGTATATTTGTCGAATATCATTTATATAGTTGTACTTCATATCGAACTTGTGTACCATGTATCATCGCTGAATATTCAATTGAATTCTAGTTAAATTTTTAAGTTCATACTTTATATTAACAGTTGGTAGATTTTTATTTCTTTTGTATTAGCTTTGTTCACGTAGTATTTATTGTCTAAGTATTTCTTATCTGCTATAACTGTTGTTGTTTTAGAAACTCATTTATCTAATTAATTGGATTGCAAATTTATTTACATGTTATTTATTTTGTTTTCCGTTGTTTATAACTTTTATTGTAATTTATTCGTTAGTTTATAATATATTCGAAATTATAATTTTAGGTACTTTTAGAAAAACGTAATTTAAATTAAGATAAAAAGTATAAATACACGTAAAAAAAAAGTTACATTGACTACATGTAGATAACCAAGTTTATTTTAGTCTCTCTGGAATCGTTTCTTGTAAAAAAAAAAAAAACTAGTTCAGAGAAAATATCATTTTATTATTCGGAGGTAAAACAAATTAAACCCTTCTCTTCAGGCTGGGCAAACTCCAATCACTCAAATAATCATAAGTTGTTGTAATACCCCTTGATTTATGCAGGAAGTAACGGAAATGAGTACCTAATTTTTTTAGATTTTATTAAAATATTTATTAAATTTTACTGACTCTTTTTTAAATTCCTAGACTCACATAATAGTGGAAATTATGTTTTAAAACGAAGATTATATTTTTACTGGTTTCACTATTTTATTAGTCTTCAAATTATTATTTTTTACGATAAGGCTACTTCAAAACAATTTTGTAAATAATATTTCTAGCTACCCTAGCAAACAAACTGACTAAATAATTTTCTTATATCATTAATTCGAATTATGAGATGAAATATTTTGTCTGGTGGATCATCCTTATTATGTCCCTTTTCATCATTAATTTTGATTTGATTTGAGAAGAAAGTTATTGACTTATTCAAGTTCAACAGAAGTTAATCAGAGATATGAAGAAAACCCTTGAAATGTGAGGTCAAAGTAACAGTACAATTAGTTTTTGTAAGTTTGGCAACATTTATGATTCCAACCCTCTATTATTAAAAAAAAATAATAACTACCTTCCATTTTTTAATATTAGTATTAAAAATTCCTTCCATTTCTTATAGAAATATACATTTAGAGAAAAATACAAACACCCGGCGATAACTAAAGTAAATAAACACTGAAGATCTTGTTGACTTTTACCTAATCTGTAATATCGAAATGTCAAGTAAATGATATTAAGGTAAATAAATTAAGAAATGAATACCTGAAATAGGACTAAAACCGTAATGAGAGTAATGTTATGAAACAAAAGGGATCCTGTAGTCGGGTTCAGAATGAAATGATTAAAATAAATAACAAGCTCGGTGGTTCAAAATATTTAATTAATGATGATTTACTATTGAAACAAGACTAACATACCTTTTTCTATCAGAGACATTCTATTTTTTATTTTTCTGACTATATGATAATACAGTGTCCTTCAAAGATGCCCTTACTTACTAATATTAATAAATTTTCGACTCGTTTAACATAGAATAACATTTTCAAAATGGTTAACTATTTAAATCTAATATTATACATAATCTGTTATTGTCAGACGTTTAAATCTTCAATCCAGAACAATGATGATACTTGGGAGTTTAATAGCTTCAAATCTCAGACACATAAGTCTGTTCACCTTCCTAAATGTATCGTGAATTATATCTCCAAGTCGAATCTTTCTATGTTGCCGGGCAGCGTTTCCTCGTCCTTCAAATGTTTCTTACCCAATTGACCTAGTTTCTATGTTACCAGCAGTCTATACAGATTTTAGGTGTACATGTTGTGTTAATAGGCTTCAAGCCATGCAGTTTCAACACTTTTTATTTATTTTTATTTTATTTTATTTATTTTTTTTTTTCAATGATTGCCATAAGTCTGGCAATGGAGATTTAACTGGTGCTAATACTACTTAATATTTCCATTGTCTTTTACAAATAACTACTAAATATTATAATACTATTTTTTATTCTTACTCCTAACAGTACACACAGTGAATATTATTTAATTTCCTTAATGGAATTGATTGAGAATTTTAAGTTTCAACTTGTCTTTCGCCTTCTTGTACACACAGGATAAATACAATCAATGTCAATTGTCTTTCCGAAAGATTAATAATATAAATTAGTAAATTAATAAAACATTCGCTCAAAAATATATTTAAGGCTGGCAGAAAAACAATATAGTTTTACAATGCGTATTATTTTTACGTCCCAAAAGGTGATATTTCCCAAGATGCATTCAATCTACTTACATTTTTGTCTACTTTTGTATTTAATATTATATTTAAAGAATATTGAGTACATTAAGAATATTGTAAGTAGTTGCTGTTTTAGTTTCGATAATGATAGAATATGTATTATTCCTTGAATATGGGTTGAGCCTTTGTAAACATTTAGAGAAATGAAAAACTAAAAATTGTTGTTGTTTTTTGTTCATATTTTTAGGTTAAAAATTTGTAATTTTGTTTTCATATTATTATTTTTTTTATATAAACAGTGTTATTTTTGTATTCATTTTGTCATATGTCGTGGTAGGATAAAACAAAATAAATAAATATATATTTTATATTATATTATATGCCATAAGATGAAACTTACACATTCTGTTATCAAAAAAACCTTCCCTAAAAAGCTTCAAAATACGTCATTACAAATTGTTTTCAAAGTAAACTAGTAATTAAATGTAAATAATAATAAATAGTTTGTTTTTAATACTACTACTAATAATAAACAGAATATTTATTCTTTATAAATTAATTATTGTAAATCTATAAATACTAATATTGAGACCGTTTAATATAATATATAGGCCGATATATTTTAAATAGCGCCTACTTGAAATTAAAAAGTCATCATATTATTATTGTTTTGCGATATGAGCGAATGTTTTGAAAATTAGTGTAATTATTCTCAGATGATAAATGACGTCTTATTTCAACTTAACAAATTGACAACAGTACAGCATATTTTGAGTTTGAATATTAAATACAACTTTTTCCCTCATCAGGATATTTTCCCTCATCCGCCACAAGAGCCAGTTTACTCATTGATGTTTGGATGTTCTGAATAAACTAAAAATCTTACTTGTTCATTTGGTTGTCGACTTGGATTTTTGAAGACCTGTATTTAAACGTTCTCGCATTTCAGAAAAAAAAAAAAAAATTGTTCAGGATCTGGTTTCGTGAGAAAAAACCAATAAAAAGGACAATATGGTTAATTGCGTATTTTTTTGTTTAAATTAACCTAAATTCAATATATCTAATTGGTATCTAAAATAATATTCAGTTTTAAATAATTGGAAGAATAATAAAAACAATTATCTCTTTACTAAGTACTCCGAGAGTATCCGTTACAACATTGTAAAAATACGTCAAACTTTCGTTTATTTGAGCATCATTAATAATTATTATGAGTTTAAATGTGTTCTTTATAGATAACATAGACAATTTAAGAACAATATTTATAAATAAATATTCAGCTTGACTTGTGAGATAATATTAGATATAATAAATCTCAAACACAAAATCTCACAAGAAGTATGTTTACTTAATCAAACGTGTTTCAACGACAAAGTCACGATCATCAATGATACTAAAGTATAACTTATTGAACTAAATTATAACAATATTGATACTTTTCGTTGTTCGAAGTACTCAAAAAAAGATCATATTATTAAAATATTTATAGTTACATAAAGCAATATTAGCACTTTTTTTTTTTAAAGTTTAAATTTAGAAGTTTGTTTCATTTGAAATATGGATTTTTATTCAACTCAATATTTTCTTTATTTATATAAAACAAAATATTTTCTTTTAAAAGTATCAATGACAACTTTGGGGAAGGAAGTTGATAAAAGTGAGATATTTTATCATAACGAATAATCGCTTATTCCCTAATACACTTTAACTAAATGTGTTAAAAATTTTCATTATGTTATTTACATAATACGTGTTAATTTTTTCAATGAATTTCATTTACAATATATGTGGGGGAAAATCGTTAATATCAGTTGGTTTCATAAAAATAAATTACTTTTTTTTTCTTCTTTTTTTTTTTTTTTTTAATAAGCTGTTTGTTGAGACATGATAAACTAGTAAACAGTATTTTGTACCTATAACATTAATAATGTTCTTCCTTAAATATAGAAGGATGCAAACTTCAGTAAGCAGCTACATTGATCCGACAGCTCTAATGACACCATGTCAGCTACAAGGCATGTTTCGTTATTTGTCGGTGTGTAGTTATTGAACGATGTCAGCATCACCTTCGAATGAATGTTACATGACACTAAACTGTATGAATTCAAATTTCACTTCGATTATTTATTTCTGTGGAGCTTAATAGAAAGCAGACACCATTAATAGTTAAAAGGAAACACAATTTTTTTATATAATTTAGAGATTTTAATTATAAACAATATAGTAAATATCTTCAGTAATATGGAATCTTGATTATCTATTTTAATCTTTTTTTCAGTATTAGAAATCACAAACGTAAATTTTTTCGATTGGTATTTAATAAATATGTTAAATTACCGAGATACACTGCATGGTACTGGGGATATCGTAAAACCATATAATTTCACGTTACATATACAAAAACCTGAAGAAAAACGTTTTTCGAAAAATTATGTGTTTTTACGGTTGTTGTTATTATTATTATTATTATTATTATTTACAGACATGTTGATGTTCAAGTAAATTCACCAGGATTTGGATTAGCTTGAATGTTTGGTAATCTGTCTAAAATTTAATGTATTTTCCAATTTACAGGCAATATGTGTGTGAGCGTATTGGCTAGAAAAGCTTATTCTGTTTTATAACTTTATTACTTCAGTTCTCATTGTTAATAAAACAAGTGGTTCATTTCTCAACTAAGAAAATATTGTCGTGGATCACGTGATACATTCAAATATAATAATAGATTAACTCATCTTCAAGAATAAAATTTTTCAGAACACCTGTAAGCTTGTAGAATGTACAATATATAGTTTTGAGTTTTTTAGGATTTTGATTTAAAGTTATATTTATAGCATATTAGTTATATTTAACTTGGAAAAAGAAATATCATATTTCAATGAATTCTTCGACATAATCTTCTTGTAAGTTAAAGATGTTGCATTATAAAAAATAATATTTTCATACAGTTATAATTGCTTTATATATTGTTAGTGTGTAATGAAATGCTTAATAACTTGGATAAAATATGCTACAACAAATAAAGAGCTCTGATATTCTAGACATTTCATAAATGAAGAATGTATTTTGTAAATATATTTATAGAAACATAAAACAACAACTTAGGATGTCGTAGTCCCTTACATTTATTGTATTAAAATACTGTTTATTACCTAACTATTATTAATGTTTTTGTTGTTTTAGAAGAAGGTGTAGTTTTGGAACATCAGTTTTGAATTCAACGATGGATTCAGCAGGTATTTACTTGTCAACTTTTATTTTCAGAAGAGAGTTTAAAAAACATTAATTAATTGAAATATGCTTATTGTCCATTTTTTAATACTTTGGTAGTTGAAAATATATTTATAAATTGCTACCTTTCCTGAAAATCTTTACTCTTCAAAGAATCTAGGTTATAATTTATAGAGGGAAAGAAATTATTTGGATACAATAAAAAATCTAGTTAAAATAAAATAAAATAAATAAAATAAAATTTCACCAATTATAAACACTTTCTATTAAAAAAGTTTCATTTGTCCCTTAATATTTATTAAATGATATCTCTATTTCCTTATTTATCTGTCGATAAAACATACAGTCAATTAATCAATTTTTAATTATCTGTAGTGTTGAAAAAAATCAGAGGGGTTTGCAATAATTATAATTTTCAAATCCGAAATCAAAACAGATATTCTGTAAAACGTTATTACTCATTTGTTAAAAATGTACAACTATATCTATGAATGATTAGTCAAAATTATTAATAATTAAAATTATTATTATTTAAATAATTTAATTATAATAAATTTTTAATCAAAATGATCTTATATTCTTAAAATATGTTATGACAATAAGAGTATTCGAAAAGTTTCCTCTCCCACTTCAGTATTAGCAGTGAAAGACTGACAATCAGACATTCTCAAAATACTGCAAAAATTACAATTACGCAAATTGACTATCTTCATATAAACACAAAATAATAATTACCTCAACAACCCTCCCTTAAAAATAATGATTTTTATTAGAATATTGGCGTCTTTTATCTATATGATATACATCTCTCTGTTTTCATGTTTTAAGAATTGTCTTCTTTAGTAAGATATGTAAAGTAACTACATTAAACTCAAAATAAACAATAAAGGAAATTGTGCAACTAAATTAATAATAAAATATATTTAACGTAATACGCGAGATAAAAAATTAATAATACCGTAACTATTCCTCCTTTCAAGTACATACAATATATGACAGTTTGATTATTTATTGAATAAATGAATTATATTGTTAGCTTTGTCATATTAAAACTTGAGGCAAAATGTCGATTCCGTAAAACAAAAATCATAACCCAGGATTATGTGTCAACCTCCTGTACCCAGCAATCAGACTGAAGTTGTAGCAACGGAATTTCATGAATGAAAAGAGTATTAACTTATAATAATTCAAAGTAAGTCAAAGAAAGTACTTTTTATAAGAAAGCTTAGAATCTATTCCTGTACTGGACGGACATTGTATTAAACAATAAGATGATGTATTGCTAACCCCTCTTAACAAAGCATCATGTCTGAACATGAACTGGTAGTTGTTTATATGGAATACCTTTTTTTTTTCAAAAATATTTAAAAAATGTTAACATATGTTTTACTCATTATATCTAGAAGACCTATTAATAAAAGTATAAGCAAAAAAGAAAATTAATAACTCCATTAGTAAATTACAAGAATACGTACAAATACAGGACAATTAATTATTTTATTACTGTAATAACTCTACAAGAACTACAACATGACTGTGTAAATTTGTTAAAGTAAAATAAGGTACATCTACCTTCGCTCGAATTTCTTCTAAATCATGGAAAATTAATGTCTGATAATATCTTACACGAGCGTAAACAAATTTCAACATGAGTCAGCCTAACTGCATAAATCAATCAAAATCTGTTATGAGAAGAAAGTGATTTTGTAAAATGAAGTGGTGTTCTTACGTTTCCTTTTTAGTTACATTTATAGTTTATTTTAGTGTCGTTTTTATTATAATCG
This sequence comes from Aphrophora alni, assembly GCA_963513935.1. Classification (NCBI taxonomy): domain Eukaryota; kingdom Metazoa; phylum Arthropoda; class Insecta; order Hemiptera; family Aphrophoridae; genus Aphrophora; species Aphrophora alni. The sequence continues at coordinate 58,247,647 of OY740770.1, read as the reverse complement.
AAAGTAAGATTTTAATGACATGAATTTCCACCACGAACCAAAGGTCAATTCGGTAACTTATGCAATTTTAACCGAAATGCAATGTTAAATCAACAAATATGACTATTCCATTAAATTTTAAAATATTAGAATTTTATTTAAATGTAGTTTTATAAATTTTAATTTTTAATTTGTTTTAAATAAACATATAATTGTTGTTATCTCCCATCAAAATGTTGCCTTTTTTTAGGTATTATAACGATCCAAACTCGACTAACTATAATGAGGTTAGGCAACTATTCCTTTTTTTGAACATATTGATTTTTAAAATTCATATTTATTTTTTTTTAAATGTATTATAAATTATGATAATAATAGGCTATTATAATCCATCGCAAAAAAATTACAAAAATATGAATGTTTCCGTTTACAGTTTCAAAATAACGACTGCTATTTAATATTTCATTTTTTGCTTCTCGCTAATAACTCTGTTATCTTTTTGATTTTTATTAAAAGAGGAAAATCTATTCTTGTAATAAAATTAGTTTTATTAATTTTTGAGATATTACACATTAAATATTTTTAACGTTCCCCATTTTGAAAATACATAAAATGAAATTTTGAGTTTCTGGTATACTGGTAAAAGGTTTAAATAATGCCTATAACAAAATATTCACTCAATATCTTATTTACTTCCAAAGGCACGATGTTTTTCGTAAAAATTCAAAATGGCCGATAGAGTGAAAACTAAGTGTTTTAAGATTTATTTTTATATACAGTATACTTTTTTCTTATTTTAATCAGCTCCCGATATATTGCCTTGTAATTTTGAATCAAACTGTATTGGTTCAGACTTTTTAATTTGTGAAGTATTAAAAATATATGGAAAATTGCAGGTTTAAATTTATGCTTTGTATAAATACTGTGTCAGAAAAGTAATACGCATTGTGTATCTCATTAAATTAGGAAATACAATATATATGTACTATTGTTAATTTCTGACATATGCGTAGTATAAAGAAAGGTTCATTATGAGTGAAGAAATCAATGTTAAGTATTTTGCGGTTATATACGTTTCAAGAGTCCAAAAGAGGTTTTTACGGAATGACGTTTGTCCGTCGTCTGTGGTAGACCCCAAACAGACTCACTGATTGTAATCATATTTGGTATTTAGGCTAATTATGGCCTTTTGAAATATATTTACCCCATATTTTTGACACCTCTATAATGGATGTAACTGAAATAAGAAATAAACAACAAATGACAATTTTCTCATAATGGGCTATAAAGATTCGGTCAAATTTTGCTCAAGTGTTGTCTCAAAAAATATCGCTTCGTAAGTTTTTAGTAAAAACAAGCAATTAACAATAGGGTTTTTATGAATTAGTTTCTTAGGTTCAGGCCTAGTAAATAAGTTTAATAGTAATAGTTTAATGAAGGTTAACAAATAAATACTCGAATATGTGTGTAAAATAGCATATACGAAACACTTTAGTTCGTGAATAATTGAAAAATAAAATAAAATAAAATAAAATTTACAAAATTAAAAATTACTCGGAGCTTCGTCAATAAAAGCTCAATTAAAACAATAATTCACACCGAGGACGGCCTTACGACACAAACGATGCAAGTTTATGCCCTTTTTAAATTTACAATTAATTATGTTTTCAAAGACATCATCCATGTTAATTGTGACTTTCAATTTTTAACTGATAACTACCAAACTGACACTTTAGTGATGTAAGTTGCAATTAGATTTTATTTTATTTTTAAGATGGATGAGTGAGAAGGGATGTGCAATGTTTTTCATAGTTTACAGAACACAAATTGTGGTACAAAATAATCTTGCTATGGTGAGAGATGTCTTTACGGATGTATAGGGAACATAAGTGAATATTTTTACTTGGAATGTTAATATTTTACCACATCATAAGAGATAATCGTTTATGTAAGATATGTTTATGTATACATGTTATGACTTTTAAGTCGACCTATCATAGGCCATGAAATAATAAATACGTTGATTAATGTTTATGAAGTACTGTGATAGGTAAAACTACATTTTGTACTAAACATGAATTAAATCTTAGAAAAAATTGTCCATCTGTTCTATTTCTTAATAATTTTTCCATTGTTGCAACTGAGCTTGATATATTTGTGACAATTACGTGGACCACTGTTTTGTTTTTATATGAGTATGCTCAACTTATTTGTTGACTAAGTGCAAAACCTTCTAGATAAAAAAAAGAAATCTTCATATTTATTAGAAAAACTCTAACAAAAAATATATAATCTTCATAAAATATCTCTAAAGGGAGTTTATGCTTATATTAAAATAATTTAGTTTTTATTTTACAATTACAAAAATAAAAATTTCCAAGAAACCGATTAATTTAAAAATTGTAGACCTAAAAGGAAATTAACGAAACGTTAAAGAGTATATTTACTTTAAATGTAATTTCAAATTATTTTAATTTATCATATAATATTACGAAGAGATTTAATAAATTTATAAAATATAATTTGATATAAATGTATGTTGTTGGTAGACATTTAATTATCTTCGGCCTAAATCAAAATACAATTTCATCTCTTAAATATTTAAGAGTTAATATAATATATTTAAATGAATGAATTATTTAAATATTTAATATATAGTGAGTTCTGAAATTTCCCAAACGAAATAATCGAAGAATCAAGATTCACTCATTCTAAAACATAAATCTTCAACAGAGCCTATCGATAATCATCATCAGTTCCTTGTGTATTAAACATTATACTGTATTATTTTTATTTCTGCTTAACGTACATATTTGCATCTTGTGAGACTAATTATGAACAAAACCGTCACAACAGACAAAATAACCATATGGTGTTTACAGCTGTAGTAGTATCATCTTCAATACAATCTATACTAAATTTAGTAAAAGACATTGTTTATTAATTTTATAAATATAGACATAACAGCACGTGTTTTGGCGCAAAATTATATCACAATTATTGTGGTAAAACTCAAATATATAATATTATTCAGTTATAAATGAAATTGTCTTCAAATTATTTTGATTTTTTCCAAATAATAAGTAGCCTTAGCCATCCATAAAACAATACAAAACTAAAATACTATTCCTCAAAAAAATTCAGTTCAGTACTTGTCAGTCAAAATATGAAAAAGTAGGCCTTTAAAAACAAATTTATTAATTTTGTTAGGAATAAGCTAACATTGCTTGTGCCACAAAAGCAACCTCAGTGTGGATGGAATTTCATTAAAATCGAGCTTTTCTTTTTTATATCGAGTCAAAATTCATATTCTAATTTATTTTTATCTATTATTTGTGAACCGTAATATTTTTGTACTAATATTTTAAACAATGGGTCATTAGCTTTCACACTTTACCAAAAGTTGAATGATATGGCCATAACTGATTTTCAGATATTCCAGACATATGGCCAAAATATGCCCCAATATTAAATTTGACTACAATTAGTCCCCTGCTTTGAACTGTACATCACCGCACGTAAAATATACGATAAACAGACGAACATTATTCCTAAAACCAGTTTTTACACAAGTGACCTTAAAACAGCTATATCAGATGACAACTCGACATCGACTTTTTGACCTATCCGCTATACTGCGTGAATGTAATAAATGTATATGAATTTAAATACATTTGGATAATATGTAAATGTAACTTTCATTTTAGATAAATACGCATACAATTTCATATATTGTTTAAAATGAAAACTTTTAATTGCATTTCAAAACACGTAATATTTAGACTGTCTGGTTTAATATTAAGAAAAACAAAATATTAAATTTGATTTGATTTTCACACTTTTGGATTCCTCACAAAAACGATATCTAAATGAGTAAAATACATCTATGGTTGGTTTAACACAATCAAAATTAAGGATTATGTTTTCACTTCTGCAACGAACAACCAGATTTGTGTTGTAAGGACGGAATTACATTTCACTGTTTGCCTTTCTACTAAACCAACTTTCCCTGCGGTTGAAAAGTCAAGAGGAGAAGCTCATTCTGGAATAATTCATATAACTTAGTGGATAATGATTTCACTAGAAGTAATGTGTGCATAGAAGTGCATGAGTGTATTCTCGGCAGATTGTGAATATCCTTTTAGAATATGACCTAATTTGCAATAACAAATTATTTATTGTAATTAAATTTTAAAGGAAAATAACACAGTAAAGAGAAATTAGGATATAAAAGTGAAAAATCGTAGAAAAATGAAAAAAAAAAAAAAGATTAAATTACTCGGAAATAAAGGGGCTATCGAAACAGTAAAGACATAATAACATAACTGATTAAATATCATCAGATCTTTAGAAAAATTGGACAAAATATGTATTTTTACACTAGAAATAAGTAGTCAAATTTGAATAAAAATCATTTCTAGGGCCACATTTGGCCATTTTCGAAAAATTATTTGATGCATTGTAATTTAATGAGAAGTGGTCGTAGGGTATTTTTTTTAAAATTATCTTATCAGTTTTTTAACGACTTTCTTATGAACATATCCAAGAACTTGTTTATCAAGGTAACGTGCCATTTTTTAATAAAAACATTTTTGGTTTTTCTTATGCACCGTATCGTTCTTACCATATTTCCGTATATATTTTATTTAAATGTCATTTTCATAAATAAACAAATGCCATTTGTATGAAATAAACAAATTTTCATTAAAAAAATTCCAAATAAATATTGAAATTTTATAAATGGGTGACGTCTTTGTCTAGATCCGGGCCCGATTAACTAGTAAAAATCACAAAAGAGAAATAACATTTATTTATTTTTTTTATTAAAAAGGGCAATTTACCTTGATTAACAAATTCTTGTATATGATAACATGAAAGTAGATGAAAAACTGACAATTAATTACAAAAAACGTTTACTCAACGAAAATTTCTCATTAAATTATAATGCTTTCAATTTTTCGTAAATGGGCAACTGTAGCTGAAAAATTATTATTATTTTATTTTTTTCAAATTTAACCACTGATTTTTAGTAAAGGGACACATATTTTGCCCAATTTTGTTGAATATCTGATGATTCTTAGCCAATTTGTGGTATTATTAGTGGGAAACAAATCTTAAATCCAGAAATTCGATTTTTTTTTAGAGCAGGAAGTTTTTATACTTAATGTTAATACTACTCTTAGTTTCATTCCCCACTTAATGAACAATGAACTCTGTGTTACAAAGACTATTGTTTCAGTGTAAACTATTATGAAACGACTACTCTTAGATAATAACTTTTATGTAGTTTAGAGAGAACACAAGGTTTTTCCGATATTTTAAATTTATAAAATCAAATTAGAATGTAGACTCAATTATTGTTACTTATACATTAAATTTAATTATCTTGTCATTCCTAGTTTTAGTTGCTCAATAAAATATTCATTTATTGAAATTAGAGTTTAAATTTGTCTTCCCTTTATTAAATTTCCAAAATACTTATTTTTAAAATTATAGCTTACATACGAATTTCAAGTCCATAATAAAAACCTTTAAATCTTATGTCAAAGTAACTGATTATCATTAGTTAAATAACAATATATAATGTATTTAAAGTTAAATAAAGATTATTATTAACAATTTAATTTATTATATATGCTGTCATTTCGTCTTTGATTATTAATATAATGATCTGAGATATTTAATTTTCTTTATTACTCTTTGTAGCTTTGTACAAATGCTAAATATATATTACTTCAAACGCAATATTAACATCTTCAGTTAATTGCATGTATACATTAAATTTCAAGAGACAATTAATTACGTCAAGTGATTGATACAGTGTTATGCTTCTAAATGAGGGATCAAACAGCTGTAAACACCATATGGTTATTTTGTCTGTTGTGACGGTTTCTACTTATTATTTGGAAAAAATCAAAATAAATTAAAGACAATTTTATTTATAACTAAATAATATGATATATTTGAGTTTTACTACAATAATTGTGATATAGTTTTGCGCCAAAACACATGCTGTTATGTCTATATTTATAAAATTAATAAACACTGTCTTTTACTAAATTTAGTATAGATTGTATTGAAGATGATACTACTGCAGTATTCACAAATTTTAAATTATTTTTAGAGTTTGACTTTTTTGTATTCTGGTAATGACGAGTGTGCTACGGAGTAACACATTTAAAATATCTAGATAATGGGATAATGAAAAACCTTGGTTACTATTGGGTTGAAGTATTTTTTAATTTATTGTCGCCTTATCTCTCGTAAATTGGATTGACTGTATCTGCATGTGGGCAGACACTATTTATTCAAGGCTAAGTATTATTAATTTTTAATACGTTAGACACTATTCCAAGTATTCACGAAATAACAAAATCTAGTTGTGAATATTGTTTTTCTTTAATACCACAATCTTGTCTTAAGCCTACGTGCACCTTCTAATATTTAGTTTTGTTAACATCTGACAACCACAGAGTAAAAAGAAACAATTTGTGTCTTTTAATCCTTGAAGACATGTTGGAAATAGCTTCGGATAAAAAACAAGTTGTTGATGAAACTTAGATTATCAAAAGGAATTGCTATTAGTGATGTGTATCAAATATTGTATTCGCTGTGACCATTGAACAAGTTTCCATAATCATAGTTGGGCACAGTAAACAGTTGATGTAATACTTGCCTTGGACTCATTGTATAAAAATAAAATAAAACTTAATGTGTGACCTTATAGTAATGTGATAATCAGGTGATAACAATAAAAACTTCTAATAATTTTGAAATATAATTTCCGGATTTATAGAATTATTCAAAGGTGAAGGATTGTATTTGAAAATTTAGATTTTTAACACATTTCATAAAAATTAATATTGAAACAAGTTTTATATTTCATCAAATTATTAATGCAATTAAAAGAAATTAACCTATTTCTTCCGTCCGTCAATTCTATATCCTATAGGTCGGAATCACAGATTACCGGTTTCGGCGATCTATGTTCATCTTCGGCGATCTATCTTCAGATCTGTTCATGTACAATTTTTTAACACTGTCAAAAGTCAATTTGTTTATATAAAAACTTATCTTTAAATTAATTTACTTTGTCAGAGTTAAGAAAGCGTTTACAGTTTTACTTGTCATATCACTATGACACTATTTAAATGTTGTTACACAAATTTTAAAATACATATATACATTCCACTAATAACAACATTGATGGATCAGTTTAATCAATTGCATCGTAGTTAAACAAAATAAACCCTATATTACCATTGGTACTTTAATAATGTCACTATACATGTTAATAAAAATTCCAGACAGTTGGACGTCTTTAAGAATTAACTTAACAGTTTATCCCCACATTTGAGTTCAATCTTGAAATTAAAATGGAGAACTAACTAAATTATTTGGACCTTTCAATATCCAAACAATATGAAAGGCACGACTTTAATATCTACAGAAAATTCACAACCAGATACCTAACAATATACGCTTCTTCACAGCATCGATTCTAGCATAAGCTTACCGCTTACAATAGTTTTATAGAACGTTTGATTAAGGTACCCCTAATCCCACAAATCTACGTAAAGGAATTGGAAACCATCAAATTCATAGCTATGTCCAATGACTAGTTAAAAAAAACACATAAAATCTCATAAATGTTTGAAAACAAGAGGAACAAACATACCAACATATATTTAAATTGAATATGGTAACAAGTTGGAGCAATGTTTGATGAACGATATGAGAAGAATGATGTTGTATTATGTTATAAAATTTCAACAACTAAAGCAAAAGGTTAGCCAAACTAAGAAAAATACTAACAATCGATAGTATAAGTTGCTCAAGTTGTCTAAAATTTTTATATAGGACAGACAGGTGGAAACTCTTCATAAAAATTTAAAGAATATTTACCGAAAAGGTCACTAGTCTAACAGAAATCAAGTTTTACTAAACACTTTATATATAAAATTACCAAATTTATAAGTCATTTGATTGAAATATGTACGTGTTACCTAACTGCATGAAGGGCCAATATTTGGATACTTTGGAGGAATATCAGATTTACATAAGCCTTAAGTTACAACTAGATTACGTTCTTAATGGAACAATAAATTCTTTTTCTAATGAAAATTTCAACACCATAATCTCCCTCCAGCAAGAGATATAAATAAATACATATTTACAGTCACTAACCTTTCTTGAGTTACAAGTTTAACTGCTTCGAAGAAGAATTTAATTTGATAAAATTGATAAATCTATGTTGTTTTTAGTGGAATGTATATATGTGTTTCAAACATTGTGTCTATACATTTTATTCATAGTATTAACAAGTAAAATTAACACTAATAATTATAATAATTTAATATTATTATTAATGTGTTGTTTTATTGACAAGCAAAATTGTTTACACTTCTTTAACTATGCCAAAGTGGAGCTATTTTAAGATTTAAAAAAATTATGACTTTTGATTTTGTTAAAAATACTTTACGTGAGCAGATCTGTAGATGTTGGAATAGACCGCCAAAATCGGTAATCTGTGATTACATATATAGGATTGTCGGACGCAAGAAATAAACTAATTTGCTATAATTGTAATAATCATTGTGGCTATATACTACAAAAATGTTTATATTTGATCCTATTTTAATGATACATTTTTTATATACAATATTTGATTATCCAAAAATGATATGCTTTACTACTAAAAAAAAAAAAAAAAATTATAAAAACAAATATGAAATATTGATAGTTAGACTAATGTCTCAGAAACAAAAGAAACTGTCCAAAAATATTTATTAACTAATAACCTGTATTTATAAAAGGGACTTATTCCTGATTTCAAAGTACCATACAGATTTTATATTATTTATTTCACACACAATTACTGATATATAATATATACTTTAAATACTTTAAAAAAATTAACAAAAACAATATATTTATTCATTTTTACTTTAAAAAAATTTTTTTTTATATCTCTTTGAAACAACCAATATACTTTATGACAGAGACAAGTTTTCCCCTTTGTTCAAATTCTTGTTTTTAATATAAATGCAAATTTGCGCTACACGAAATATGAAGTTGTTTCTTTGAGTCTCTTGGTTAAACCATACTTTGATATTATTCCATATTCTACAGCTTATGCTTAGACTAAATGTTTTAAAAATCCTCTTTATCAAAGCTAGCTGTTCCAACGTAAGTATTTGAAGGGAAATACAAGTTATGAGACCAAAAATTTACGATGTTTCTACGTAGAAATGACAAGGAAAAAGTGTATTACTGAAAAAAACAATTACTGATTTAATTAGTTTTTCCAGTAAAAATACACAAAACATTTGAGGGTCGTAGTAATTTTTTTCTGAGTTTATTTTTAACGTTGCAATACTGAGTTTTATCTAAATAAACGAAAGAGCTTCAAGTGTTTCTCTAAAATTTATAACGAATTTCTTACTGATAACAAATAGGAAAATAGGATCCCTGTGAAAACGATTTTTGTGAATTCACAGTTTGATGGGTATATTAAATATATATATATATATATATATATATATATATATATATATATATGTTGGAGACCCACTTTACTATAAAATGGTAACACATCTCCACAGAATGGCGGATAGAAAACACATAATTAGAAAAAAATTATCTTTGCGTATTATAAGAAACTAAAAATACGGAATACAATAAAAATAAACTAGATATAAGAGTTTCGTAATTAGATAACAATTTCTTTTGGAATATTTAAACGTAAAGTGATTAAAAAAGGAAATTTGTTGAGTAAGAAATGAGACTATATCAACAAATATTTCCAATAATTATATATATATAGGGTGTCTTTTAAAGATGAAGCAAAACTCTGGGAAGTGATTTTACATAACGTACTGTTATCCTGTGAACATAAATCCCGAAATACTTTGTTTTTCACTTATCCGCCATTTAAATTTTTTTGTGTGTGTATAAAACACTGACTATTTTTAGAAGTAGAACACATATTGAACTTAAATTATGTATTCATAATTTATACAAAATCTTTTACCCCCGTACGAAAAACTGGAACGTTCTTCCGTATATCTTCAAAATGGTGGTCGTTTAAAACTTTTAATGTCAAATACTTCGAAAACCGCTAACTTTATAAAAAACTTACTATTTTAATGCCATACTAAACGGGTTTTGAATTTTTCTGTAGCTCAAAAGATAACCGAGTCATCAGCTAAAAACTTAAATTTTATTTCTTGTTAGTTGTCTCCCTAATACCCATTAAAACAACAGCTGTTGCTAAAATTGTTACATCTGTTAGCTACATTGTTACATTGTTGCTGTTTCCTTTGTGAAGGAAACAGTTAATGTACTATTATTCCCATTGAATTAGTGTGTTCTTAATTGTGAACATTTTTCATTTTGACATTAAATATGAATAAAAAATACACAAATAATAAACTTGCTGGTACTTACATTTGGTCAAGCGAATTGAAATCGAAGTGAGGCAAAACGGTTTTATCAAGAAAAGTATCCAAACCGCCGTCACACAGATAGACAATTATTTGCACGTCTATGTGAAACTGAAAAATTGGAAGACATCATGATTGGTAAAAGTAGACCTATATCAGTTTCAACACCAGAGGTAAGAGTGTTGGAACATTTTTTGACAGAATACGGTTATCTTTAAAAAAAGAGTTCAATACCTAAGTATTTACATGTATTTAATTAATTAAAAATATTTTTTTTAAATAAATTACTTTATTCTTATTTTGACACATTTTTATTAATATTTAAATAAAATTATTAATAAGGTTCATAGTAATTTTAAAATATTTTTGTTCTGGAGTATTTTTGGGTATTATAGACAACGCCCAAGAAATAAAATGTTTAGATTTCAGTCGATAACTTGGTTTTCTTTTAAGCTAGAGAAACAATAAAAACGGTTTAGTTTGTTATTAAAAAAAAAAGCTTTATTGGTTTCTTATAATTATTTTGTAAAGTTAGCAGTTTTCGAGATATTTGATATTAAAAATTGTAAACGGCCGCAATTTTGAAAATGTACAGAAGGACGTTTTGGTTTTTCGTACTGGAGTAATAAGTTTTGAAACAAATATGTACACGAAATGTGAGTTCAATGTCTTTTCTACTTCAAAAAATATTAAGTGTTTTGTAAAAAAAAAAATTAATTAAAAAATAATAATGGCGGATAACTAGAAAACAAATTATTTTTGGACCTATGTTCACTGGATGTTTTTTCATCAGTATGTTATTTAAAATTTCTTCCCGATATTTGCTCTCACCTTTCAAAACCACCCTCTATACTGTAATTCATTACATTAACTGTAAAAATATTTGTGTTTTATAAAAACTGTAATTGGTGGATTTTAATATGTTCAGAGGTTTTCATATGCTGAATTCAAAACTTGTCGGATATTATTAGCATGGTTTAATAGGACATTATCCTTAAGTTATGTATATACAAACTAACACATGGTGTTTCGAGAGTATATATCAATTTTCGTTTTCAAGTGTTAAACCTTCAGCATACTTTGAAAAACACCAAAAAAACCTTGTAACCTAGAACCATGTTGGAAAATAAAACTAAAATTATAACCTAAAAGGAGAACTCAAGGCTAAAACTAGACCTGATCAGCCAACGGATGTGATGAAACGTAGCGATTTCCTCTTCTGGATCACTAACTGTAAAAAATCTACTTCAGATTGTCATGATAGTTTCAAGTATAGTCTTACTCTGTTTCCTTCCGTATCTTATTCTTCTAGAAACTTCCTTTAGTTCATATTTTGACACTCTATATAAAACGATTTTCTCCGAAATAAATGTAAACATTTGTCATACTGCCCCAGAATGTTCTATGACAGTAGAATAAAATTACAAATACCAGTTAAATATATTGAGTCGTATAACAAAATTTATTAAACAGACAAAAGCTTACCCCGCGACAATTGTCTATAACTGTAAATTGAAAACAGTTTATTTAGTTGAATGTTACACGAGTTTTTAATCTGTCGTAAGTTATAGACAATTTGTAATATCATTTACAATATCTGTTAGGAAATAGACCACGTCTTTTCACAGTCTAGTGTTTGTTTTTCTGCTGTAAATCACAATTCTCATTTCCATGTAATGTTTGATTTACGAACATAATCACTTTATTGTTCTTGTCTGGTGATAAACATTGAAATTATAAGTCTGTCATGTCAGTTTAGCTTTGATATAAACAGAGATGTAACAAGTCATAAAAAATATTTAAATATTTTTTTGGTGTGAATTCGCGTTTGATTTATTAATATATTATTGATTTATTGATTCTATATTCTGATAATATCAAAAGATGTATTTGTAATTACTCTTTGAATATCCATCATCTTTACTTAGCTAAGATTATTATTCTTTTACCCAGTCAAGAAGGTAAACGTTTGAAAAAAAAAAAAACACTATAAGATTTTTTAATTATTTTATTTTGCAATACTAGTGTCAATAATTTTTTTTTTGGCCAGACGATTAAAGTGTGTATTCTTGTAGAAATTATTAAACGTTTGAAATTTTTTTATTTTTTAGAGGGAAAATTATTAAATAATTTACTAGGACCTTATTTTATGAAAAAGAAGAAGAAAGAAAGAAAGAAAAAAAAAAAAAAAAAAAAAAAAAAAAAAATTACCTGAGAAAGATATAGGGAATAAAATTTTTTCAATCTTTAAATTCATTTAAAAAATTATTGATCTTCCACGTTGAAAAACATTTTTAAAAAGGGAAATAATCCAAAGTCAATAATCAAAGGATTCCTTTTTGTTAACTATGAATTAAAAAGGCCTTAAAAACTTCATAATTTTCGATCGGGTTAAAATAGTGTTTTATACAGTAGCACAGTAGCATTAATTTTATAAAGGCACAAATTAAATAATGCATTTCAATGAATAGGGCAGTGAAGATAGGATTCTCCCGTCTTTTTTAATGACGATTACACACACACACACACACACACACACACACACACACACACACACACACACACACACACACACACTGCAACGCACCCCCCGCCTTGTTCGACAGACAGACTATCACGGGACACTCGCAAGACCCTACCCCAACTAAACACCGCGATATAGAGAGTGATTCCTTCGCAGTTTAATAGTTTTGATAAGGCTCTTGATTCTTATGTCACACAAGAATAATTTATTTTAATCAACTTATGCTAACACAGGAAATTTTACTATATTAATATATTCACTTCTTATACTAGCTTACCTTTCTTAAAACTCCAGACTCTTTTTCAAAGGGTGTGCCCTTTGGAGCTCTTTAATTCATTAACACCAAAATTTGCTCTTTTTTGAAATTTTAACTTTATACTGGTGAGCACTTACTTTTTCTTCTTTCTAATGTAATGAGTTTCTTTGAATGGGTTAGTTTTAATTAAAATATTCAACAGTGAAATTTAACAAATTTATTTAAAAGTCTACAATTTAATTTTTATTTTGAGAAACAATGGATTTCTTTCGAATCTCTTACAACAATTAATGTCGCCTTTTCTGACAATTTATATTAAATGCTTTCTCTTTTAACAAACTGAAAATCCACTATATTAAACAATTTTAACAATAACTAAAACTAACAATTTATATTCTTATTCTAATACACATAAATATGAATCTTATTATTTATTCCTTTCAATCTGTTACTTTTGCTTTATTATTGGACTCGAATTTTATTGTATTTTATATCTCTTTATTTGAATGAATTTAAAATTGGCTTTATTTTGACTTTACTTTGTCTTTAAAATGTTATTATTTAACTTTATTGAGTTTAATAATTTTGGACGTAATTCAAGTTTATTAAAAAATATTTTATTTATTAAAAAAGCTTGATTTATGCAGTACCTTGTTTTGTGGAGTGCACAAGTCCGCTCGTCCTGATTCTGAGAGTGTTAGAGGATCTTGGAGATGTTTTCCGAGAGTTGTCTAGAATATCTCGAAGTCCAGTTCTCGAAGAATCTGTTGATGACGACAAGTTCTAGAAGAATGTTTGCCGGAGTCCGTAGTGAAGATCTCTTCTACTAAGCTGTTGTAGGATGTCACGTTGTCTCCTGCAAGGCCGATCCTTTCTGTAGGCACCGTTATTAACCTGGCGAAGTACAGAGCGTTGACAATATTTTTCACGACGATTTCCTGTTCAGACTTGAGTAAAGTTGGTGATCTTTCCTGGAGCTGCTATTAGAAGACTTCCCTGGAGCTGGTACTAAACGAGACTGTCGAATTAACTTGGAGAAAGTTAACTCGTCGAATTTTAGGCCTTTCAGTGTGGCCAACCTTCACTGATTATTGTTACTGTTTTATTTCACAATTTAATTAATTTTATTTATTTATACGCACTACGATGAACTTTCCTTGGCTTATTCTTCTATTGTTTGTCTATTTTTTTTCATTTTAAATTATCTATTCCTATTATTATTTGTTATATTTAGTTTAATTTCTTATGGTGGATTTGTGTTGAAGTTGGTAACTTTCCCTCTCCATGCGTCTACTGCCTACTCTGCGCACGACGTTCAAGACAAGTTGATTCCTGAAATTTATAATATTTTACTTGCGAATTCTTCTTTTCTTCATATATCCCGTTCGCTTCGCTCGATCTTCTTCTGGGTGATTTCATTTTGAAGCCCTTCTTTTCCTGATGATTTTCCATCTTCATTTGTAGCGATACGACGTATATTTGTTCTTTTACGGAGATTTGAAAATTTCGTAAGTTTTCAAAATTTAGTTTTTCCAATTTTGGAAATTTTGAAAATCTTCTTTTTGTAAGTTGTTCCTCTGATGCTGAAAGTTCCAAAACTGCTTTCCTCTTCTTCCTCGCTTCTGGGTTTCACAAGTTACGGTACTTTCTGCATTTTTGGTTATTTATTATTTAATTACTTTATGGTCTTTTATTAAATTTTGATTTCGAGTCTTATTTATTTCTAGTTTGTATTATAGTTATGCGTTGTTATTATTAGATTTTGGAATTTCTTCATTTTAAGGGTTTTTTATGTTTTATGACGTTTTATTATGGCTATAACTTTTTTATTATTAATTTGACGAGTTTATTCTCTTATTATTTATTATTAGGTTTTCCTAGCTCTACACGATTATATCATTTTAATTTAAGTTTTCGGATTTTGATGTTTTTTGCATTAGAAACATATGGACGAATTCATGTTCAATCCGGAACGCTAAATATTTCCTGTCAAGGCGCGTGACCTTGGCTTGGCTAACCTACATATTCCCTTTAACTTTACATGTGTTATTTTATATTTTAGAAATGTTTTTGTCATTTCTACAATTATTATTTGATTTAATTGAAATTTTGGAATTTATCTATTTTCCAAAATTGCTCCTTGCAGGCGGTTCAATTAAACCGTTGCAAATTCCCCTCTCAAAAACTTAAAATTTTGACATTAAAATCCCTTTTTTAGATTTTAAAATTTTATGTTCCTTAAATTTTTCTATTCTCTTTACATATTTACTTCCTTTCTATTTAAAAAACATAATTATCTATATAACATGAAAACTTACTATCTATAAAACAATCCTATTTCTAACATAAATGATTAATTGGTGACATATATATTTTTCAAAAACATGGTAATAAACATGACATATTCATATGAAAACAATCCTTATTTTATACAAATACATATATATTTTTCATGTTCGATAGTTCATTTCGTCTCTCTTTCATCTGAAACAGTCTATTTAGCATGATTATACATAGTTATACACATTTACACTTTATCCTAACTTTTTTAAAATTATAAATTTTGACACAAATTTAATCACTTTTGCACTAAGGTAAGTTACATAAATCAAGCCATCCTTACTTTTAATTGATTTCGCGCTAGGTTAGATTACGCCAAGTAACAGATTGGAATTCCTTTGAATGTTGACATTTCTTGTTTCCGTTATCGCTATAACGAAAGAACCCCTCTCTACCTTAATTACTGTACAATTTTCATGTCTTCCGGATGCTTGTTTATTTAGTAACTGACCTACGCAACTTGTCCCAATTCTCCCCCTCGCTTTTATCGAAACAGCTGGTTTTTATCTACCGTTGCGATTTATTCTGAACTTTATTCCTTTTGGATTTATTACATATTATTATGGACGATGTTTATGATTATGAATTTACGAATTTACCTATTCTACTTTATGTTTACTGTTATTTTACTATCCTAACCTTTATTACTAGTTTTTTAACTTTACCGTTGGTTTAATTTTTATTTTTAGTTTTTACGAATACGTTTCCCTTTCTTTTTAACTTAAATTTATTTTTTCCCTTCCTTTTTAGACTATATTTTACTTTTGTTTTGAATTTAACCTTTTTGGTTACATCTCGATTTTTGAACTTTTTTGTTTCGTTCGCTCCTAACTTATTAAGGTTTGGGTTTGATTGACTACTGGACTCCCCTTTTGGAATTAAGCTCAATTCGAACTTAGGTATGTTTACCAGTGATCCCTTCATTTTTGCGTGGTCTCCATTTTGTATTTGGTGCTTAAGACTTACTTCTTTATTTACGACGACTTTGCTTAGCCCTTGTACGAATAACTCACGACTCTGAAGCTTTTTTGGATATAGTTCTTCCCTTTTCTCGCTCGCTTCGCTCTTCTTCCTGCTTCTTCTTGGATAGGTTGCTCCACTTTTAATCTCTTTTTGGATTTTAAAGTTCCTTCCTTGAATTGGCATCTTCCTTTCGACCGTGTTTTGGTTTCTAAGGTTTATCTCCTGTTTTCCTTTGAGTTCAAACTCCCTTCCCCTCTCTAAGTTTCCCCTTCTCCTGTTCCTTCCTGTATTGTCTCGTTCGGTGTTGTCGGCTTCGGTTTTTTCTTTCCTCCCGTCACGTTTGTTGTTTACACGTCCTGTTTGGTCAATTCTGGTATTTTCTCCCCCTTTGTCACGTTCGGCTTGGTCACGTTCGGTTCCCCCGTTTTTTACTTCTACACTGGGTAATGTAGTAACATATAACGCCCCATTCGCTCGCATTATAGTATTTGGACCTCCTATATTGCTAATTTGATTTCGCAATTTCCGTACACAGATTTTAGCTGACGGTTGTTCTATGTCCAATCTATTTAATAGATTGGTTTTTGAAGTTACTTTTTTAGCTTCTTCGATGAAATTTATTTTTCTGTTTTCCCCTTCTACATTTATTATTACGTATTTTTCCTCCATATTAATTTTCGCGTTTAACTCGAATAGGCTATTACATCCTAATATACCTAAACTAGTTAACTTTGGTACTACCAGAAATTTTATATCTACTACTCTGTCGTTAAATTGCACGGGTATTGATACTTGTTTTGAAACTCTTTGTTTTTTCTGTTTAATGGCTGTTACTACTTCGACGTTATAAACTGGTAATTCTAAAATTTTGTTTCCCCGTCTTTTTAACTCCTCCAAATAATCAGCTTGTATACACGACCACTGCGCTCCCGTGTCTACTAAAACTTTTATATTTGTTTGATGAATTTTGACGTTTATTTCCGGACATTTTTCTAATAATTTTGTTTGAATGTTGATATTTTCGCCTTCTGTCATTAACTCTTCCCTAATATCGCATGAAATGTTTTGTAATTTCCCTACTGATTTTAATGTTGGATTTTTAATTTTTGAAAAGTTTTCTACAGGTTTCTCTGTTTTGATTTTATTTTTTACATTTTGATCTGCGGCCCCGAATCCTGTCTTTGCCTGTAACCGTTTTCTTTTGCTTTTTTCCGGGACCTTATAACCTAGTTTTTTGGACTGGGTCTCGGATTGTTAGGTAGTGTAGGATTGGGTTTTTGGTTACTTTGGTTTTGGTTTGTTTGCGGTCTATTCCCATAGGATCTAAGGTTAGGTGTTCTAGGATAGGTTTGAGAGTCCATGGCTCCTGCCATTTTCCTAACAAGGTTCCCCTTATACGCTGGTCTTTCTTCTCGATTTTCCCTACGTGGTTCGCCTTCCATCGTTTCGAACGTTCTAAGAAATTCTATCGCGCTTTCAACGGTTTCGCTATGACTTCCTATACTCGCAAATTGTACCTTTTGTTCAAAATGTCGCATGATTCTATTAATCACAAATTTTTCTGGGATTGGTGGATCAAGATATTGTCCTTTAGCCACCATTTTGCAAAAATAATTAACTCTTGACATATATCCTGTATCACGATATTGTCCGTTTTCAATTAAATTTCGGATATGTTGCTGGGCTTGATATCCCCAATAATTTTTTATAAATTTAACCCTAAATTGTCCGTATCTATCTTTATTATCTTTTATTACGTTCCACCATTCTATTACCGGCCCTTTTATGTGTCGTTCCACGATTTTTAATTTCTCCCCTTCGTCTAATTGTGGATCGATTTCCATGAAAATCTCTTCTATTTCGGCTAGAAATTTCATTGGACTTTCTTTGGAACTTCCCCAAAATTCGACAGTTTTATTCCCTGCTGCACCGGGTTGTACGTACACTACGCTTCTCCCAGCCCCTACTAAACTTTGCCCTATACTTGTCTGTCTCATTTTGGTTTCTAACGATTTTATATTTTTTCTTAACGTTTCGCAATTAACTTTATTTTGTTTAATTTTGTCATCCTGACCTTTAATTGTTTCCCCTATTTCCTGAATTTCCCCTTTCAAAACGACTATTTCGTCTTCGCAATTTCCGACTCTATTTTGAATTGCTTCAAAATTTCTCTTTACATCTTCTCCTAAACTGCCTACAGCTTGTAAGAGTTCTTCCCTACTCGCTTGTTCGCTTTCTTCGCGTTCTCTTTCTTTCGCTTCGCGTTCCCTTTTCTCTTCGTTTTCCCTAGTCTCCCGTTCTAATTCCCTAGCTTCGCGTTCTTTTTTCTCTTTTTTCCTCTCCGATTCGCGTGCTTTTTCTCTCTCCTCGCGTTCTTTTTTATCTGCCTCTTCCCTAGCTTCGCGTTCTTTTTCTTTCGCCTGGAAATATCTCATGAACTTCTGCATTTCCGTTTCTGTTTCTTTCGGAGCTGCCATTTTTTATTTAGATTTATTTATTAGGTTTACTACTGTTTATTTTTTTAAGTTTTAAGTTTTAAGTTTTAATTTTGATTTTAATGAATTTAAGCTGTTCGTTTTCAACCCTAAAGTAATTTTAACAATTTTTTGTTTGGTTACTTTCGAGCCCCACGTTGGGCGCCACTTGCAACGCACCCCCCCGCCTTGTTCGACAGACAGACTATCACGGGGACACTCGCAAGACCCTACCCCAACTAAACACCGCGATATAGAGAGTGATTCCTTCGCAGTTTAATAGTATTGATAAGGCTCTTGATTCTTATGTCACACAAGAATAATTTATTTTAATCAACTTATGCTAACACAGGAAATTTTACTATATTAATATATTCACTTCTTATACTAGCTTACCTTTCTTAAAACTCCAGACTCTTTTTCAAAGGGTGTGCCCTTTGGAGCTCTTTAATTCATTAACACCAAAATTTGCTCTTTTTTGAAATTTTAACTTTATACTGGTGAGCACTTACTTTTTCTTCTTTCTAATGTAATGAGTTTCTTTGAATGGGTTAGTTTTAATTAAAATATTCAACAGTGAAATTTAACAAATTTATTTAAAAGTCTACAATTTAATTTTTATTTTGAGAAACAATGGATTTCTTTCGAATCTCTTACAACAATTAATGTCGCCTTTTCTGACAATTTATATTAAATGCTTTCTCTTTTAACAAACTGAAAATCCACTATATTAAACAATTTTAACAATAACTAAAACTAACAATTTATATTCTTATTCTAATACACATAAATATGAATCTTATTATTTATTCCTTTCAATCTGTTACTTTTGCTTTATTATTGGACTCGAATTTTATTGTATTTTATATCTCTTTATTTGAATGAATTTAAAATTGGCTTTATTTTGACTTTACTTTGTCTTTAAAATGTTATTATTTAACTTTATTGAGTTTAATAATTTTGGACGTAATTCAAGTTTATTAAAAAATATTTTATTTATTAAAAAAGCTTGATTTATGCAGTACCTTGTTTTGTGGAGTGCACAAGTCCGCTCGTCCTGATTCTGAGAGTGTTAGAGGATCTTGGAGATGTTTTCCGAGAGTTGTCTAGAATATCTCGAAGTCCAGTTCTCGAAGAATCTGTTGATGACGACAAGTTCTAGAAGAATGTTTGCCGGAGTCCGTAGTGAAGATCTCTTCTACTAAGCTGTTGTAGGATGTCACGTTGTCTCCTGCAAGGCCGATCCTTTCTGTAGGCACCGTTATTAACCTGGCGAAGTACAGAGCGTTGACAATATTTTTCACGACGATTTCCTGTTCAGACTTGAGTAAAGTTGGTGATCTTTCCTGGAGCTGCTATTAGAAGACTTCCCTGGAGCTGGTACTAAACGAGACTGTCGAATTAACTTGGAGAAAGTTAACTCGTCGAATTTTAGGCCTTTCAGTGTGGCCAACCTTCACTGATTATTGTTACTGTTTTATTTCACAATTTAATTAATTTTATTTATTTATACGCACTACGATGAACTTTCCTTGGCTTATTCTTCTATTGTTTGTCTATTTTTTTTCATTTTAAATTATCTATTCCTATTATTATTTGTTATATTTAGTTTAATTTCTTATGGTGGATTTGTGTTGAAGTTGGTAACTTTCCCTCTCCATGCGTCTACTGCCTACTATGCGCACGACGTTCAAGACAAGTTGATTCCTGAAATTTATAATATTTTACTTGCGAATTCTTCTTTTCTTCATATATCCCGTTCGCTTCGCTCGATCTTCTTCTGGGTGATTTCATTTTGAAGCCCTTCTTTTCCTGATGATTTTCCATCTTCATTTGTAGCGATACGACGTATATTTGTTCTTTTACGGAGATTTGAAAATTTCGTAAGTTTTCAAAATTTAGTTTTTCCAATTTTGGAAATTTTGAAAATCTTCTTTTTGTAAGTTGTTCCTCTGATGCTGAAAGTTCCAAAACTGCTTTCCTCTTCTTCCTCGCTTCTGGGTTTCACAAGTTACGGTACTTTCTGCATTTTTGGTTATTTATTATTTAATTACTTTATGGTCTTTTATTAAATTTTGATTTCGAGTCTTATTTATTTCTAGTTTGTATTATAGTTATGCGTTGTTATTATTAGATTTTGGAATTTCTTCATTTTAAGGGTTTTTTATGTTTTATGACGTTTTATTATGGCTATAACTTTTTTATTATTAATTTGACGAGTTTATTCTCTTATTATTTATTATTAGGTTTTCCTAGCTCTACACGATTATATCATTTTAATTTAAGTTTTCGGATTTTGATGTTTTTTGCATTAGAAACATATGGACGTATTCATGTTCAATCCGGAACGCTAAATATTTCCTGTCAAGGCGCGTGACCTTGGCTTGGCTAACCTACATATTCCCTTTAACTTTACATGTGTTATTTTATATTTTAGAAATGTTTTTGTCATTTCTACAATTATTATTTGATTTAATTGAAATTTTGGAATTTATCTATTTTCCAAAATTGCTCCTTGCAGGCGGTTCAATTAAACCGTTGCAAAACACATATATATATAGTGAAATGATTGATTTATTAGTCCACACCTCACAAATACTCGGTAAACGTGTATACGAAAAATACACAACTAAACAACATTGAAAATAAGAAAATAATAAAAAAATTAAGGAGTTATTAATAGTTAGGGTTTAGTTAATTGATAATTCAGATCAATGTCCTTGGTCAATTGACGATCTAGGCTTCCGATTTTCACCGTACACTAATGACTGACCAATGCCCTAGATCATGTTGGATTTATTGTATACCTTGCCAGGTTACGAACTGTGAATTTTATTTAGAGTGTACCATTCTTAGGGGAAAATACTTAATAAAACGCTTTTGGAAACAAAGGAATGGTAATGTCAAATGAAGAGATATAGCGATTTCGATTGTCCGGTAATTTATTTAACTTCTTTTAAGTTTTTTAAGTTAACCATTTACAGAAAAATTAACACATAACATTGGTTTGCTATTAAAAAAAATTGTAATGAAACAATTGATTATTTATCTATACTTATATATATATATATATATATATATATATATATATATATATATATATATATGTATTTATATGCCATTAAAACAAACAATTATATAATATTAATCAATTAACTGAAATACACAGATCAAGTTCTTGCTTTTGTTTTCACTTTTGCATTTTTTTTTTACTAGCTGAAATGTCTTTCGGTTTTTGTCTGGACTAGAAGTTACAGCATGAACTTAACTTATAAATCCTGCATGAACCAGCAGAAG
This sequence comes from Aphrophora alni, assembly GCA_963513935.1. NCBI lineage: Eukaryota > Metazoa > Arthropoda > Insecta > Hemiptera > Aphrophoridae > Aphrophora > Aphrophora alni. Next base: position 58,225,369 of record OY740770.1, on the reverse strand, counting down.
CTGTAGAAAATATACATGTTGAAATTAGTTAATGAACATAGACTTTTTACAAGTTTAAACACTTCTGTTGTAGGTTTATGAGCAATATATTTCTCTGTAACTAAGCTTTGAAAATGCAATTTCCTTGAAAACAAAATGTTATACATGCTAAACAAGTCAATGAATGATTTCACTTTATAAAAACTAGAAATGAAAAGAGTTGCTATTCGTTTTAAAAGACTGTTTGAATTTATACTCTTATAATTTACAGACAAATTAAAATTTAGTTGTAATTATATTTAATGATTTGCAATAGGTAATTTGACTTTATAATAACTAAAAATAAAAGGAAATGCTATTGGTTTTTTTTAAAAAAAAGTTATTAAAAATAATACTCTTAAAATTTACAGACAACCTAAAGTTTAGTTATAATTGAAAACAGATATCAAAATTTTAGTTTTATAAATAGAATACATATTTTAACATAGTTAACTCAATAAAATTTAAACAGTAATTTTTCTTTACCTGGTTCAGAAGTTGATGCAAGCTTTGAAGACGAAGCAAGAAGAATGCAGATGCATTTAATTAAATTTAGAAAAGAAAACGGCTCACATTTCAGTATCAACTGAAATGAGTATTTGCACGCTTTTTTATTTAAGAAAGAAACTTAAATGATCGTTAAACTTAAAAGAAATTTTAGGAGATTTTCCCACAAATGAGTTCAATGCAAAACCTAGCTGCGGACTGATTCTTTATCACGCTAAGTACCGTTAGCCAGTCTTGGGCAAGAAAGTGGCCTGACGCTGCTTTCAGAGTTGTACCCTAGGGTGCAGCACCTCACGGCCGCAACTTCAAGAAATAATAAAAGGGAGATTTCGTATGCCGGTACAAGAGTCAGCCACTGCTATACTATCTGTAACATTTCACAATAATAGGCTGACTTCTGTGTATTGTCTTGGGGCTAAGAATAAAAATATTATTTGATAGTTTTTACAATTATTCCTAACAACTATTCTCACCATTGATGTAACTTCATAAGATATCTTCTACAGTGCTTTAAATTCACATTGCTAAAGAATATAAATTTTACAAAAGAAAAAAAACGGGAGGGACTAGATGCCTCATGCGTTTTGGGGTGATCTTCATAAAATTACTAGCTCTAGAGAATTGTTGGGAAAAAACTGCAATGTAAATTCAAATTTTAAAATGAAAAGTAAAATAATAAATCCAAATTGAATACAACATAGCACAAACACAAGTCGAGTACACTGGAGAAGAAAACAAAGCAAATACATTATTAACGACAACGTAAATAGAAAATAAATAACCATACACACACACATAACAACCCCGGAGTCCACATAAGCTCTATCTATGCCTCTTATGTCAACATTATATAATTTTCACTAGGTTATATCCATGGTATACTTTGTTTAAATTTTAGTCAAATTAAAACATTAGTTAACATCCGTGCTTGACTTATTAATGGTTTAATGTACTCCAGAACACATATTTAATTAAGCTTTCATTGCATCCTTCCATTTTTTAAATCTATATTATTATTTACTAAAAATAAATCATGCTATTAATAATATTTACTACCCTGTTTTCACAATCCTTAGTTTAATCCTTTTATGTGGGAATTAAAAACTTTAATACATGAATTATAGAACCTATCATCTGTGTAAAAATAGATGAGTCACATTGTTGCATTACCTTGATTGTTGAGTTATTCTGCGTCCGTCTTCTGGTTTTGGTGAGCACATACACTGTTACACGGAACTGTTAAAACAAATAAAGTTATGGTGCACCATTCACTATTTATTAATACATACTTACTTCTACACAGATGGTTTAGATAAAATTCATGAAAGATTGATTGCGCGTGAAACAGGGTAAAAAAGCGTTGAACTACAAGACGTGTTATACAGAGTGTATCGTGTCTGACTCGGAGTAGTGTTGAAAACAGACAGGCTTTTGGAAGCGTCCCTCTAAGCTTAGCTTCTATTTTAGACATTACAATTGTCAACCAATCAGAAACGATTTTCCTTTATCGTCCGATATTGAAAGAGAGAGACAGAAAGATTCCTCCCCTGTTACTATGGTTGATGGACCTTCCCAAAACAATTGACCTTTGTTCATGTCATGGCAGAGAGAGACTGAAATAATAAGAGTGAGAAAACATTTATGCACTTGAGGGCAAAATATATTTGGTTAACAATCGATCAGTGGTGAAAATCCCCATGGATATAATATTTCACTCGCTGAAAACAGGAGTCTGTTGCTTGGGTTATAACGTAAAACATAATAATTAAGAATGAAATCAGAATCTTTTATTGTAATTCATTATATTCCTGTTAGAGAATAATTGATACTGTTGGTTAAAATGTAACAACATCATACTGTACATACACCTTTCATTGAAGAATTATTTTGATTATTGCAAGCAAGAATACGGATTTGACTTCGCCAGATTATTTCTTCTACGATACGGTTACCTTAAAGAAACACTTGTACCAATAATTTACAAAATCTTCAAAAATTGAAGGTTAATATTGAAGAAATTGCATTAAATATCCAGAAACAAACTTTTAAAAATTAACGAGAAACACAATGAAAATTGTGGAAGTGTCTAATCAGGAAGATGGCGGCCACAATCAGCACTTACTGTAGACTAAAGTAATTATAAAATATTTATTAATACGTATAAAAAAACTTATTCCTTTATTATTTAAGTTCAACTACTCTCATTTATATGTGACTAATGGGTTGCGTTTTATATGGGACATACAGTAAAAAATGTAATTTATAAAAATTGGTTATATCTAAACATTAAAAATTTACTGAAATTTGATAATTAATGAACTAATCCCGTGTACAAGTTACAAGTAAAGAGAATGTTATTGTTCAGAAACAATTAACAAAAAAAAATAGAACATTCCGTTAATAAAAAGCTATATTTGAATTCAGTAAAATTTAAGCTGTGAACGAATTGATGACAATCAAAACAAGTTTTGTCTTATTATTGAATGACAAAACGGATCTAGTATTTTTCGTGAAGATTAATTTCGGTTGATTTTATTTGGTTTTATGGGTGGTTGAGTTATAAAATTTGTTCACATTTTATTAATAGCGTCACAATTACAACCAAATAATAAATTATTAATACGGTATTAAAATAATGTAATATTTGTATATTTTAATCAACATTACTTTATCTTGTAACTAATTACTTTTATTTCACAAATGTCAAATAAGTATAAAGAGCATAATATGTATTCAAATCTAAAAAAAAATCACAAAAATCGTATATGTATAAACCATGGCGTTACAAAATAATTTTGAATTTCAATTTCCTTAACAAATATGGTCTGAAACAAAGCCATGAAAACAGAAACTTTTGATTCTTCATACAATCTTGTCGACGTTATTCAAACAAATAATTTATAAATCCACTGCTTGCCTTTTACTTTTTCCACAAGAGGCGCATTATCAATGATATTAAGGAAAATCTTCAATTAGTCAAAAATAATTAACTACTTGCCTATTTATATAAATGTTGGTAAAATAGTTATCTAATTTATACTTTGAAATTATACTTTGTATTATTTAAAAAAAAAATCACTTATTTTAAGTACAAGAAGGCTTCTACCACCGTTATAGGTTATAAGAAAATACCAGACTATAATTTTAAAACCTATATTTCAATTTAATGCACTTTTTGTTCAACAATTATTAGCGCCTATGGTTTCGTCATCATACTATTAGAACATCTCCAATAGAAAAACTAAATGTAAATAAATAAAGTGATAAGATACTATAGTATACAATAATATTTACAGGCTGGGATAATATATATAACTAGTATAGATTTAATAATTTTAATAAAAACATAAAATATTTTTAATTCTGACTGGTTTAATATTATTAAAACCCTGTGATTATCTTATAAATAACAATTTCTGTATTATTATTTTATTTACTATTAAAGAAACTACAATCTTGGAAGAGTAATGCGAAGCTAAAATAAGTTTTCTTTCGAATTGCCTACTTTGTTTCACCCCTTTTGGCATAAAATTTCACATCGACCCTACTGCGAAAAGAAAAAGTTTGGCTAACAATTAGCTGTATCTTGTGATTTATGATAGCTCTGGTTCTGAAATGTAATTTATTTTATAATTACTAACGTTTAATCGTATCTTCCATTAAACTATTAATAATCACATGTTTCACACGATAATACATTTAAAATTTCCCAGAATGACTAAAAGTTTAATGGTGAAATTTAAAATTTAACGTTTTACTATAATATATCAATACTTTTTATTTTCATTTCATAGAAAGATAATTGTAGACATGTTATTTAAGAATTAATTCAATATTTATCCATGGTAAAATGGATCCATAGTTATTCACGAAGCACATGGCTATGTACTAACCATGAGACATGAGTACATGTGTGAATGTTTGGTTCACACACTTTAACGTAACTATCCCGAAGTATGGAAGATATAGTAAATTAAAATGTAGCCACGAGGTGTATGGAGATGGGTTACAAATGGCCAATGAATCTCGAGCTGTGATCTACGGTAGGTTAACTTGTGTAATTGTACGAAGTGATACAACATTATTTCAAGCAGAAGTGCTCTCGATACTGGAATGAACATGACAATGTCTGATAAATACATACCATACAACGAACACGTAATAATCAGGTCAAAAAGGCCGGCTGCCATAAACGTTGTGAACTTACACGAATTAATATCTGCAACTCTTTAGGAGTGTTGCCTGCCCTTGGTAAAACTCTTAACCTTCAAGTAAGGTGGAGATGGTTCAGCTTCCTGACCATTAGTCTTGAGAGAATCGTAAAGGTTAAGAACTGCAAGGACAGGGGTTCGGACATTCCATTCAGTGATCTAGAATCTACTAAATTGATGAATTCAAGAGACACTATGCATTATGAATCGAATTCATGGCAGATTAGAATCAGACCTTTGTACTAGATATGCGAATCAATCAAAATACTTAGTTGTGAAGTGTAAAATACTAGGGGAAAAGAAAATACTTATTTTTGGCCTGTGTCTTACTCAATAAAAATCAGATGATATATCAAACCTGGTTCTCTGTCTTACGAATGGTATTAAGCTGGATGGATATAGAACATGGAAGTACATAAATGTCTTTTGGGCTGAGGTGTATATGGATAACTAAACCATCTTCCTAAGAAATAATTATATAAAATTTACATTATTTGTTTCCTTAACAACAAATTATGTGATCATCTTTATTTTAGAAATAATATATTGACATCGAATTTTATTCATCATGTAAAGTAGTAATCTCATGTATGTATAGTGTAACATTTTATGAACATATATTACTATATCCTATTTTTAATAACACAATAAACGTACCTTAATGTCTTAACAACGAACCTATTAATGTATTGAAGGTTATATATATATATATATATATATATATATATATATCGATCGGATATATCATAATAGGCACTTGATGCAAATCAAAAGGGAGAAACTATGCTATGCCTTTAAAATATTTACACAAGAAAGGCAGAAAATTTTAAAATATTTACTACAAATAACGAAGTAAATAATCTTTGTGTAATAAACAAGCGTAATGAACTTATTTGTGAGTTTACTGTCAATATGATAAAGAACTCTGAATGAAATTTTGTTTTTTAAACTAAGCTTTGGTTTACCTTTAGAAATGTTGAATTGCTAGCATCCTTCTTCAAGTTTGAGTTTTCCTTTCTAAGTATTGAAACCTCTTCCTGTAGTTGTTTAGTTAAACCTTCAAGGCCTTTGATTCTCTCAAGAAGTCCCAAGGTCGTGGTTCTTACTTCTTTCGCATTCGGATGGTGTTACCGGAACGCTCCTACCAGAATCCATCTGTACATAGCTCTTCCCAGAATGCTGTTCATCATAAACTATTTTTCACTTATTTCTGTGTGCTTTTTTAATGTCTCAGTCTCCTGTGGAGCTTTGGGTGGTGATCTACCCAACACAGTGCTTCTCCTAAAAGGATTATTAAGATCTCCTGATAGCAACAGTTGGCTCCCCCCAGAATCCTTGGAGCCAGCCTCCGTAGATGGTAGATTTCCCGGTTGAACCGGTCTGCCACCTGGGGTAAAACATCCGTTAATTTTATCCATTGCCATATTTAATCCGAATAATTATAGGTTCTTCCGCCTGTTCAGCCGTTGGGATCCGTCCTCTTCTGTCTTCAGAGCCGTTGACCGAAGTTCTTACGTCTCCTCCGCCATTGGGATAGATCCTCTTTCGCCATCACAGCCGTTGACCGATTTTCACCTAGTAACCCTAGGCAGGGTCCCTTACAGGGTGCTACCATCCGGAGCCAGATAGACCCAGATTTTTTAACGAGGTTGTTACTCCTCCGGCTCCTCCTCCCCGTGGGGCCCGGTCTTGCCACCGGTATAGCGCAGTTCATGTATATATGATATCAAATTTGAACATAGTACTCCAAAATACGTAAATACTATATATTAGATGTTAAATATTTGGTAATAGTAGTGTACTTTTATTCCTGGTTATAAAAACGCCAGAATTAGAAATCGATGGCAATTCAAACTAACCGCTAAAAATGATATAGTGAAAATATTAAAGTTTTCATAATTAATCTATTAATTGTATTAGGACAAAAGTCTTTATTTTAGTTACATATAAACAAATGTCAACGTATTCAACATTGATTACTCAAATGATCATATAATATCACTACACAATCTTTAAATTTAGCAGGGAATACCCCAGTACAAATACTTAGATTATATATATATATATATATATATATATATATATGTGTGTGTGTGTGTGTGTGTGTGTGTGTGTGTGTGTGTGTAACAGTATCTTACATATACTTGGAAAACCCCGTTTAATTAAATAAATACTAAATCCTTAAGTCCCAGGTGACTTTCTTTTTACAAGGAATTAACAATTTTCTCTAACTCATTATTAGTCACAGGATTCGTACATATTGTTTTAGTTTCAATATGACTTTATAAACAATCATTAGAATCCACCAGTGAATATCAATATCAATACTGCTATTATTAGAAAGAACCAAATATTTAACTACTTGTCAAAAAATACTCATTAAATTCAACTAACTGAGGATCTGTTACAACGTCGTTTTTTATTTTAAATACAATTACAATCATGCCATTACAATTTTATAAAGTTCAAACTGAATATTGTTACTTAAAATATCAATGTTTAGATCTCCATCGATAAAAACATTTCTATCAGCAAGATTCTACTATTTGTTAAATTTACAAGATTCAGTTAGATTTCAAAAATAAACACATTTATACTACTCTCATGTAATCTATAAATCTATAAATTACTAAAAAATCAAAATTTGTATTTATTGTGTTGCAAGTAAAAATTACTATATCTGCTAGTTAAACTCTACATTAGCCTTAATTATATTTCTAAGAGTAAACACATTTACAAAAATAACTATACCTCCTGATATATCATTTTCGTTAAATTTGCCAATAAGAACAAAACCTGGAATATACAATAAACCCTTTTTACTTATGTAAATCCAAATAGCAGAAATAACTAACCAGATCTATTCAAATATCTAGAGAGGCCATTTCAGCCAAAACATATAATTTTTTTCTCATACTTCTTATGTTTTGATGCACTACTAGCAAATTTCCAAAATAAATTCTAGTTCTAGATTAATATCTTTTACTGACATTTCTTACATCATTTTATAGTAATTTTTGTTATTAAAGTAAACAAATAAACATTCTTTCAAAATATAATCAATAGTTAGCTTTTAATAATCATGTCATTATAATGATGCAAAATACAACAGAAAGTAATCAAAAGAAAAACCATAAAGGTCGTCTGGAATATTAACAATAATAGCCTTCTCAGCATTAGCTTTCCTCATAACAATTTTTCCAGACTGTTATGTTACAAGTGTTTGTAGTTGCTTATTTCCTGACTTCCCCTGCCTTAGTAAAAAGACGTTTTCTCACGGGTCGCATTTATAAATACAGGGCTTTCCTTCGCTATTCCCATGTTACGAGTTGAAAAATCACGTTTTTTGTAACAACCCCTCTTTACCAAAACGGCGTACAAACTTCACCACAATACCTGCTGGCCCTGGATCATTAATCTTGTGATTAAGTCTGTGGCAAGCATTAAACATAGATTCATCAATTCCATAGTTCAATCCAGAGCCTATTTTCTTCACTTCTTCTTGAGTGTCATGTTCTTGTACTTGAGGACGCAAGTATTTGTCACTCCATCCAACATCGAAATTATTTTCCTCAGCGTAATATTTTCCTTCATAAGTTCACCACATTTCTCCAGAATAGTATCAACCTTAGTAGTATGAGATATAATGCAGAATTATTTCATAAATTCCATATTGCCTTATGAATGCTTTAAAATAAGTTTATTACTAAATTACTTACGTCATAGCAATCTTGTGTTTAGTATTTATTTATTAATATTTCATTACAGCTGTTTCAGTATAACATATACCACCATCAGATGAAACAACACATTTACACAACACACTGATACACGTTTCACAAAAATAAATAAACATAAAATGTTTGGTACTGCAGTACAAGTCGAAAATAATATAAAATAAAGTTTAGATAGTCTGAAATATTATAGATAAAATGAAATATTAATAAATAAATACTAAACACAAGATTGCTATGACGTAAGTAATTTAGTAATAAACAGAATTATTTGTTCAAGCTGCTCGTTAATTGCTTCATGAGAAGAATTGAAGCCAACATCAATTTTTTTTTCTGTTGCACTCGTGTACTTGCAACACATCCTCCATAGTAAGGGTACACTTAGTAGCCTGAGACTCAAATTTCAAACTGTTTCTCCTACTTATTGCACACTGATCACTTCTCCAAATCACGTTGTCAAAGATTCAACAGAGATTTTGCTCATTTTCACACAATTATCTTGAAAAACCTTTACTCTCATCACAGTTAATTAATAACTGGTTTTGCATTTATCTTTTTTAGACACGTCTTACAAGAAGACATTTTTAAAACAATATAATAATATTGACAACAAATTTTAGCCAATTATACTTGGAATTATAGTAAGTAGCACATATACGAAAAAAGAAAAATCCATAAAAGGCAAATATAATACGGAGCTAACCACCACACTCACGAAAATTAAACTCCGCAACTATCACGTTTTACAAGAAGACATTTTTAACACAATATATTATAACATTTAGTTATCTTTAAGTATTTATTTTACTTTATTAAAAACCACACGTTGTGTGACAATTAAAACATATAAGCTTTCTGAATAGACTTTCTAAATAATTATATTTTAGTATACTCATTAAACAACAACGTTTACCTGGATAAATCTTTTGTTTAATTTAGCATAAAATAAAACAGCAAAACAATGAAACATGTACATGAAATTATTCAATTCTTACTTAACTAAAATCATTTATTCCTCACTCATTCCTTATTCTAATTTATTTTATAACAGACAATTAAAATACAAATTTAATTTATTTTTAACATTAATGATTACTTGAATATTCAAATTGTTAATTTCCCTTTTAGGATTTGTATTATATTTTTTTACAAATTTCAATTTTACTTTACTTTACTTTAAAAATTATTATCTTTTTTATATCGGCTAGCTCAGTTTTAATTTTATTTTAACAAACACAAATCTCTTATCTTGGGTCAGTAGGTCTTTTAATTGAAAGTGAAATAATTTAAGATGAATTTAATAGTTAACAATAATTTTGGTACTTATCAAATGCTGGTCCTTTGATCGGTCGAGTTGCACTTTCACTACACATAAAACTTTAATTGACTCTTTTAATTAAAAAACCACCACACTGCTCACAACACTTTATTCCTTGATTATGACGCTTCTCTCGTTCTCTGGGTTGTTCCAAATTCTAGCTCCTTCCTGTGACGACGATAATCCCTGGCTATAGTCAATCGGACTCCTTTTCTCAATCTGATCCTTTAAAGAAAACTCCACAAGACTCCTAACCTGCGATTTCTTCTGTTACTTAATTCTTCCTTTCCTTTTTTACTCTACTTTAGATACAACTTATTAACTTTTTAATTAGCAAAGAGACTTCTTGTCTCTTTGTTTATTGTTGAAAAAAACTCTATGGAACACAGAGCAGACTATCTGTGTCCATAACCTTCCGTCTCGGCTGCCCTTGTTAGACTCCTCTTCTAAGATTTTATTTTAAGACTCCTTCTCTCGAACGCGAGTTTCGCGCCCTGTTCGCTGATTCGTTGATTTTCTCCGAACTTTCTCTACATGTGTCCTATTTAGCTTCCTAGTGGTTGTTTTCAAATCTTTCCGTTGTTTTTTAAGCACCGTTAGACTTTCTACTTGTGTACCGTAAAAACGCTGGCTTTCCCTTCGATTTCTCTTTTTTTTGTAAAAAAAAACTCTGCGCTCCTTTAAGATTCCGTTACTGTGGCCATGTGTTTCCTTCAAGGTTGTAGAAATCCTAGTTCTATTGTAATATATCACGTACATTTTTTAACTGCATGCGACAGCTGTTGCCTCCTTTCATTTATTTAACATTGTTCCATTTTCATATTTATTTATTTTTATAAGTTATTTTTAATTATTTTATTATTAGATGTCATGATTCCTATTGTTTCCCTAGGTGAGATTATGATATCGTTACAATATAGACAACAAATTTTAGCTTATTATACTTTGAATATAGTACGTGTCAATAAAAATCTATCAAAGTTAAATATAATAAGGAGCAAACCACCCACACGCGCGAACATTAAACTTCGCAAACTACTACTAGATAAGATAATGACCTTCGATGTGCACTGTTCAAAAGCTGATCCATAACAGATCAGTCTCAACCAAATTGTAACCCAAAAAAATTGAAACTCAAGCTTTAAAATTACAGTTTAGATATATTATAATATTGTTTCAAATCTAAATATTAAGGCTATTTTACAATTACGACTAATTTCAAAATACTTTCATTAGTCGAAAGTTTACATATCGGAAATTGACTAATAAATTACTTATATGTTTATATATTGTTATGTTACAATGTACAGCTATAATATGTGTAAAAGATATATTTTATGATATAAAGAGATTTTAGAATAATGTGTAAACTCCTTATTGTCTGAATATGTAAAGTTTTAATCAAATAATTCAATGTAGTACAGTTGCGTGAAACTTTGTATTAATTTATGAGTAAGGAATCTACCGTAGATTAGCACAAAGACATTGCAAGATGTAGTCTAAAGCTATGTGGATCATTCAGATTTAAAATATTCAAAGGATGTAAACATTTTAATAGTCAATGTTTGAATATATGGACAAAAGGCCATATGTCTTAATATATAACAAAATAAGTGTAACAGATTAATTTATAGCAATACAATACAATTCAACTTGAAATTGTCCATCCGTTAGATTGAAATATATGTAGTTATTATTCTGAAAATATATTATTTTGTTTGTATATTTGTAAACCTATTCATCTGTAATTTGCATTTTTTCTAAATAATACAAACAGGAAGAGCGTGGAACTTTGTAACAGTTTTTTATTGAAAATCCAAGATCCTAATTTAAACAGTTATTTTTGTATGCATAAACGTTAATTATTGCTTAACAAAGGTTTTTTTTACTATATACTGAATCTAAGTAACATCAAATCGCTATTGTAATTTAATATTTATTAAATTATAAGGGTTTGTTTTTCTTTATTTATATTTCTCAACATTTTTTATGACGTTCATTATGGGTACTTTCTTACATATCCAAATTTCTTTTTTAATCTGTATATTTGTTGGTGGTGTTGATAGAGTGTTCGGTGAAATTTGATTACATTTTTTTTTTTTTTTTTTTTTTTTTTTTTTGCATTTGCTGAGGATGTCTTTTAAAGCGTGGCGAATTAAACGCATAATTTGTCCTATATGTAATTTTGGACATTTGTTACATGTAAGTTTACAAATTCCGCTTCCGTCAAATTTATCAGAATTTTTAATTTAGATTTTTTGTAGTAATCGTTTAATGTTATGGAACTTACGATATGCAACGTGGCATTTTCTTAAGGAATATGTTTTAAAGTTTTGTTAGATGAATTCATTTTTAGTTTTACCTTTTATGAAGAATGTGTATATCATGGAGTTGTTGTACCCATTGGATGTAGGTACGAATTTAATTGTTTTTATTTCTTGATGTGTTTATTTCTGTGTTCATAGGAATGTAGAATAATCTGTTTACTAAGCCAGTGTAAGCTGTTAGCTTGGGTGTTAAGGGATGATTAAAGTTGGAATCGATTGGTAGGCTGGTTTGACTTAGCTTCCTGTATATTACAAATTTTGTATTTGATGATGCCCGTGTCGATCTCAAGTAATAAATGATTAAAAAAAAAAAAGGTTTTTGACGGAAATTTAAGGTAATAAACTAAAGAATAAAATTTGCATTGGAAGTTTCTTAACTTTATTAAAATGATTAACAATTAGCAAAGTATACAATACAGGTTACCATTTAAAACCTACACTATATCTATGTTAATTAAAACAAAGCAACGTTTTAGTTACTAAGTCCTCATCAAGACTTATTTACTAAAGTCGCTACTTGCACAAAAACCTTTCTTACACAACTTGTTAAATAAGATTGCGTTTAGTTTCATATAGTTTGTAAGCAAATAGGGAGTAAAGACAGTTTGGTAGATAGGGGACCGAGTAAGAATATAAAAGTTTTTAGTTTAGCTTACGGAGTGATTTCTCAAGTGATTAGAGAAAGACATAAAAGCAATCATTCTTGAGACATTTATAAAGTATATTGTTAGAAGTCGTGACTTGGTTGCCATCGAAGGAAAGCTCTTAATGCGCCATTTTCTTATATTATATATGATTTGTTTGCTTTCTATCAACTGTTATTGTAGGTATCCAACTAAAGTAATATATTTTCTAAAGCAGAGAGATAAATCTGCTAAAGCTATGTAATATTCACATGTCACAATTTTAAAGTGTTCATAAATAGTGTTCATGAAAGAAAACTTTTTCATATTCTTTAAGATTCAATGTTTTTATTCTAGGTGTAATATACGTTATTATAGGTGTACATTGTTTATAATACGGTAGTTTGTGAATATTTTGAGTTTAAACGTCAATAAATTTAAACCAATCTTAAATGTAATAACTTGTGGAATTGTTAGTTGAATACATCAGTGAATTTCCGTAAGGAATATGAGTCATTGCAGCAATCTAATCAGTAAGCTCATTGTAGGCACTTGCTTCTATTTTTGAGGTTATAAAGTAACTTTTTAATGTAATGTCGTATTTATGTAAAACAAAATCATTGTGGTACATCAATTTCACTTTATGATATTAAAAATTCTAAAATTAGTGTTTGGAGTTCTAATTTTGAGATTTAAAACTTACATTTTATTTATTTTCCGATTTACTTGAATCAAATCATTGTGATTCAACAATTGCAAATTACATTAATTAAATGTGGGGAAGTGTGCGCCAGCTTTTTTCTTTTGTTGTGTTGTTAAAAAAAAGCCCTAATGTAATGTTTAAATCAATATTTATAATGTTTTTTAAATAAAATGATTGGTGGTATTTGAACAGGGGAAGTTAAAAATATTAGGCGGGAACTTTACCAACTAGCCTAAAAGACTTAATGAAAAACTAGTCAATAATTTATAAACTAAAATACAACGATTAACTAAATATTTAATATTCATAATTTACTATTTTAAAATTGGTTATGTACCAATCGAAACGAATATATTTAATGGATTAATTCATTTACTAAACATATTATATCTAAACGATTTTAGATAATGTTAACATAGTCTACAATATTTTACAAAATATAAGAACAGTAAAACGAATGAGCCGATGAGACGCTTACGATAGATAAGGCACAGGGAGTTGATAAAGCAATATTCTGTGCAAGCATTGTTGTAAGAATCAAGTAACCAGATGTTTTACTATATTTATGTACTTTGAAATAATGTACTAGGCCTACGGAATGTGTTGCTAGTTTCTCTGATATAAGTTTGTTATCCTCCTGTTTGTAGATGGAAGAACATATTTTGAGTTATGGAAACTTATACGGTTGTGAAAAAGGTGATGTTTGTTATATAATAAATCCAATATACGTCAATATCCATTTATAGTCCCTTTTAGATGAAGTTGTAATTAATAAAAAAAAACAAAAAAAACAGAAATTAATCAGTTTGTAATAAATAGGGTTATTCAAAATTAATAAATGAGAAATTGCACCATTATTTCTTTTTTATTCCTCTGCTGAGTTTTTAACTTCAATTAAAGTTAATTTATATGAATATTAAGATTTACGTATCAACACGCAGTAAAGTATTTTATCGTTAGAGTCGAGTTTCCACTTCATTGAAGTACCATAATTGTGGTACAGAAAAACGAAAATTGGATAATGCTCTCCTGAAAATTTATCCGATTAATAAAATAGCACTGACTTTACCTAACAATCCGACATAAATACCAGTAACATTTTACTTGCTAAAGATAAAACTTTAAAAGTGTGAAAAATTAATGATTTTTTAATATTTCATTTGCAAATCGTCCTTAATTTATTATTACAAAATTAAAATAATTTCTATTTATGTTTAAGCCTCTTGATTATTATATCTTATAACGTAATATCTTAACTTAACAACCAATAACAGTTAAATATAAATGAAACAACATCAAAAGCTCAATATACCGTATTACGTCACAATCAAAGAAACATTGCATAATATTACATTACACTCTTCAGTTAAAACTGGACATAGAATTATTTTTTAGTAAGAACTAAATTTGTATATCAGTATTATATTATTTTATTTCAAAATTCTATTCAAAGATAATCGATCAATAATACTAACACCATTAATTCGGTATTGTTTCATTTTCACTGTTTTTTCTACATCAACATATAAATAAAATACTCTTACAAGGTTGTCTTTTATGATTAATGGACTCTGCTATATATTTGTTTACACAAAAACTGAATTTTACTATTAGTGTAATCAGACAAGTTAAAGTTAATATATCATAAAAAGGGATTGTGAAACAGATATAAAGAAGTATGTTTTAAAATTTACATGGATTAATTTTCATCCATTAATGTATCATATTTATTCCCTTTTGCAGTTATTCTTCTTCTATTTATTCAAGTCTAATGTGGACATTATAACGTGTTTGGAGAGAAAGTGGAGGTAATAATGAATTGTTAATTTTTTTAAATATATTTGCACTACCCGTCAGTCAGATAAAATATTCATTAAATTTTCTAAATTTTTAAATGAACGTTTCTTTCACATCAATTAAAATAATTAAAGTGATTTATGATACTTGTAAAATAAGAGCAATTAAAAAGCCCAAGTAGTTTATACAGCTGTATTTTTGAAACGTGTCATATTGAATAAACATGGGAAATGCAAATAACTATATATTGTTTTGTAACTTCACTAAAGTTAATAATTCATTTTTCTATGTCATTTTAATTCAATTCCTTTTTCTTTTATAGAAATATCTACCAACAAGGAAATACAGAATTATTAAATTCAAAGTTATTAAAACTAGCATCAATGTTGGAAGTTTTCATTTACTATTTTAATTTAGGCAATAGTATATTTTAAAGTAGAAAAGTCGAGCACTAAATTTTGTAATAATAATACATTAAATGTTAATAAAAATATTAAAGATATTAAAATTTATCAAGAATTAGAAATAATTCATTTAGATTTGAATTGTACTGTCATTTAGTTTCATTTGTTGTGTTAAAAATTTTTACGTAGGTCTATTATAAAACGAACTATTTTTTAAAATATAAAATTGCTTAAACATTGCTCAACCATCATACATATAACTCTAGTTCAAAAATGGTAATTATTGATAAGACAGGGTTAAATTATAATAACTTTTACTCCTGATTAAATATTTGCATTTGTAACAAATATAAGTGTATTTTTGTACTTTATAATAAAGGGAATAAGTGGACTAAAGGTGAAAAAGAAGTTAGTTTTAATCGGTGCCGTGACTAATTTTTAAAATAACTCTGTATTGTGTAGTGCAAAAGATAGCAGGTGAAAAATGTCGCCTTATCCAATTTGCCGATTTTAAAATCTGCGGTACCATCGGTAAGTTAGTTTTATAATTTTACAAATTCCATTGCGAGTATTTCAAATATCATCAGGACAGTAAAAATTGATCTCAAAAACAGCATTTTAAATAACGATTTCATATTTATTTTTATTGTTTTACCTCCTAAATCGACAGACTAAAATAAGGCTTAAGCTTTGGTTAATATTCTAGTATGGGTGTAAACCTTCTATATGGCTTAAACCTTTATAGTAGCGGTTAATACTTGAATCAGTAGAAAATTTCTTCATATCTGAGTTTTTATATAAGTCAAGTTTGTCAGTTCTGTCAGTTTAGGTACACTCTATAACATGTGGATAACTTATCTGTAATATATTATATTCGGTCACTGGATTCCATTGTTTACAGTCGATTTTATTATTATCTCCTACTTTACCTTCAGTACTTGGCAAGGTAATCTTTTGTATAAATCTGCTACCATTTATTTTAGTCTCTGTGGGCACACTATTTAAACCAAAAATATTGATATTATAGTTTCTTTTTATCGTTTTATTTAATAAAAAATATTATCCCCTATATAAAATGCAGGTCACAAGTGATATGACTGAATGTCGAGTTATTAGTATCATGAAATGTTATCTATGTATAAACTGTTTAAATTATCATTGTCATGTATATTAAAAATAGTTAGCTTGATCAAAATCAAATTTCAAGATTCTATTATGTTATACGATTAATTTCATAGTCAAACCAAAATTTAACATAATGATTATGAAATGACATAGCTGTGAAAACGGAGACAAAACTCAGATAAGAAAATTTCACCCCAAATGTTAAAAAACCTACCTAATATTTAATTTTAATTTAAGCTTCTATTTATTTAAATTTTGGAGTCGTATGCATGTAATGAACAACCTCTATACTTAGGGATTAGTAAGAATTTCTAGAATTAGATTTCTTAATTTAACACTATAGAAATGGAAAGTGGAGAACGTAAAAATGCTATATGTATAAATAGGGGGGGAGAGGGAGAGAGAGGGAGAGGGAGAGGGAGAGGGAAAGGAGAGAGAGAGAGAGAGAGAGAGAGAGAGAGAGAGAGAGAGAGAGAGAGAGAGAGAGAGAGAGAGAGAGAGAGAGAGAGAGAGAGAGAGAGAGAGAGAGAGAGAGAGAGAGAGAGAGAGAGAGAGAGAGAGAGAGAGAGAGAGAGAGAGAGAGAGAGAGAGAGAGAGAGAGAGTGAACGATAAAATAATATAATCGACAATTAACTAAGTCCAACCTTCTGCTCAAGACTTCGAAGTCTAATCGTTGATTAATTTCAATAAAACCAAAATGTGTAAACGGAAATGAAGTTTTTCGTATTGGGAAAAGATATTATAAGTAGGTTTAAATGGTGGCAGAATACAATTAATGGACCTTTGACAGTTATATATCAAACGCAGTTTAAATTAAGTTCTTCAGAAATGTGCCGTCATGAACAGATATCCAATTTAAATCTCATCTCGTAAATTAGATATCCTAATTTTATTTTGTGGTATGCTTAAATTTTTACGTAATTTAATAATTATATTATTCTGAAAACAAATTCTTTATCAAGATTAGATTTTAGATCCTAAAATACAAAAAATAAAGTAGACATTTACCATATTCTATTGCAATTATTAAGCTGAAAAATGTAACATATTATTTTTCAATTTAAAGCTTATTTCTAAAACACAACCTAAATGTTGATAGAAAGAAATAGATTATATTGAAGCAAATTTCTTTCCGATCAGTTTACGACACTAAAGATTGTCCTCATTGTCTAACTCAATACCTTATTACACATTATTATATATCTCTATAATAATATTACCTCACCAAATCCTATAATTATATTTCATTTAAAGACGTTACTTACATATGACCAGGATTACCGAGCATTTGGCTAGGATCAGATATTATAAAAAATATAAAAAGAGCACACCATAACCAACACAAAACTGTAATTGGTTGTAGTTATTGGGGTTAAATCGAAATGAACAGTTTTGTGTTGTTTGTGATGGTGTAATTATATATTTTGTATCATGTCTGATGATGGGCGAATGCTCTAAACTGGTCATTTGTAAGTTACGTCTTTACATACAAGATAGTTATGAGTTTTGTTGACATAATATTATTAAGATAGAGTGCTCTGTACTTATCCGTTGGCTACATAGAGTGACATTATTATATTCTCACGAATTGTATTTAATACATAACATTGATTTAAAAAAAAAATTAATCGCTGTCTGAGGTACCTTGTTTCCCAAACGTTTTTAATAGTTCTAATAAAAAAATTAATATTCTGTCAGAATGAATAGATTTTATGAAACATTTATTACAATTTTATGACACTATTTTCATTGATCTATTGATAGAAACTAATATAATGTTTTTATATTTCCCCGTTTAGATTTTATTAATAAAAGATCTGTTACTATACGTAATTTTAACATGCTGTTTGAGATACTAAAAGTAACAAATAACAAATTCTCCTTTCATAGATGTCAATAGAAATCATGATGCTGATTTAGAAGTGACACCGGCTGCGTCACTGCAATGTTATGATTTTTCATTCATCCTTGTCAATATTATTTGGTTTTCTGATTCCGTTAGGCAAGAGACATTTATTGTTCTATGGCAAGAGACACATAGAGACAGACTCTATGTGTAATAAAATAAATCACTGATTTGTATGTATAAAATTTAACGTTTTACTTTTATTTGTTTGTTAAAATTAAGTAGATTTCATCACACTGTAAAGGATTTATTATTTTTCTACAATTATTCATTGTTTTTTAAAATAAATGTTTAAAAATTACATAAAGCTTAAATGGCATGAGTACCATTTTATCGCGGTTATATGTAAAAAACAACAACAATATTTTCATTTAACATATTGTATAATCAGGTTATTGATGTTTTGAAACAAATTACAAACATATTTCAATTAAATTTGTTGTGTTGCATCGCACAAACGTGAAAAGGCGATATGTATATCTTTATTTGGATTGGAATATTGACTAAATATATATTTAGTTTATTTTACTCTATTCGGTAAAAATCTACGTGGTGCTGACATCATCAAATTTTTATTTTAGTTGACGCAGGTATTAATAAGTCATTACGTTACTAATAAGTGTAATAAATTCATAACTGAATAATATATAATTGTAATAATTATTTAAAATTTTAATAATATCAGATGACTTACAATTAACAAATTGAAATTTAGAGTTATTTCTTACATCAGAATAGGTTCTATTTTGAGCAAAATTCATTTCATTTAAACTACACATTTGGCTAAATTTGTATATTGCAAGTCAAAACATGTGCCTCGTGTTTCCTGACCCCGCATTATATAAAATAGTGTTTGGAATAGTACCCAGAAGCTTGATTCAAGACGTTTTAAATTTAAGATCTACTGTAATTTGTAATATTTACCTATATAAGTGTCAATAAATATATATTAGAGAAATTAAAACAAATTTGTTATACAGAAGAAATAACCGCCAAAGTTTAATATATGAATCTAATAAGCGTTAGTATCTGTTTTGTTTCCTGAATTAGATACTTCTGTTTCTTTTTTTCTATCGTGGCTCTCTTGACCAACTCTTGTTCTTTTCTGACACTAACGCTTAACCAACGATGGTTTAGAGTATTAAAAGGTTAGAGATTTTTATGTTATGTTCTTTTCTATAAGGCGATAATTAAATAGACGTTTCCTGCCTTAGATAACAATAAAAAAAACTCTTTTACTGAAATAATATGTCCCAAATGAAACTGTCGCGACTCGAGTTTTCCAAAACGTAGATGTGGAATTATATAACTTAATTAGTTTTTAATTAAATCTGCATACTGTTGAAAATTAAATTTAATAATTGGGAAAAGGTTTGAATTATTCTTATTAACTGCAATTTAATTTGTCTAAGATACTACAACTTTGAATGGAATTAAAATTCGAGTTTAAAGAGAAATAACTATTATTCCAGTTAGATTTAATAATCGTTATCACCAAGAAAGGAATTGTAGGAATCGTATGCAATAACAAGGTACAATAATTAATATTAAATAACTATTATCACTTTTTGTACTTTGTATGGCAGGTAACAGTCTATTGTCCGAAATATGTGTAAAGTGTTTCTATTTTAATATTTTCCTAAGCATCTGTTTTGCTGCAAAGTAAAAGACGGAACTAGTGTTGAACTCATCACGATAAAAAAAACCCCAAAAATTAAAGTGACACAATCATCAATAACCATCTAAGCAAATTTTATTGTGACAATAAATAAAATCTATAATTACCAATTTTATAAGAAATTCGTAAAAGAAACGTTTGATTTTATTAATAATTGATAAAAGAATATTATTTTAAGGAAGTCTATAATTAAATATTTAAAATAATAACATTTATATATTGAACTATGATTTTCTGGGAACTATGAGTCAAAATATAGCTAGCTCTACCACACTTATAAAATATAAAATAAAATTCAAATTTGTTTACAATAATTTATTTGATTTTTTGTTTATTGCAGTGTATCGATTGTACTATTTCTTTTTAGTTATTACTTTATTTTGTTTGTTACTGATGGAACACAGATGTGGTACATTAAAGTTGTAAATATTTCCAGCATTGATAAATAAATATATATTTAATTTGGGTTAAAAATTAATAATTTATTTTAATTTTATATTTGATTTATTATTATGTAACATCAAAGTTTGTAACATTAACAAAAGAGTAATTGTTTATAATATTTCAATTGTATTGTATGTCATTGTATTTTAGTATCCAAGTATTTTCCTACTAATTTTGGAATTATAAATTGGAAATTTTGAATATGTGAATTATATTACATATGACAAAGGATACACTTACTAAATTTAAAGTCTTTAACAAAGCAAAATAAGTACGTAGCCCAAATAGTATCTGTTAGTAGATGAATAAGCCCCTATTTCAATTTTTTAATATTTAATTAAAAAAGTCCTTATGGTGTATACATATAATATTGTAATAAGGAACAATTTCGAAGTATAGATTCTAGGAAATATTGTATAACATTAATCGTATTCTGTTAATAAAGAAAATGACTGCATTTAGGTCAACCATATTATCAACAGTATTTTATAAGGATATTGAAAGATAAAGTGCTGTCACTGAAAATATCTCTGATTTTTGTTCTTCAAACATAACTTTGTACGGTAGATTCTATTGACTTAAATGTTGTGACTGACGTTAACAGCATTTGATTAATAAGAAAAATACCAAGTGTCAAGAAAAGTTCTACGTGAGTAAACTTCATATTCCGAATGAAATTGAAAGTGACAGGTTTTTGAAACAAGAATGAATTCCCTTTTCATAACAAGTTGTTTGAAGTTTGTCTTGTGACAGCTAGCGTTGAAATGTTCATAAATCGAAATAATTTTATATTTTGATTTTACAAAAGCTTCGTATAATAATATATAGGTAGTGACAGATTCTCGTTAAGTTGGCAAAACAGGTATGATTATCTGTTAGAAGCCATTATGTAATCGTATAAATATTCATAGGCTCTAATTATATATTACTTTTTTAAACGATATATTTTATTAAAGTTTTGGAGTTCATAAAAACATCAATGACATTAGTTTTTTCTTTCAAAATTTGTGCTTATGAATAAATATTGTTTTAAAATGACAAATTAAATACATTTGGACAGTTTTTGATCATACGTATACAAATACATAATATACGATCAATAAACAAAAATCTAACTTTATATTTCATTCTCTTTTTACAAACAATGTGTTTGTTGTTTCATATATGCTATATAAGAACCTTCATTGTGACTTTCATACATTTTATTATCAGACGTTAATATTTAAAAGTATTTTTGTAAGATATGTCACCAAAATGTTTAGGTAATTTATTTATCTTCTGTCGACATAAAATGTATAATCTAGCCTTTATAAACGCAAAAAATATTATTTGTGTTATATTATTGTCTTTCTAGTTTTAACACATAATATTATGGTCTTATCCCTGAACCTAAAATTGTTTCTTTTTTTTTTTTCCTTTCTGTTGCATATTATTGTTTTACAATCAATCAACACAAAAATACCATAGACAGTTTTATCTAGTTTCCTTTAAATTTATTAGTTTTTAACAGCAAAAGTAAGATAAGCAAGACAAATTTGACCGATTTTGTTTTAGATTAGATACATGATTTCATTGGTTTACATAAAGTAATATATATATTGAATTATTTTTTATTGGGTAAATATTTATAACTAGGTTACCTTATCTCTTTGTAAACTTATTTTTACTATCTGGGTAAAAATATATTAAATAAAAATCTCGTTTTAAATAATAACATCAAAGTTGTTGAAACCCTATGTATTTACATATAAAACATATATATATATATATATATATATATATATATATATATTATATAATATCTCCAATCGTTTTCCGTAATTCTAGCAAAGTCTGATTTAACCCAAACCCATGTTCCCTAGTTTACTAAAACTGATTGTTTGTAACTCTTAGTATTCCTAATTACAGTAGTAATATAATTATTATTGGAATTATCCTACTTTGATTATAAAATTTAATTTATTTGGGATTTTTATTTATAAGCCAATAATACTCACATCCCATCTTTTAATATTTTCAACTCCAGATTGGAAATCAATAATATATAATTTCCTGTAATAAGTAAACCAAATTACCAGGTTTGAAAATGGTATTTCGCTCAGTGAAAATTAATATAACATACAAAATACAAACAGTCAATTTTAATTTATTATTTTTTGTATGAAGTGTAAATGGTTTACTTAATTAAACAATTTATTATGTTTTATATAAGGCCTACTATTGAAAATACAACACATATTATTGTATCACGGTTAAAATTGAATGGAAATTATTGAAAAAAAGTAATTAATTGTATTAATTATAAAAATATAAAGTATTAAGAAGTAAACGTTACGTTCAGTATAATTATTTTGTTGTTATAATCATTCTGCGAAAAAATTAGATTTTTAAAGGTGAAAAACCATTTCGGTCGAAAAACCATTTCGGTCGAAAAACCATATGGCATTAACTGAAAATATGTACTATGACCCTTGGATGGTAACTTGATTATCCCAAAGATAGGACAACTACAGAAAGGGACAAAGAGTCAATACAGTGAGTGGTTATACCTTACAAGGGTTTAAAGATACAGCAATTTGAATTCATTTTATCTGAAGAAAAAATATCTTACCGGTTCTACATTTTCTTTCAGTTCTGTTTGACATAATTTATCTGGTTACTTTTTATATCAGTTCTGAGCAGACATCAGAATAATGAGTGTATGTTTAGACTTTAAGTATAGGAGTTGATTATGATATCATGCTTTGTTTATTATGGATGATTTATCTTTAAAAACAAAGCAGAGGTACATTTTAATGATTTAAGGGTGTGGTGGCAAGAGAACCACAAATCAGGAAGTTTGAGCTATTCATGAATTTTGATAGTAATCCCCTAACACAACCTGCCCCGTTAAAAATTTACTAGAATTCATTGGAACAGGAAATATTGTTGATAAGTAGAATGTAATCACCAACAACCGAAGAAATGTGTGTCTTTCCATTGAAGAGACCCCACATATTTCTAGTAATAAAATAGCTATTATTGTATAAGTCATCGTTCGGACAGTACAAAGCTTAAAAATTAGAATTTTAACATTAAAAATGCAATTGCCACAGAAACCGGTAGAAGACCATTTTAGTCGTAAACTACGGTTTTTTGAACAAATGGTGCAATAGATCGAGGAAGATGGCAGATTTTGTTTAAACATATTATTTGCTAATCAAGCTGCATTTATTATCTCTGGCAGCTTTTCATCCAACATTTTGAAAATTTGAAAATGTACAATATCGAGTTTTGATTGTAATGTATGCAAGTACTAGAAAAATGTTGCACAACTAATACATGTAACAATATTTTACTGAATATCTTATATACTTCCAAAGATATAATGCTCTTTTTTAAATGGCCGATAAGGTAGGTTTTTGGACCAACGTTTACATAAACCATTTTTCTTATTTTTAGCTCTAGAATCAATCGGGAAATATTTCCGTACAATTTTGAATCATCTAGTATGTCTAAGGGTCTTCTAAATATCTGATACTAAATAATGAATCTCTACAGTTGTAATAATATCTGAGTCAGTAAATAAAAGTTTGCAATCCATTTTGATAACTTAACAAACAATACCAAATTTTGAATAAAATTCTTATCAAGTTAAAAAGTTTGGGAAGCTCACTTAAATATTTTATTATGCCGATTATTTATATTAATTCCCTTATGTTGTTAATAATGACGTTAATAATTCTATTGCTGTTAAGGCTTTCTTAAATATCTTAATAAGCTTTGACAACAAATTCAAAGAAAAGTACGAAATTTTAACAAAACTAGACATTTTAATACAACATGTTTTAAATATTATGTTGTATGATAACTACAACTTAGTAAATAATGTTTCAAAAGATGTATCTATGAATTATAATGTTATATACGTGGTAATTACATTCTGTTAATATTGTGTATTTCAAATTATTATTATTAAACACAATGTTCTTATTGTTATGTCTGGAAACGTGATAACATCAACTAGAAGTTTGTTGTATTTTGCTGAAAAGATTAATTAATTTATAGAACATAAACCGAATAGTTCGTTATATGACGCTATCTGAAAAGCTCAATACAGAATTAATTCACCTCCGGAAAAAGTTTAACTGTAAAATAAATCAATGAAAATACAAAACTAACAAACAAGATTTTTAATTAAATGTCGAAAATGATGCTAATAAAGATTAATTATATTTATAATCAATTAGTCTGGTAGGACTAACAGAAGAAAAGAAAATCAATGTGTACAAGGAATTCTTCAATAAAAAATTTTTTTTCCTAGAAATATTTTACAGTAAAATATGTATAAATAAGCAAAAAAGTAATAACTATTGTTTCTAAAAATAAATAAAATTGAAATTTTTACTTTACTGACATAATCCTAATACGTGGTTATAAAACATTTTACAAAATTACTACAAAACCCATCCATAAAACCAAATAAGAACCAACCAAACTATTCGTCACCAAAAATGTCAGTAAAGTCAATTTAAACATGCAACTGAACTCTGACGCCGTTAAAAAAATAATAAATAAGGGATTAAACTTGCTTTGATTATACCGTACACATGTTTTTAGCGTAAATAGTACTTCATTAAAATTGATTAATCTCGGTGTCACGATACATTAATGTGTTTTTTTCGAATATGCCGTAACTGTAACATTTGTTTTCTTGCGATTTTACAAACTTGTTTCAATCTTCACAATTTACTAAAGTAGGAAAGACATTAGATTATATGATTTGAAGACGTTACGCCTATTTATAACATCTTAAGGTGGATTATATATATATTACTACTAGTATCTGGTATTTTTAGAGAGGTGGGGGCCAATACGTTTTAAAGGCTACACTAGCACAAAATTTGATAACAGTTAATGTCGGTTTTAAGGAAATTATAATTTTGTGATTTTTTTCTCGTAGCAGCTGCTACCAAATTATGAGATGGCAAAAAAATATTACTTTTTTAAACTAAAAACCATTTCCGTAACTTCACACACTTTACAATTCGTTCTGTAATTTATACATGGGAATGTGTTATATAGTAGTAGCAGTCTTATCTTAGGAAAATAAATTGGTTCATTTGTATAACTACATCAAAATAATGACATAAAAGGAAAAACATTAATTATTTAATTAAGTGAAAGAGAGCATTAAAAGCTTTACTTTGGTTCAAATTACGTCACAACTTCTAACAAGAGACGTGGGTAAGTATCACAAGAATGATTGCTTCTTTTGCCTTTTACATCAGAGTTGAGAAATCACTCCTTAAGAAAACCAAACATTTATAATCTCACTCTGTCTGCTATAAAGTCGTAACGCCCTACTTCACTCAAACGATTTGAGGAATTAACTTGACATATTGTAAAATGTTTTACTCTCAAGCAAAAACTGGAAATGGGAACTAAGTTGTTAGATAAATTGCTTATGTAGTTTTAAATTTCTGAATTTGTATGAAGATTGAATGTATGTCTAAAATAATTTACGCTTGAAATCTGATGAGTTTTTAATAATTCAATGAGAGAAAAGGTTAATTAATTTTTTCAAAAGGGCCTAGTAAAGTCGCTATTGTTAGGAGAATTATTTGTGATATTTATAAAACTAGTCAAGTAGATTCTATGCATGCTGTAGTCAAAACAACGTATAGCTAGTACAGACAAAGTAGCATAATTCAAGTTATATCGTGCACTAATGAATTTGAGGATCTTATGATATATAGAGGTATTTGAGATATTGTTTTGTATAAAAGACAAACTTTTATTATGCATATTGAGTTTATTAATAAAGTATGGAAATTATTTTTGTTAGAAATTATTAGCCTACAATTTACTTATTTGTCTTCATTCACGATGTATTTACACTATATCCTAAAGCCAGTTGAATGTGATAATAAACTAAGTAAATTTACTAAGGTAATTTACTGTTTCGGAAAGTAACATGTTTTATATGACGCAAGTAAGGTGAGACTGTTTTAAATATTATATAGTTTGTTGGCAGGCCGAGACAATTTTATGAAACAAATTATTTATAAGTTTAAATAGGGGTGAATAACGATATATATATATATATATATATATATATATATATATATATACACACATTAAGAACTCAAATCTGTAAAGTAATTTTAAATGTTACAATAATTTAAGTGTAACTTTAGACAATTTTTAGTAAACTATTTTATTTTTTATTTTACGCTACTTCAGGAATACGAATAGGTTTACGTTTACTCTCTGTTATTAAAAAAATCCTTAAAACCTACAAAATCTGTTGTAGTTCACAATATGTTGTTTCGAGGATGAACGTTATAGCAAATATTTTTGAAACTATTAGGTTATGGAAACATTACATGATATTTAATTATCTGAAGTTATTAAATACCAAACCGTTAATATAAAAAGTTATAATTAAATATATCCATTCTTAGATGTTCATCTACCGACGAAATATCACAAAAACGTTTAAATTGCTTTTACACAGCTATTACACAGTGACTTTGATGTGACTGGAAATGTAGATCGCCAAAGCTTAACCATTAAACCTCAACAACTCGAATCTTAGCCAAAATCTAAGTAATTTCCATTTTTCCTTTAAGAGAAAAAGAATTTGTTGTAAAGAAAACAAACGAAACCTTTCTATAATGTATAATTAATTGTATAGTTTAATGTATAGATGTGTTATTTAGTAGAAATATCTTCCACGCTCTACATAAGGAAAATATAAATGTATACATTAGTTCATGAATGTATATATGATGACCCATTTAAATAATCAGTAGATTTGTGAGCTCATGGGTGTAAGTTTATGTATGTACACTATTTTTTGAATAATGAATGAATACAAATATATGTACTTGCAAATCGGTGACATAGATATTGCTATACTGCAATCAATATCACAGAATCGTTACTTTATTTGAATGAATATCTTGATAATCAGCTTGCTATAAAAGTGTTCAATGTACAATTTCTATTCATGTTATAAATGAAACTTTCCATAGTTTAATGTCATCTTTAACTTCTTCACTAACAAATAATACAATTATTGCCTCCCTACAAAGAGACATTATGACCAATATGAATATATATATATATATATATATATATATATATATATATATATATATATATATATATATTATTATATATATATGCATTTCACCGTGTAGAAACGAATTCCCTCAGATCTCAAAAAACCCCTCAACATTAAAGTAGCTTTTTTAAATAACATTTTCCTGTATACTTATATCTTAAAAAGATATTTCATCAGTTTACGTGGGTTGACATTACCTGTTTAACGCATCCTTTAAAAACATATTATTACTATTATATTATTAGTTATTGTTGCAAATAGTTAAGAACTGTGTTAAACGTAAAGTGAATTATTTATAGATAATAAAACAAATTATAAACTTTGATGTTATTTTTGTTATTATGAAAGAAGTGGGTTTTACCCACTTGACATTTCAGCCTATAAGACTTTTTGAGTACTTCTTCCTGACTAGCTTGTTTTTATGCCCTTGGCTAACTACAGGATTTTTCTATCCAGGTTTCTTATGACTTTAAAGATTACATATGGGTATTTAATCACTTGTCTTTTACGTCCTAATGCTTCGCACTTTAGAAGTATTATTTTTACCGTTTTGAGATGCTGGTTGCAAAGTCTGCATTTCATTATTCCTTGAAATAATCCCATGGTATTAAGATAATTCTTGAAAACGCCATGTCTGATACGAAGCTTAATATATATCTCTGATTTCGTTTATTTCGCGAATATAGATAGTTTGAGATTGGACCTGTGATCTGTAAATTTTCCCAGGGAGTATTTTATACCTCGATCCTTAATCTATGTTGAGCTATTGTTTTATACTTTCTTTTCCTACGTATTTAGTTATACTGCATACGGATTAGGACCAATGAAGAATTTCTTGGATCCTTTTCTTAGCAGTTTATTCTCCTTTTCGTTGTTTTCGCCGCCTCTGTGACCTGGCATCATGCCAAGTATTACCTGATTTTGGGTCGAAGGCTTTATTAAGGTTCGGTGACAATTCCTCAGGAACATTTTATAATGGCTTTTCCTTCTTCTGGAGTATGATGAAGTACACTTTATCAAATTCCAGGTAGGGTTTTATGGCTGCTTTTAAAGTTGAAAAAGAGTTATAGTTTATTAAGACCATATGTTTTGGTGATTTTCAATCTTATCTGAACCAAATACTTTCCGGTCTTTAGTTTTGAGGGATTTATTCTGCTTGCAAAGCATTTCAACAACCTTGGCGAGATCTATATTTGAGTAAACCTTGGGGGCTTTCTTTGAAAGATCACTATGGTAACTCGCAGGAAGTCCTTTCGAACACGTACCGGTAGCTCAGCAGCATTCCAAGGTTTTAAGTTTTGGATTTTTCTCTCCAACCACATCTTAGTTTCTAAGTTTGCACAGACCATGATACAGGGTGTTGACTCTAGGTAGGTGTTATTGAATTGACGACATTCTGCATGCTCTCTAATTTCAAATTCCAGAGCTAGGGAATCCTCAATTTGCTCCAAGTTTCCAGTATTATATTTTTTGTGTGGATATTTTTCTAGAACAAACAATACCTACCTTATATGATGACATCGTTTTTTTGTGTTTATTTGTAAGGGGGTTGTCTGTTTCTACCGTCTTAGGATTTTTCTTTTCACGCACTTTGAAAGGTTACCCTTATCTGGGCGACTTATTTTTAAGCCACCAGCTTTTATTGTACTCTCCGTAGAGGGTTCGTTAGCTTTCACTTTGCCTCTTCCCCACAGTTTAGGATTCCAATCAATTCCCTGTTTGTGAGTCTTTTCCAAGAGCTTCTTTCTTTATTTTTTTTGTTATATTATACCATGCCTGTCATGTGTTTTAGTGTCTTAATTGTTTCAGTGATGGTGTCTTGAAAAGAATCGTCTATTTCCAGCAATCATGTCCTTTTTTTCAGATGAGATTTCAATAATGGTATAGCTCATAGGCTTCCCCCCACCTTGTCATTTGATTAAAAACCATCTGAAGTTGTTTCTGCTTCATTATCAGTAGCAACGTCTGAGCATGGTACAGTTTTTGTTTTTGTGAGATGAATCCATAGTTGTTCCCAAAAGTAATAATATTTGTAAAGAGGCTAATGACTATGAAGGGACGCTTGGTCCTCCATAAGCCCAGTTTAATGAACAATTACCTCTGAAAAATTCATCCATAGCACCGATTAACCTTAGGATTGCCCTTCGATTGGGGAATGTTTATTGACCTCCCGTTCTAGATACGCTGTTTTGTTGAAGCAGGGTCAAATCGAGGAGGACGCGGCGTTTCGCTCGCGCACAGTGGTCCTGAGGATATAGATGTGATGTGATTATCGGATGTAGATGTGATTATCATCCTCTGCTGCCCCTCGGAGATTATGTGTCGTTAATCCCTGAACTTTGATGTCATAGTAAGAGCTACACTTTTTGATTTTTATATTAGTTACTTAATTGAATTAAATTGTATATTCACAGTACCAATAATAGAAAAGAACAATGTTAATCGCAGAGCTGGATAATATAATAGAGAATAACGGCGATTTTTAATTATTTCATTTTGAAGTTCGGTGAGAATTGAGGGATTGCTAATTGGGTATACTTATATTTACGTCCTGTACATTGTTATTAGAATTTTAAAAAGAAGTTAATTTCTAGTCTTATTACAGCTTGTTTTTCTATGAGATAAATATTAATATGATAGATTATTGAAAAACTAGTTCACAAATAAAAGAAAAATTTTAATTACGACAAAACATAAGTTTAAATTTTTTTGAAATGGTTTAAAGTATACTTGAAACGAGTAAATTCTAAAAAAATATGCAAAATTGTGTAAATATATTTGATGTTGTTTTAAAAGAGTCGGTTAAATTTACGCCTCCCATAACCAATATTATAAAGCCACTGCACAAGTTGTCCTACTATATGACACAAGTAGCTTTGGTGGTTACTAATGCATGTTGTGTCACTTCGGTGTGAAAGCTCTCAAAGGATTATTCTGTCACCTAGTCCATAGAAGTCATGTTTCTGCGTCACTTTATACGTAATGCCCTTTAGAAGTAATAGTTACGTTAAGCTCATAATATATAATCTCAACTTAAATATCATTAATTAAATAAATTTTCATACATACAATATTTTATACTGAATGATAATAGTTAAAGAAGTATAAAGTTATTATTATTATATTGCTTAATACTCTAGCAATTTTTTCTGATAAAATAATAAAGTAATTCCTCAAAGAGTTTTTTTTTGTTTTTAGAGAATATTATATAGAAAACCATAAACGAAAGATATTTTGTGGAATATAAAAATTTAACCGTATTCATTTACAATATATTTAGGGACGAGCGGACATTTTTTTCTAAGTAACACCGGATAACTGAATATTCTTTAATTCATTATTAAAAGAGATTAAATTTGTAACAATAGTAAGTAATTATTTGTATATGAAAAATAGAAATAACTAATTGTTTGATGATCTTGAGATCTGGGAAGAACGCTGGACCATACGCACAACCAGATCCATCTTATGAGACATTTTTATAACATAAACTGTTTAATCACTATCAACTTGACTGCAGTTTATGAAACCAATAAAACAGGTAAACATAGTTTACATTACCGCTATAGTGGTACTGTACTTATTTATCGTAATTCTATTTGTATAATTATACATTATGATTTAAAATTTAATAAATTTCAATAAAACAAGATTTCAATAAAGAGTTAAATAAACCAAGAATAATTTTTGTCTTCGTAAAATGTTTCTGTATACTTGAACTTTCTTTAAGTGAGAACAATTTGTATGAACGTCCAAGTGAAAATTTGAAAGAACAATGTATCGTATGGTACAAAAAATAAGAATGAAGAATTACTCAATAAATTAAGAAACACGCAAACCTCATATGAACAGATTCGCTTCAACAAGATGACATTTAACAACTAAGTTCCTATCATACGTTGCAAAGAGTAAAATAATGTTTGTTTCTCGTTGAAGCTTCAAATTCTAGAGAAAGATTAGGTGTTATAAAATATGTTCTGTTTCTTTAATGTAATAACATACATATAAAGATAAGAAATTTTATTATAAAAGTTTTCTTTCGCTTGTCTGTATTAATTCATACTTACACACACACATATACACAACAATTACACAACATACATAATTCTCGAGTCATCTTTTGGTCCTTTCACTTCAATTTAGTATCATCTTAAGAGAAATTTATTTATTTTTAATCACTTTCTTAACTTTCATCAGCAATAGCTAAAATGGCAGTAGATTTGCTGAGATTAGTCGACTCACTAAAGAACACTGAGCTCGCATTCAAATATTTTTTTTGTGTCATCTTGAAAGAAAATTATTTTTATTTATCATTTTTTTTATCATCATAAGTAATGCGCGAAATGGCGGTGGACTGGTTGATGCAGATGGTGCTACTTGTTTGATAATTGCAAACGTTGAACTCTCTTTAAAAAATATATCATTGTGTGCTAAATTTTCTTTTTTTTTTCTTTTCTAAATTATAGGGGCCCAGTTTTGTATGTAGGACAACATTGTTGGCCTGTTTGTTTCTTTCTTTAAATTGTTTGTTTGTTTGTTTGTTATTAGCAGGTCAACATGTTTGTTTCCTAATTTAGTTTTTTGTTAGGGTTGAGAAAACCGGAGTTGGGTTTTCTTCACTCATGGGTCACCTTTTTATATACATATTTATTTAGCTACACCTTTTTTTTTACACATCTTTCTTTTGTACATCTTTTTTTTAAACACTTAACATATTTTGATGAAATTTTTTTTTTTTACACAATTTTTTTGATTAATTTAAATTCCTTTTTTTTTTTTGGGGGCACATGATACACATATAAGACCTTAAGTCAAACATCACATGCCCTGCCTTGTGCACTAAAACAATTTTGACTCACCAATGTTTCATACTGCTTCTTTGTTTATTTTTAAAATGGATTATTTGTTTAGACCCTTTCAAAATTCTTTTTCTCACGGAAATTGTTAAGAGCCGTGAATAGTTTAAATTTTTCTTCGTATGGGAGAAGAGGAATTTAAAAAAAAAGACGCTGAGCATGATCTGACCTAAAAGGCTTCAGGAGTTTTTGTTTTATTTTTATTTATTTTTGATATATATTTTATTGGTCGGTTCAGAGGATTCTCCTCCCGCTTGCGAGCTTCCTCTGAGTCCGGCCTTTTCCTGAAGTCCTTAGTGCTATGCACTTTCCCTCCCCTGGTCCCCGGACTGGTCACCTCCTCTTGGTGTCCCGAGGTGCCACTCCACCCCCTTTCCCCACGTACCTTAGTGTACGAAGTCAGATTATGCACAGCAATGTCGACCTTTGCGTCATCCTTCAGCTCTTTCTCTCCTGGGCTTATCCCAATTATAGGTGGGAAGAGCTGAGACGCTGTAGAAATTTCAAAAATTTAATAAGTAAATGCCGAAGGAGGCTACACCCTAGAGTGGTGAATAAAAGCATTATAAAGCGTTGTTTCTATCAGGTGCCCCTGATTTCAAAATTTTGTAGGAGGCCCTTCTGGCCCCTATCTTCAAACTTTGTAGGAGGCCCTTCTGGCCCCTTCTTTAGAATCTTTTTGGAGGCCCTTCTGGCCCTTTGTCCCTTTATCTAAATTTTGAGGGAGGCCCTTCTGGCCTCTTTTCTGACTCCACCCCAACTCCGTCTTTCGGGGGGGGAGAGCTGTAGCATTCAAATCTCATAAAATAAATCTGCAGACCAATTATCCACTCGTTTCCTATAGCAGCAACTTCCTTCCCTTGACAGGTGCTGGCGCGTAGCGACTCTCTCTAAAAGTTAAGCATCGCGTGATATATGGAAGCACAAAGTTCAACTGCTGGTTAGGCGAGCTAATCTAAAACTCGTTGTCAGTCTACCTGTATTTCTCAACATGTACAAGAAACCTTCATAGCTCCGCTAGTTTTTTTTTAGTCACATCAAAAATTCATGTCTCAGTTCTTCGAGAAAATGTAATATGTTAGTCTACAAATTAGTGATGTGTTTTTTTTTGTGTTCAAAAATAGTTGAGTAAATTTTTATTTTCACGGCGCAAGTTCACGTAAACTGCGACAGGATTTCCAGGTATTCAAATTTACAGATTTTATCATATCATAAATTTTTTTGTTAATGTTTTAAAATAATTTGTTAATTATCATTTATTCATTAAAATATGTATTTCATGTTTTATTTAATATTCAATGTTTTTTCTTGAAACTAAATAATTATAAAAATTTTCATTTCTTAAAACATACTTTACAAAACCTTGAGCAGTCACATTTTAAGTTTTGAGCAATTATGTGAAATTAGTGCAAACTAATGTTGAACATTAAACAATCAGAATATCTTATTGAACATGTCAAATATAAAACTATTAAAGAAATCTCTTCTAGATCAGAATATTCGATTTACAGATTTTTGCAGATTTTTGCAAGTTTCATACAAGCTTTGTTTTAAACAAAACTAAGTATATATAATTAGCTTTATAATCATCTAAGAAGCTTTTAATTATAATCTTAATGAATTTCTGTGATACAATCAATATTCTCTAATTTTGACAAATAACCAGATATTTTTAATAAAGAACATTAATGCTACAACATGTCTGATTTTGCACAGACGCTAAAAAACGTGTTTTTTGCTTTAGCTAATATGCTGGTTGGAGAAACCTACCAAAACTTGTTTCATATTGCATACACCAGCAAAAGCGCATAACATGTTTCTGCCTGTTTGCAAAACACGTTTCGTATAATAAATCAACAAATTTTCAAGTGCACAAAAGTGATGTTTTCCTTAAAACTGACTCTACAGAACTTTGTTTAAATTTATATTGTACATGTACCTAATTTGCTTCAGTGAAATGTGTTTCTTAAAGCTGTCATTTAAATGTAGTTTTGTATAGCTATTTATAAATTATATAAATATAGTACTGGGCATTGGCAGCTGCGGTTTACCACGGACACCGAGTCGTCGGCATTACCTGAAGCCGGAAGCTTGAAAGAAGAAGTAAGAAGTAAGTAATAAATTATATAAAAAATAATCATTGGGTGGTGCTTGCATGCAAACTTTTCGGTCCTAACAACCTCCAAGAGGTTATTTTCTAAATTAATAAAAAAAAATTGACGTCAATTTATAAATTTCAGTATTCAAAATTTTCTTTTCTTTTATAAACTTCTCATATCATAATAAATTCTTTTATTTAAAATATATATGTATATTGGCCAATCTAGTATTTAAGAATTTCAACAAACAAATCCTGATGTGTAATATTTAACCTAATAATGAACTTGTTAAAATTAATATAATTTTTTTTTTTGAAATGTAAAATATCAACTTCATTTACAGAATCTTTTCATTGTTAAATTTTGTAACTGTTTTAAAAAAAAAAACTAATATTTAATAAACAAAGGGGGGGGGGGTAAATATCAGAATCTTTTCATCTTTTTTTATATATTCTAATTTCACATTAAGGGCGTATAATCTTTATTTTTGGATTAATTATAATCCTGTTAATTATTAAGCTGTGCTCATTGTTTTTTTTTTTTATTGTTAAATTTTGTAACTATATATATATAAACTAAAAAGGGGGGATAAATTTTCAGAATCTATTCATCATTTTTTTTTTAAATCATTATATGTTACATTAAGGGCGTATAACTTTTGATTAATTATAATCTTGTTAATCATAAGCTGTGTTTATGATGATCTGTCTCAGGATGTCTTTTTTGATTTGTAAATGATAAAATATGGAACATAGAAATTTCTTTCTTGTTAAATAAATTTGAGCCTTGTTAATTACTAAATTTGTCTTTGTCCTTTTATTTTCTCTTTTTCAAACATTGTTACCATTTGGTTCCGCCTTTGTTAAATTTAAGTCCCCTGGTAACAGTGTTGTGATTCTCGTTGTAGATAAACCGTGTAATATGCTAATTACGACGATTTCCAAGTTAATATATTAATAATTATGCGGTATATATAGTCAGTAGAACTTTCAGGATTTTATGTTATATCTACACGAAGTCTGGTTTTTATATATTGTTAATTTCTTCGCGCCTAATGTGTTTTGCTATCTAATCCTAACTGTTGTATAGGATTGTCAAATTTGGCTCCGATGTTTGTTAAAGTCGTTAATTTAAACTTGTTGTTAGTTTGGTTGGTTGCGAGTTTCCTTGTATTTTATTTGTGTTGATATTTTCTCTTCTTTTTGTCAGTTTTGTTGTGCACATTTGCTTAGAACATAAAGTTGGTTAATATCTGCCGTATCACGGCATTCCCGTTCAGAAAATAGATAGGTCTATGGCGATAATCAGTTGACTGTACACATCCAAGCTTATAATTTTATTAATCTA
Organism: Aphrophora alni; assembly: GCA_963513935.1. Lineage (NCBI taxonomy): Eukaryota > Metazoa > Arthropoda > Insecta > Hemiptera > Aphrophoridae > Aphrophora > Aphrophora alni. The sequence continues at coordinate 58,189,160 of OY740770.1, read as the reverse complement.
CTTGATATTTTATGTTTATCGAAATATAAATGAAGTGGCGCTGAAATATTATAGAAAACTCATTAACGTTTTAGTTTCATTTCGTATCTTTCTGCTTGGTTTCGTTTAATGTGTTGTTGTTGTTATTGTATCTAGGGTTCAATAGAAAAATTCAATGATTTGAGAACTTAAAATAAACTCTAGTAATTCATTTAATTTCATCATAGTCTTTCAGCCTTTACATATTTTGGTTGTGAATCGTTTACATCTAAAATTCAACCAAATCCAGCAATTAAGTTACTAATTAACATATTAAACAAGTTTTGTAACTAATTATTAACATTAAATTGAATATTTAGTCTATCCCGCGAGAAATATGATTATTTTTGTTATACATATGTATAGGTTTTTTGAAAACAAAATCCAATTAATTTGATCAACCATTATTAAATTTCATCGTTTAATTTAACATAACATGTTAAATTCCCCGCAGATGTTACCTAATTAAGATTCATCTGTAGAAAACCAACACGAAAGTGTGGAGCATACTTGCAAGCACACTGATAATGCAGATGAGGACATTATTCCTGGTGTGGTTTATGAAAAAAAAAATTCTAGGAACAAATCAAAAGAAGATGATATTTTCTCAATAAACATTTTCAAGTCTGTTCATAAAGTATCATTATAACTTTAAAAAATATTTTTAATTTTATTACATTTTTAAAGAAATAAATTACAAGAGAGTAACTATCAGTAATATATCTTGAGTATGAAAGACCATTTGAATGTTTGAATTAACCAAGAACAGAACAATAATTATCACATAAATTGTATGTTTATATTCAATATTAATATTGAGGTTTTTAATGATCCAAAATTAAAACACTCGTAGTGATGAATTAAGTTAACAGATTTGTGAAAATAAATAATAAATTCTGTGGTATATACACTAGAAATTATTTAAAAAAAAACATTTAGTGCTTATAGATTCAATTAATTAAAAAAATTAAGATACTTTAATTAATGTACTAAGAGGAAATACAAAAACTTTTTTTTACAAATCTTTTGTAAGTGGTTTCTATGAGGTAATAACAATGACCTTGTTTCAGCATAAATAACATAAAAATAATTATTTACATGGCAACAAATTTATAATGCAGCTATAGAATTCAATCTCTTTGTGAAAAGTATGGCACTTTATTCTTATATCAATTTTAAGAATGACTTTAGAAATTAAGTTGATTAATATTAATATACAAGACATAACTACAACTGAGTATTACCATCTCAACAATATATTTACTTTGATTTTTAATTAGGATTTAGTCGAAGTAAATTATATTCTGAGACAAGCACTTCATTGTTAATGCGCTTTAATTCATTGTTTAATTCAGAGGTAAAATATTTCAAAATAATATTTCGCTATTATTGTACTCTATGATGTTGTTCCATTTATTTATATTTATTACTAATAATCATTAATCAGGCCTAAAAGTTATTATATTTTTTGGTGTATTACGTTATCAGTATCTTAAAATGAACGTTAACAAAAGAAATGTACGTGACATCATATTAAATCACTACGTCATACGTTTATTTTTATCTAGTAAAATTTAGCTTGCATCTAATTTGAATTCTGAGGTCACCTTAGACCTTTGTTAATAATTGGCAAACGTACAAAAAGAAGTGATCTAATCTTTTTTTTGTTTCTCAGTATTTTGTCATTTCCACATCGGAGATATGTGTCATAATAGATGTTTCGTAAATTATTTTACATTGTTTTGTCCCGTGAAATTCCCTGTTATAGATCTAGTATTAAATTTTTTTTTGAAAGTAAACAACACTAATTGGCAGAGTTTTTTGAAATTCTATTTATACGACTAAACCAATTACATTATTTAGTAATTGCATAATATGTAATATAAATTCATTGATATATACATATATATACATATACAGGGTGTCCCTAACACTCTCTGGAAGATTTCATAAAAAAATGTTCCTTAGGTCGAGACAAACATATTTCACAATATAATCATGGGTCTCCAGTGACTAGTTTTCCGTCTGTCGGTCTGTATGTGTTTTTAACAAAGGATTTTATTACTCAAGATTTATTTAGGATAGAAAGTTAAAATTTGATAAAAGATGTAGGTTAATAGGTAGAATAATTGTATAAAATTTCGTTGCTGGAACTAAATCCATTTAAAAATGGCGGCCGTTTAAATGTTTTAGTGTCAAATTACACGAAAACCGTTATAGCTATAAAAAATTATTAAGATAGGTAAAAAATGCACAATTCAAATACAAATCGAATGACATCTTATTTACTAAAATCGAATAATAAACAACCAAGTTAGGACAGTTCTTGCAAATCAATGTAATTTCCATACTACCACAATACATATCTAAAACATTGTTAACAGCACATATGAGACGCTGCATATCATTAATCAGCTGTTTTCTGTCCACTTCATGTTAAAAATTAATCAGCTGTTTATTAGTAAAGCAATGTTGATAGAAAGAAAAGTAAACATTAGCTGTTGGGTGTTAACAATTTGTGTTAATACAGTATTGTGGTTTTTTTATTAAGTAGCTGCTAATAAAAAGTTAAAAAACATTTAATTTTAATCCTCTACCTTACTTACTTATTAAATTCTTGTGAACGTTCGGGGTTAGTTATTTGACTAGGAAAAGGGCTTTTCCTAGTAAAAGCCAAAAGTAAGTTTACGTCTGTCCGAAGCAAGTGGTGCCCAGAACGTGGGGCTGCTTCCTAAACTAAATAACTAAACACACACACACACACAAACACGCACACACACACACACACACTCACACACACACACACACACACACACACACACACACACACACACACACACACACACACACACACACACACACACACACACACACACACACACACACACACACACACACACACACACACACACACACACTGCAACGCACCCCCTCCCTCGCTTTGGACAGACAGACACTCACGGGGACGCTTGCAAGACCCTACCCCAACTAAACACCGCGATATAGAGAGTGATTCCTTCGCAATTTAATAGTTTTGATAAGGCTCTTGATTCTTATGTCACACAAGAATAATTTATTTTAATCAACTTATGCTAACACAGGAAATTTTACTATATTAATATATTCACTTCTTATACTAGCTTACCTTTCTTAAAACTCCAGACTCTTTTTCAAAGGGTGTGCCCTTTGGAGCTCTTTAATTCATTAACACCAAAATTTGCTCTTTTTTGAATTTTTAACTTTATACTTGGTGAGCACTTACTTTTTCTTCTTTCTAATGTAATGAGTTTCTTTGAATGGGTTAGTTTTAATGAAAATATTCAACAGTGAAATTTAACAAATTTATTTAAAAGTCTACAATTTAATTTTATTTTGAGAAACAATGGATTTCTTTCGAATCTCTTACAACAATTAATGTCGCCTTTTCTGACAATTTATATTAAATGCTTTCTCTTTTAACAAACTGAAATTCCACTATATTAAACAATTTTAACAATAACTAAAACTAACAATTTATATTCTTATTCTAATACACATAAATATGAATCCTATTATTTATTCCTTTCAATCTGTTACTTTTGCTTTATTATTGGACTCGAATTTTATTGTATTTTATATCTCTTTATTTGAATGAATTTAAAATTGGCTTTATTTTGACTTTACTTTGTTTTTAAAATGTTATTATTTAACTTTATTGAGTTTAGTAATTTTGGACGTAATTCAAGTTTATTAAAAAATATTTTATTTATTAAAAAAGCTTGATTTATGCAGTACCTTGTTTTGTGGAGTGCACAAGTCCGCTCGTCCTGATTCTGAGAGTGTTAGAGGATCTTGGAGATGTTTTCTGAGAGTTGTCTAGAATATCTCGAAGTCCAGTTCTCGAAGAATCTGTTGATGACGACAAGTTCTAGAAGAATGTTTGCCGGAGTCCGTAGTGAAGATCTCTTCTACTAAGCTGTTGTAGGATGTCACGTTGTCTCCTGCAAGGCCGATCCTTTCTGTAGGCACCGTTATTAACCTGGCGAAGTACAGAGCGTTGACAATATTTTTCACGACGATTTCCTGTTCAGACTTGAGTAAAGTTGGTGATCTTTCCTGGAGCTGCTATTAGAAGACTTCCCTGGAGCTGGTACTAAACGAGACTGTCGAATTAACTTGAAGAAAGTTAACTCGTCGAATTTTAGGCCTTTCAGTGTGGCCAACCTTCACTGATTATTGTTACTGTTTTATTTCACAATTTAATTAATTTTATTTATTTATTTGCACTACGATGAACTTTCCTTGGCTTATTCTTCTATTGTTTGTCTATTTTTTTCATTTTTAAATTACCTATTTCTATTATTATTTGTTATAATTAGTTTAATTTCTTATGGTGGATTTGTGTTGAAGTTGGTAACTTTCCCTCTCCATGCGTCTACTGCCTACTCTGCGCACGACGTTCAAGACAAGTTGATTCCTGAAATTTATAATATTTTACTTGCGAATTCTTCTTTTCTTCATATATCCCGTTCGCTTCGCTCGATCTTCTTCTGGGTGATTTCATTTTGAAGCCCTTCTTTTCCTGATGATTTTCCATCTTCATTTGTAGCGATACGACGTATATTTTTTCTTTTACGGAGATTTGAAAATTTCGTAAGTTTTCAAAATTTAGTTTTTCCAATTTTGGAAATTTTGAAAATCTTCTTTTTATAAGTTGTTCCTCTGATGCTGAAAGTTCCAAAACTGCTTTCCTCTTCTTCCTCGCTTCTGGGTTTCACAAGTTACGGTACTTTCTGCATTTTTGGTTATTTATTATTTAATTACTTTATGGTCTTTTATTAAATTTTGATTTCGAGTCTTATTTATTTCTAGTTTATATTATGGTTATGCGTTGTTATTATTAGATTTTGGAATTTCTTTATTTTAAGGGTTTTTTATGTTTTATGACGTTTTATCATGGCTATAACTTTTTTATTATTAATTTGACCAGTTTATTCTCTTATTATTTATTATTAGGTTTTCCTAGCTCTACACGATTATATCATTTTAATTTAAGTTTTCGGATTTTGATGTTTTTTGCATTAGAAACATATGGACGTATTCATGTTCAATCCGGAACGCTCAATATTTCCTGTCAAGGCGCGTGACCTTGGCTTGGCTAACTTACATATTCCCTTTAACTTTACATGTGTTATTTTATATTTTAGAAATGTTTTTGTCATTTCTACAATTATTATTTGATTTAATTGAAATTTTGGAATTTAGCTATTTTCCAAAATTGCTCCTTGCAGGCGGTTCAATTAAACCGTTGCAACACACACACACACACACACACACACACACACACACACACACACACACATATATATATATATATATATATATATATATATATATATATATATATATATATATATATATATATATATAAATAATGCATATAAAATAACTACATACTAATACAAGTGTTAATAATGCCAATGAATTTAATTTAATATTTCTTTAATATAACAAAAAAAAAGTAAATATTTTAAAGTATTGAACAAGATTAAAAGGTAGATTTTAATTTCCAGTGTCATAATGTCAAAGTCCAATGTTGTTTGTGTACTGTACAAATTCCAGTCGGTCTTAATAATCTTATCTTAATGATAACATTAAATCATTTAAAAGAGTGCAAGAAAAAAGAAATTACTAAGTGTATATTTATATTTAGATTTACATATATGCATTGTGTATTAATTGTTACTTTTTTCAATATTGGCTCAAGAAATTTTGTTTCCTTATTTACAAAACGAAAAAATCTAAAAAGGAGTGTTTCGTTAGTTACAAAACGAGGTAAGGTCTCAAAATTTAATAAATGATTACTTTCATAATAGTAAAGCTAAAACTACAAAATAGAACATAGTTATGCCGATTTAAATCAAATGCAGGTTAAAATTAACGTTTCATGTATCATTCAATTTACATCAGTAACTACTTGCTTTTATGATATTTATTGTGCTGTCTAGCTGCTGGCCAAAATATATAAAGGAAACAGAAACGTTTACAACAAATTCTGTACATTCTACGTTTCCTGATATTAATATTCCTAGTTTTAACCCAAGGACCTGGTAGTGTAAATTTTCATCGTTTTGAATAAAAAAAATCATAAACTATAGTTATATCATGTACAACCTAACCTGTAAAGCATCATTTCTTAACAATGCTTAAAGTCAGTGTTTGTGCTGTGGGAAGTGGGCAATCAGATGAGTTGAATTTTTATGAATAAGCAAAATAAAGATTTTGAGACATTTTAGAATATAATTTTATGTATTCCATGTCATGTATAACTTTCAGCAAAGGACCATGGTCATTGCATTGTTTACTAAAAACATATATATATATATATGACCTTATTTATTATATATTTATTTATTATATTCTATGTCACGTATGATTTTTAGGCTATGGATTTGTCTATATCCATAATAAATGGGCTATTACACAGAAACATTTATAAATATTTGACACTTTATATGTAAAAGTACATTTTCCTAGTGACCCCGATACTGAGTTTATTATAAATTATTAGTGTCTGTCCTTACTCGCAAAATGGTGTCTATTTAACCAATTAGAATTAAATACAAAAAAAAAAAATCAAAGTAGAGAAATGACAAAAAAGATACATCTATATTTCTTTATTTTCTTTCTAGATGTGAACTATGTGTTTTTGTAAAATTATACGTGTTTTGTACAATTATGCTTTAAATTATTGTAAAAATTATGTAATTTATTTGAAAATCCCCCAAATATAAAAAGGGTGTGGCAATTTGCTGAAGTGGCGTTCTGGTGCCACTTTGGTAATATCGCGCATGCTTTGTTTACTTTGTTATAATATATAATTTAAAAATAAATAGCAGTAGTTATTAAAGAAAAACTCTCTAAAAATAGGTTTTAAAATATATTTGAACATTTAACAAAATTAAGTAACATCGTTGTAATGACTCATAGCTTTTGTGAGTAAATTGCCTTAGGAGGTATTCTCATGTAAAAACAAAACAAAATTGTCAGAATAGAAGGTTTATAATTTTGTCACTTTATTGTGAATTTCCAAAAATATTTTGAATTGGGTTTTTTTGTGGTATTGTGTTATATTGTTTAAATTATGCTCATTCTGTACGTCAAAATGCGCACTACGGAATACAAAAACAAGTGACTGGGCAGAGCTACTAAAACTTGACTGAAAACCTACAATGTGTATAATGTGGGTTAAAAGGTCACAAGGATGCCAAATGTTCAAATAGTGGTCACGAACATGCCGCTCGTTTCGTCAACAGTTCTAAATAGAAAGAGGATATGCTATTTTGTCCATCATGTTGCATTACTAATTGACGATTGTAAAAAATCTATAAAAACAAACTATACTCTCGACTGTACATAAGAGATAAAACATTTGTTACCGTCGATTTTATAAATAAGTACCACCAACACAAACTACACTGGTGTAATAGCTGCCAACGTGTATTTTTGAAGGTGAATAGATTATAACTACGGCAGTCACAATATTTTAAATCTCGAAAGTAATTAAAGTATCATAGTCACTTATTTACATTTCTTTATTTGTAATTCTACGTTGTTTAAAAATATTGAACCAATGAATTTTTACTTCCTATAAACTGTTTTAATATGAGAAAGAGATGTTTAGATTATTCCCTACATGAGTCTAGGAGAGGGATTCAGTTTATTTATTAGGACACAACATGTTAGGCTACTTCTTATTATCACATAATTTACTTTAATCTTCCTGAACACGGGAATACCTTCTTTCTCTTCATTCAAATATTTTAAAATTATTGCTACCGTATACTTTTGTATGGAGCCGTAAAATTTCCGACGCGAGAAATGTAACTTTATCATAAAATGACTTCCACAATGGATCGCGTCATTTTCTAACACACAGCGTGAGACATGAATCTATGTAATAAATAAAATGTAGAACAATTCACAAAAAATAACCACAAGTAGTAATTTGAGTTTGTCGAATTTTTAATTACGTTTTAATAGTAGTTGTATTATCTTCGTAAATTAATTTCTTATACATCCCTTTTGAAATAAATATTTCGTCCTTTGGCATTGTAATGGTGATTTTGATAGTACATTTGATACAGTTGTAATTCACTAATCTTTTCCAATCGTTCTCGTTTGTTGAACCACTGCATGACTCTTAAACTGTGAAAATCTATTCAGTGGAAATGGGACATTGATTTATTCGTTTTAGTTTTAAGGTCTAAAAATTTGTAAATATCGACATGCTCCTGTTTTAAATATCTTATATTTTATGTTCACTGGTTGTTTTATAATAGTGTTTTTTAAATTTTCCTGTATCTTTTGTTTTGATTAGAATGCAATGAATAATAAACTACTGAAGGTATAAATATAGAATGAATATATATATAAAAAAAATTTTAAACGATGTATTCCAAGACATTTTAAAAAATAATCAGATTTCAATGAATTATATATTTAGAATATTTGTAGTGGTAGTAAAGTTTAAATACGACAAATAACGCGTCCTTAATTTAGATTGTAAATCACGTTAAATTGTCTTAAATTTTATATTGATAATACAATTAACGAGTTTTAAGTATATAAATATTGAAAGTAGGTACAATTATTTTCACAATTAACCTTCAATGTGGAGCTCCCTAAATGATATTCAATAAAAATAATCACATCACCAAACTAAACGTTTAGTATAATATCGTGTAACAATCTTGAGTAAATAATTGGTTTTCTAAGGAAGAAACCCAAGTTTTGAAAAAACGTGGACAGGATAAAAACATTTAATATAATCAATTGATAGTTGGTACCTGCGAAGCTATGAGATACAACAATTTTACACTATAAAGTATACACTTATCCAAACACAATACAACTGCTATAATTTTGATGAATACCATATGATATTACATAACAACTTACATTCAATAAAAAAAAAACTACCTGCTCACTAATTCTTTTTTGCTAACTTCTGTGATAAAAATGACTTGATGTTGACGTATTTACAATCAAATATACTAATAGGTCTTATATATTGTCTTAATGGCTTTACCTTTAAAGCAAATTTAGAATTTAAGGTTCATGAGAGGACCTTAGTATTAAGTAATAAATCCATGTCTCCTTGACTTTTAAGATTCAAATTAAATGAAACATTAGGAACAATAATTAACTCTAAATGTCACTGCAAACTTAATTACTTTTTTTCTAAATCAATGTTAGGTTTCATTTCACCGCCAGGAACAAAAGTCTGTAGTATTTGAATATTCATGACTTAAGAAACCGCATTGCAGGACTTTTACTTCGTACTTAAAGACTCAACTTTATGCAAATTTTATTTGTTTCTGACTCTGTCTTTTTCATCACAAAATAATCATTTCAAAACACAAGTAACATATTTTGGATAGTGTTTTAGAAATATTGGAATTAAATTGTTTCGTTAAAAAAAATACTGTTTCCAAACTTAGATTTAATACGAAGACTAAAATTCCACGTAAAGTATTAATTTTGTACATAAAGTAATATCCATAATTCAACCTATTACATGTATCAGGCCTCAATCAATATAGGCTACATAATTTAGGTCTCATATATGTAATATATATGCTTAGTAAAGAGCTATTCGTCCATCCTAAACGGATAACCTTTCATACAATTTCCCGATATTGGTAGGTACGTTCGCTACTCGGTAGCTAATTATCGGTTGAAACGACTATGGTACACATTTTGTTCAAACTGACTACGGAAATTTTGTTTAGCTTAGCCTAGGAATGAAAGAAAATTCCCCAAAACTACAGTAAAACACAAACAACACAAATAATGTAATGTTAGTGGTTTTGGGTAATTTGCTTTCATTCTATATTGACCACAGAGCTCTAATCATTCATAGCATACAAGGTTGCAACCCTGGAATCTGAATTTTTTCTTACCACTATAACCAAGCCAGGCTAGCTCGGTTACATTTCACGCTCTCTGAGATTCACCGGGCAAGGAGGATATTCTTAGAAGCCAAGCCAAGAAATATGTTAGAACGGAAAAGTAATCAGATGCTATTATACGCTTTTTCGCTTGTCGCTCTCACGACAATATATACAATCTGAATGAAATTCACTCGCTCCCCTCTATTGCTAGCTTGCTTAATCTTAATTATATTGTATTGTAATTAAATAATAGTGAAACTTATGTGGAAGTATTTCATAATGTGTGTGTATATATATATATATTATATATTATAAAGTGAACAGTTATTATATTTATATCGTTCTAAAATAATGTGCACCTACTGGAAGTATTAGGCTATCTATTTTGTTTGACCTAGGTGATACAACTGGTTGCCTAAGATTTAAAACCCTAAATATCCAGACTAAAACTCTTTCAACAACAAACTTACTTAAAGTTATACAATTTAAATTTACTATATAAAATAATGCTCGGCTAAAAAATAATTACTCTAATGTTACTTTTAATGTAAGCCTAAGTTAATCAGGTATTGGTGTTTAAGGTTAATAAAATTCAGCGATAAGTCTTGAAATATACGTAAATTAAAATAAAATTATAATTTGTTTAAAGAAAATAATAATGATAATATATAGGTTGTTCTCTTATATGAATTTATTTAAAATATTGAGTCAGATAAATCCTATCACAACCAAGCTGTAGTAATCTGGTGGACACCCAACATCCGAAATTCATACAAAATAAAAGTTTGTACAAGGTGTCTTACAGTAAATGTCTCACAGTATGTACTATTACCAGTTGTTGTTGCATTAAAAAAAATTATTGCAAACTTTATTATTATTAATATTATCTGTTTATCATAAACAGTTTACCATAACATGTGTCAATTCTCTTGTTAAACACATAAGTGAATGATATTTTCTAACTTAACATTAAGGAAATTATGAGATATGTATTTACCATTAGTAGGGGTTAGTAATTGTTTTAATGTACTAAATCTGTAAAAATACTTTAGATTAATGTATTTAATGGTTTAAAATAGTCAATATATTTGGCACCTTTCACAACATAAATAATTTCTACCTCTCAATGTTGTAATTTAGACTCTTTAAAATAATAAACGAGTCACCAATATTGAATTAATCCCAAATTAAAAAATAATTGAAATTATTTTTGCATAAGTTATTAAAACAATTTTATTTGATCTAACTTGACGAAGATTACTTTAAATTAAAATATCAATAGATTATATTCGAATTTATAACTAATATTTTAAATTTATAATTATAATCTGATTCCTTCCACAAGAATTTAGATATTAGAATTTTTTGTTAAACTATTTATTTCAAAATAATTTTATGTCTTTCTGTTGATATGATTCAACAATGACTAAGTTGGTAATCTCTTTGTAGTGGGTTTTTACCCGTACTATCACAAATTAATGGTAGTTCAAGAGATCAGAAGTGGTTCTCATTTTTATGGTAGTATTGAATATTTAGGATAGTTTTTTGAAATTATATATTTCATACTATTTAGATGAAAGTCAGCTTACGGGTGTTTCTAATAATAACAAGATTTTAATGTTATTGACAGAAAAAGGTAAGCTCCACCCTTAATAAAAAATACATGTTATAAGTAACTAAATTTGAATTTAGAAAATATTACGTTATTAATGAATAGTTTGTGAGTTTATATGTATAAATTATTAAACATTATAAAAAGTTTTTTTTCCCTAAAAGAATTTGATTCATGTAGGTATATTTATCACAAATGTTGCATTTAATTTAAATGAGATATAGTTTTGTTTAATTTAAATTAGTCTAATTTTAAAACTGCGTTACTGTATAATTAAGTTAAAAACTAATTAAAATATATTTCTGGAATAAACAGTTATGGGCATACACAAACGCACAAACACACACGTAGAGACATACAAAACACTGCCACGGCTTTTAAATCTTATCACTGGTCATAGGTTTTTCTAACCTAATCATTCTTATATTTCACACGTTGATTCCGTTAATAATGTTTTATTCTTTCTTCAGTAATTTCCCTCGAATTCTTTTTTTTCAATAATTTAAGTTACTTAAAAGCCAACATCTATTCCCTTTTTATTTTATTATTAATTATAACTAGATACATATTTATAACGTTTAAATTAGAGGTACCTAAAAGATGAATCGACTTTTATTTTGCATTGTGAATTAATATTATTGTCACTCTCCAGCGGGTAATACTATAATATATATTATTAATAGTAATATTAATTATTGATAATATTAATTATTATTATTAATAATATTATTATTGATATTATTATTATTATTATTATTATTATTATTATTATTATTATTATTATTATTATTAATAATATTATTATAATATTTATTGTTTGATATTGCGGTTGGTTTAACGACTGTGGTAAAAGTGGATGGTTTAGTAATTTAATTTAGATTGGGAAGTAGATAGAAATGAAAAAGACTTGAAATGGTTAATTGACATTTTGAAATTATTACCAACTAATAAAATGGTTTTTGATTAATTTTGCTGTCATGTTTAGCTAAGATCTAATGTCACAGTACCTTGTATAGGCGGCGTCCCTTTCTTGGTAATGTTCTGTCGTCAAGAATGCCCGTGTGCACACGCGAGAACAGCTGCTCTAAACGCACAAACTAAATACAATTGTAAATCGTAAAAACACATAACAAAACACTTGACTTCTTAATAACTAAACATGACAATAGTTTATGAGTCACAATTAATTAAGTAATAATACGTATATTAAGGCCGAAATACGTATATAATAAAAGGATTTGTATCTGCGGATTTTTAAGAAGAAACACTGTTACCTGTTTGAGGTTGAAACTTGGACTGATTGATAAGAGACAAAGGATACCCCAAAACAGCTGGAGATCTCAGAATTCCGGTTGAAACAGTTTCATAAAAATAATATTGGAGCGGAAATTTAAAAACTGTAGATATACTAAACATTTATATTCCGTAATAATGAAATTAAGTTCTTCTCCCTTTATGCTTACAATATTTTAAAAACGAAATTTGTCACTATTTTTTACAAAAGCTAAATTATAAATAGATGAACGTTTAACACTAACTGAATGCAATATTAAACGTGATAATAAATTTAATATAAAATAACTTCTTTATTCCATGAATTATTAATAATCTACAGAATGAAATTTCTAAGTTTAACAAACCCACGTTGTTTTTACGTTAGATATACATTAAAAATAATATCTAATATAAAGTACATACTTATAGAATAAATCAGATGAATAAACAGATATAAAATCTCAGCTTCTTGAATAATAAATATTTCAATTTCCGGATTACCGGATACCTTCTCTTGAATAGCAATCTCGCTGCACTCCAAGCTTTACTTGGAAGAAAACTATATTAAATTCAATGGGTAGATAATATCGTCAGTGGATATTACTTCTTAAGATAGGTTTTTATAAGTGTTTATCTTTTGAATTTTTCATATGAATCTTAATTATGGTTCAACATAATATGTAGGTATGTATTGAAAAATTATGATCACAAACATTTAGTATACTACTCTATTAGGACACTGAAAAGTCAATGAAGTAGTTAAATGTTAAACATAGATGAAGAGGATGTTAGGGTAGTGTGAAGCATATTCCTAGAAGTAACATATTCCTTTGAGTAGTTCAAGTATCGGTGGGGCTCCACATATATACATCATATTCACTTGAAAACAAAAAAAAACTCAATTTTAGTAACGACAAGATTAGGCGTTAAGTGTTCTCACGTCTAAATTAATGAAATAATATTATACATTTTACATGCTTTACATAGAGTACATAGGAGCACAAAAGATTTTCATTTAAAAATAAAATCAATTATCTATAACAAAATAATAAAAAAGCTCCAGAAATAATTCAAATTCACAACAATATATATATAACATAGCATACAGCATATTAGCTGTGAACAGCAATAAACAAATTTACATATGGGACTAGCCCATGGACTTATGTTATGATTAGCCACAAAATTTTCTTTCCTTTCTTTCTTTTTTTACATTAGATTTAGATCATAATTGGTTGATTTTAAGAAATAATATTGAAAGAATTGAGAGTATTAATTAATATATATTTCACTTTTTAAAATTACTTAGTTTTGCACAAATACACATGAAAACAAAGAAGGTTTATTAGAGAGAGGAAATAGATGTCTTACTCTGATATATGAAAATATAGGTTTAAATGCATTGTTTATGGGGCATTCATGTCTCTTATTTAAGCTTGATCACACTTATTTTGTGGTTGAGTTGAGAATGTTGTTAAACTTTATTTTCATTTTACAGGCTATACTGTTTTTAATTAAGTAACAGTCAATACACTTCTCAAAAGCCGAGGTAATTTAGTTCTAGATACTTTATAGATGGTTATATAAGCGTACAGCATACGTGAGGTAAATAAGGTATCAGTAAAATGGTTTGAAATTAAAATTAAAGTTTAGAATTTTTTTAAAGAATGTTCACAACACAACTATTTACAGTATATGCAAATGATAATGAATGAGAGCTAAAACTTGACATTGATATATATATATATATATATATATATATATATATATATATATATATATATATAATTATATACATTTTTTGCTGTACGTTTGTTCATGTCTACATAAAAATCAAAATCATTGTGATTATTTGTGTTCCGCTGGTTTAAAACATAGGCATATTTAATTTTTATACGTGCACAATATACAGATTTGAGTAAAATATAAAATCAAATCATTATATAATTATTATTCTTTCTATTGGATATTAGATGAGAGTTTTTAAACTATGTGTCAGTTTCAAATTCCAAGTAAGCCTGCACAGATCTTCATTTCCATTCACGTTGTAGAATAATTCATTTGTCTTAAAACTAAGTTAATTAAAATACGTATAATCAAATAAAATATGGAATAAAATGGTACTTTGATAATAATCTATTTTCAACTACAAGCAATAATAATAAAAACAAATATAAATAAAAATAAGATAAATGTTCAATATATATTAGGATAAATTTATATAATTATATATTAATGCAATTATTAAGAAATAAGTAATAATTTGCTTAAGCCCAATATATGGTATTTTTATGACTTGATAGTTTTGTTACAAAAATTCTTATGCATATTAGGAAAAAAAATTAAATAAAGTCAATTTTTTGTTAGAGGATGAAACATGTTACCTCTACACAGATCTAACTCCACGATTTAGCAATAGAAAATTTAACATTTTATTTAACATGGCATTTTCATAACTGTTCTCTTTTATGAAATTTTTATGCAATAACTATATATTGGATAATAATGCATGTGTGTCAATAAACATTCAGACTATTTTCCTGTTGTTATGGTTTAAATGCAGTTTTTAAAATTCTCTTTGTTACAATAATTTTTTCGAAAGAAGACCTAATTTATAATTTTACAGTGTTTTATTTTGTTATAAGGAGAGGTTAATTGGAAAAGTTCTATTTATAGCGAATCTAATTAACTAGAACTTGTAACCTACGCGTAAAAGGGTCACAATATTCAAAATATCGTTGTATACAATATCTGGGATGAAATAATATTATTTATATAATGTTATCTCCAATATAACGACAAAATCAATTATTCTGTAATAATATGTTTTACCTTATCCCGTTTTTTATGTCATATTTAATATATAATGTTCTTTCCTTAACCGGTGCATCTTCAAGTTAAAAAAAAATTCAAATTTGTCTTTGCCTTTTATGAATAAAACTTGAGTTCAGGACCAAACTCTGCCACAACATGGTTCTTTGCTATATTAGAAATAATCTGTAGTGAGTGCTGTTTACATGTGAACACGTGTATGTGCTTTTGTTTTATTTTTGTTATATTATATTGAATAATTGGACGATACAACTTTTTGAAAAATATCAACTGGTACGCCTTTATGATGTTGTCAAAAAGTTTGTACATGTAGGCACAAACTATAGACTTGTATGGAATTATTATTATATTATAAATAATATATATATATATATATATATATATATATATATATATATATTTTATGAGAAGGAAAAATCCTCAAGGACCTTTTCTTACCTGGGCGGGTATAAATGTAAGAAATACGAACCTGAAGATTGATAGAGTCCAGGCTACGTATGGATTGAGATGTTGGGGTTACGTATATACAGCTGTTACTACTCACCAAACGACCCTTTAAGTAAGTTTGAAGAGGAAATACAGGAGCTAGAGGATAGCATTAGAACTGCTGGAAGGCAAGTTCTAATAGCAGGGGATTTTATTGGTAAATCACCGGAATGGGGAGATACAAGATGGGATAAGCGAGGGAGAATTGTAGGTGAAATGATTTCTCGAAGCAGCTTAGTGGTCTGTAACTACGGGAATGAACCCACCTTTAGGAGAGGAGAGTCCGCATCTATAATAGACTTAACGTTCTGTTCCGAAAGTATTGGAGACAAAGTGTGGAACTGGAGAGTTTTAGAGGAAGAGACACTCAGTGACCATCAGTATATTGAGTTCGAGATCCTAACGGAGCACGAGCAAGGGCAACCAGCTCAACGGAAACGGACTAGGCAGAGAAATGTTACCTGGAATACAAGAAAGTTAGATTTAGGTCAACTGGAAGGATTCTGGGAAGAAAAAAAGGTTGGAGTACAAGATGCCGTTAGCTAGATCCCCAGTTCTAGAAGCTGTTAAGAATATTAGAAGCATATTAGTCACAGCATGCAATAAAAGTATGGCCCCGAAGAACTACACGGGAGAGAGAGGGAAAGAAAACAATGTACTGGTGGAACAGTGATTTAGATCGCCTTCGAGCAGCATGTCGGACGGCGAGGAGGAAGTACACGCGTTCCAAGGGTAACCTACAACTAAATAAAGAATGGAAGGAAACCAGGAAAACACTTATAATACACATAAGAAGGAGCCAGGAAAATTGCTGGAAAAACCTTATAAATAGCGTCGAATACGATCCGTGGGGTTTTGCGTATAAGCTGGTAATGAAGAGACTAGTTAAAAGACAAAGGATCACAGAACTCGATGACCCTGAATGGGTGAAGAAGATAGTAACAACCTTGTTCCCATGGAACAACCCCCGGGAAAGAATTATTCCATGGCCCGTAGAGGTGAGGGAAGACGAACTCTTTACAGTTGAAGAATTGCGCAACGTCGGGGCTAAAATATAGACACGCAAAGCACCTGGTATGGATGGGTTGCCAAATGAAATAATTAAGGTAGCCATTGAATTGCTTCATGAGCCAATATTAAAGGCGCTGAATTTGTGCCTTAAGGAGGGTATATTTATTGACAACTGGAAGAAGCAGAAGGTTGTTTTATTGAGAAAGGGAGATAAGCCTCTCCTGGAGGCCTCCTCGTATAGGCCTATATGCCTACTTGATACGTTAGGAAACCTTCTGGAATGGCTCATCCTGAAGAGTTGGAGGATCATATGACGAAAGAGGTAGGGCTCTCTGAAAGACAATACGGCTTTCGATATGGTAAGTCAACCGTCGATGCCATTCTAAAGGTGACTGAGTTAGCGAACATAGGAAAGGACGGGAAGGGTAAAAAGAAAGGTTTCTGCGCCCTCGTGGCCATAGACGTAAGAAACGCCTTTAACTCCGCAAGATGTAACATGATTATAGCATCACTTGAAAAGAAGAAAATTCCAAAGTACCTTTTGAGAATGCCGGACGATTACCTAACTAACAGGTGGGTCTACTATGGAAACGAAGAGTGGTCTCTGCGAGGGAAAATGACACGCGGTGCACCACAAGGCTCCAAGATCGGCCCTTTCTTGTGGAACATCATGTATGACGACCTTTTAGACATGGAGCTTCCAATAGATACAACCATCGTTGGGTTTGCAGACGATGCTATGGTTGTTTCCTGGGGGAGTGATGAAAGGACTCTAGAAATAAGAATCAACGAGGCTCGGAGAAGAACTAAATTGTGGTTAGAAAGTAAAGGCTTACAGATGGCAGTAGAAAAGACCAAAGCTATTCTAGTGACAGATAGGAGGAAATTTAATCATTCTAAACTCGTTATCGATGGGATGGAGATTAAGTGGAAAAATCAATTAACCTATCTGGGTGTGGAAGTTGACAGGAGGCTGAGTTTTAATCCCCACGTCATCAAAGCGGTGAAACAAGGTATTGAAGTAGGAGCTCAATTAGGACGGATAATGCCCAATGTCAATGGACTAAAATAAGTAAAGAGAAGACTCCTGGCTGGTGTGGTGACATCCAAAATATTGTACGCAGCGCCGGTGTGGGTTTCCGCACTCGTTAAAAAGTCTGTAGTAAATCAATGCAGTCGGCTCAGCGACCGCTTGCCCTGAGAATAGCCATGGCTTACAGAACTGTTTCGTCAAGTGCATTAGATGTGATAGCCAGTCTTCCACCCCTGGATCTTTTGGCTAAAGGAAGGGAGGAAATTTATGTAGGGATTAAGACTACAACAACGGAGCCATACATTATAAAAATATATTATACCATACGATAGCAATGCTGATCAAAAAGTGTGTATATATTGTTTAAGTACGTGTAATATTTGATTTCACAAAAATATGAATATGAAAAATAACAGACACGAGACTTTAATTATTTACAAATTTTTGCTATTTGCAAATTTCAGCTATTTGCAAATTTCAGCTCCTCTTTTCGTTAAAAATTAAAGAGAGAAGAGTACAGATATGACCAAATATAATAATATAATAATTTGTTTATAAAATTGTAAAACGATTTTGAAATGTTACAGCTGATTGTTTATAACTTATTTAAAATCACATATATAATTTTGTCAACGTGATACAGTTGCAATCACAAATGAAACATTTTCCTATGATTACATTAACATCGATACTTATTTGATTTGTAATAAAATATGTCTCAAACCATATGATGGCCTCGTCCTCTGTTATTAAACAGTATAGTCGATCTTGAAAGAAATATCTCTTGATTAATACCGTTATACAGGTTATGCATGTGGAAGAGAGAGAGAGAGAGAGAGAGAGAGAGAGAGAGAGAGAGAGAGAGAGAGAGAGAGAGAGAGAGAGAGAGAGAGAGAGAGAGAGAGAGAGAGAGAGAGAGAGAGAGAGAGAGAGAGAGAGAGAGCTTTCATAGGAAATTAATAAACTTATAAAACACTGTATTTTTGAAACGAGTTTATATTTAATCAAAACAGAAACCTGAATCAAATATATATTTCATTCTTCATTTTAAAATTCCCCTTTTTTACTATAGCGACAAAATAAATAGTCTTCGCTTCGATTATTATTGTTATTTAGTTAATTAAAGTTCATTATTAATACTCCTTGTACATTTTTCAAAGAAGATTGTGTCCCCATTATTAGAAACTTACTCATACAGTGGTTATTGGGTTCCATTGAGTAAACTTATCATAAGCTATATTGTCCTACATTTGAAGAAGATGTGATTCGTAGAAAGGTGTGAATGTGAAGGAAAAGACATTGTTCGTTTTTTATAATAAATAAATTCTCTTTTATAAAATGAAAACAACATATTTAAGTTATTCCCGAAAAACAACGTAACAAAAGATATTTAAAATATGTCATATATTTAAAAATAGACGAAAATAGTATATATAAATATAAATATATGTGTAATAGTAATAGTATATATATATATATATATATATATATATATGTGTCTTTTTAATGTTACATTACATAAAAAATCTTACAATTAATGTAAAAAATAATAACATTGCAGCTACGCGCCTTTTACACACTTTTTCTCTCTACGTGATCTCCAATTCTACATTTCGTATAATTAAATCAATAAATATTAGATGAGGTACAGCTGAAGTTGGTGTTTTCAATTTTATTTTGTTTCTAAAATACAGATATAAGTCCTATATCAAAGGTAAAATTATTATAAACTATAGGGCCTACTACTCCATACTTTTTTATTTATTTTAAAACAGTTTTCATGTTCTGTTCTGAAGAAATTCAGCAAAGTGCAATTCAATACTTTTAAACGTATGCACGTGGCCATAATAGACTGAATTCATTGTAGGTAATTCAAAAATAATATTCAGCCTAATAAAGGTATATATGTTTGATGTTGCGCTATTCTATGTACATTGCAAACCTTCCTGCTGTCAATTTTGACTCCCAAGATACTGTCCCCACTCTACATCGGTTACGGCTTTAACGTTCAAAAGAATATTCCCATTATTCAATTCTTTATTATATCGACCTCAAAAATTGAATAAAAATTCTTGCAGGTAATAACCTTAAACCCTACATTAGAAAACCGTTTAAAAATTGAACCACCTTCTCGACTTGTAACTAATTCCAACTGCAATTTACAATCACTTGTTATGCACGAACTTGAATCGTCACAATAAAATATCAGTTATTCATCATTAATAACTTGGAGAAGGACATTGATATAATTAGGGAATAGTCCTAAGTCTGATCTTATATATTTTAATTATTAATGTTATGGCATTAACAAAAGTTTTAATTGGGATAAATTAAAGAGTTATGCTTAAACATGTGATAGGAACCTAAACAAAAATAAAACTGATACTCATATAATTTTGTGCTTACTCGGATTGTATTATTTTTTATATGATTTCATATTTGTTTAATGCCTTGAATACTTACTAAACGTAGCTTGATCGTTGTTCCTTATTTTGTTTTATGGATACAAATACTACATTAATCTATTACCAAATATATTATTATAACTTATTTCCTAATTCTATCTTTTATGTTTGTATCAGGAACTGAAAGTAATACAACTATGCGAACGTCTACAGATTATTTTGAAAGCTTTATTAAATTTAAATGATCGTATTTTACAACGACATCCAAAATGTATGTAATAATTAAAATTGTAATTCCATAAAGTTAGTACTTACACAGCTATCTCGATAAATTATGTCGAAATTGTGTGACATAAAAATTGTGATATCACTTACAGTCCTAATTATGACCAAAATAAACTTGTAACATCGGGTGGTGCTACGTTTACCATTTGCATTAATTATAATTAATTATTTAACATAATCACTTTTATCAACATTTGTATTACAATAATTCATAATTGGAATCTTTGATATACAATTTGAAACAAAGGTTATGTATCTGTAGAGATAATGTGTGAAAATCCATACAGTTTTAGTTGTAGGTGATGCATGAGGTATTTAGATAATACTACAAGTTGTAGAAAAACAATTAAACAACATAAATAGAATGTAAACTTTATTAATGACGATATATACCGAAGAAATATTAAGTGGTATAAGTGCACAATATATTAAGTGCTACATATTCTTCATTTTTATATTAAAGACATTGTTTTTTGATAAACCCTGTCCAAAAAGTTCAAAGTATAATTACATTATTGGTGAAATAATAACTATTTAGACAACTAGATTCTTTTATGCACAACGTTAAAACATACATTTCAGGACACGTAACTGTACTTTATTACTGACGATATAAATATCAGTATTGAGTTGGTTGAATACTAAACCATAATCATTAGTGCAAATATCTCTTTACTTGTCTGAACAAATGATATTATATTTACTTTGAGAACAGATGATTCCGGCAACATCGTCACAAAATGGGCTTAAAAATATTTGAAATGCAATGTGGAATCAGGTAGTTTATCACTGTATTGGTCTTATTGATACAAATCGATTAGTGCAGTTATATTTTCAATAGGTTTTTCCAACGAAAGATGTTGCTGGTTCAAGATTATTATTTTGATAGAATATATCTTCATAAAAATTAATATCTATGATATATTTTGACAAATAAATTTATAATTATATCCCTTTGAGTTCTACCAATCTACATTTTAAAAATTAAGTGCTTACATACTTTATTTCATTTATTTATTTTTTTTAAATATACGAAAAGTTACACCAAATATCTGTGATAACAACTGACATACTTTAAAAATAGAAATTAAAAATTGACTCTAACGTGTATCCAGCAGTTAAAACGTATAAATTTTTCATATATAATAAACCGCTTACAGTTTTTTTAGCTAATTAGATAAATTAAAATTAATAGACAGAAGAACAAATAAATATCTCTTGAAGTAAAAAACAGACAAAATTATAGACTTTAACAAAGGTTATATTTTAAAACGACATTATCTCTTGTTCTACAAAGTTAACTTCTGTTTAGAATTGTAATGAATTGCTTTAGAGCGAAAGTGGTTATCTTGCTAAATTATTCTTAGATGGATACAAAGCACCCTAATATCACTAAGACGCTTATAAATGCTAAACAACGTAACGAATGGATGTCGAAACATCTGGAGTAGTATTTTTATAAACAACAGTAGAAATATTTTAAATATTCATTTAATTGTGAAAAATAGAATTAAAATAACAATATTTTATCATTACTAATCTAGTTCCATAATGTGTTTAACAAAAATGTTTGCACCAATTAAAGTAAATTAAATATTGAAGTCAATAATACAAGTCCATTACATGTTCAAATAAGTACAAAGTTTACCAAATGGATTTATATTATTTATTAGTAACACCTTACTACAAGTTTACAAGTCTAACTTTTATTTTTGTTTTACATCACGAATCGACTAAATAAATATCTTGATGGGTATTTGGCAGTATCTGCAAACATATATTTACATGTCAAGTTGTTGTCTATTTCTTTGGATACACATATGTTCATTGTTTTATACAACTATAACATATTTAATTTATTTAATCTCCTAATTTTTTATCACTTCAAGAACATTTAAAAACCTATTCTAAAAGGGATTTGGCCACACTATATTAATTTATTATAAAAGTGTTTTGGTGAGTTTCTAAAAGAAGGCTGAAAGTAGTGAAAAAATCTGTAGTAAGTGGTCAAATTTATCATAACGTAACTCTTGTTGAAGTAATTTTATAACGAACAAATCTCTGCATATTATGCCAGCATTATTCAGTGGTCTAGGCTACATTAGGCTAAGTTGGAATTTTTGATCTTTATAATGTTCTTGGTTTAGTACTTGATAACAGAAGTTTATTTAAACTAATTAAACTTTAAAATCTGTTTTTATTTACTCAAATTATAACTAATGTCATGTTAAACTATATCCATAATTGTAGTTTTTCAACAGGTTAAATTACATTCTAATGCAATTTGAAAACATATACTTAATTTTAAGATATTTTTGCACAGAAGTATATAAAATAATCTTAACAAAAAATTATGTTATTTACTTTTACCTGTATACTTTATACACATGTATCTAAGCAAACTGGTGATTAAATTCCTTTAATAACTGCGGACCATGGTATGTATTGGCTCAACAACAAAAATAACTCTGTTATGTGGGCGGCCAAGTGAGTCACCAAAATAAATCCTCATGGACTGCAAATCTCTAATGTACAGAAGAAGAAGCCTCCATGAAATCTTGCAAACCGGGGAAAAGGACACAAGTGTAGGCCACAAAATTCTAAAACTAGTTAACCCTATTAGTGTTAAGTCGCTCAAGTCGCTCTTCTTTAGCAATTATGTGACAAGAAATCACGTTTTTTTTTGCAATTCAATATTTCGACCCTTTTAGAATCGTCCTACCGTAATAAAAAAAGTATAGGAAAGCTAATGTTCCGTAGATGCATAATCATGCAAAAAAAACCACAAAACGTTATAAATAACATTAAAAAAATTACTGAAGTTTTTTGGTGATTTTTTCAAATTAGGCAAAACATTTCCCCTTTTTACGTAAAACATTTTTTTTTGAAAATTTAACAATTTTTTTATATTTTACAAAAATTTTGTATATCTTAAAAAAGGTGGTAAGCTAATTAAAGTTATTGGAATCGGTCGGCCTAACTAAGCCCAAGTGGACTACAACAGGACTCTTTCTTATTGATATGCAGATAGCCTTCATATATCGAATACCTAAGTAATAATCAATCAACCTAGTATGCATAAGAAACGAATAATAATATTCAAATAATTATTAAGTGTAAACTCTGGAATTCACTTTGTATGTGGTTAAATATCACTTCAAACTGAAATAAATACATCAACCAATAGTAGTGCAATTTTTCTGGGACTCACGTAAAAATTTGTTTACCTTTTACTTTGGTAATTCATTACCTACTCAAAAAAGTAAGTATTAAAAAATATTATAGCTGACTTAGTTAAATCTTCTCCTTACAACAGAATTTCTTTTATAATTAATTGACCACCTAATACGAAACTGAGTAATATAGATTGTGTTAAAGTATAGTAGTTGACAAAATTTATTATTATATTAGCTTCAATTCATGGTACATATCACAAGGTAACTAAAACCTGAATATCTACTGATAGTGGTACATATTAGCATCCTTTCCGTTTCCATTTGATCTTGCCTTTCGTGGCTACATAATGGACAAATACATTTATAAAATATGTTGAAAAATTATATCATAATTATTCTATAATAAATTGCAATTTGGTTATGATTTGAATCTCTGATCTTCGAGTTCAAACTTTGATACTCCAACTCTATGCTAGTAGTATATTATAGAAATACAAGCAAAACTTTCCACAATAAATACCAGAAAGATATGTTAAAATAAAATAGTATATAGTTCATTATGTTGAGTTCATGAACTCATGTATCACTTTTAAGCACATTTAGTTTCATAATCACGTCGGTAGATATATTAATCTAGAAACTTCATTCAAAATTAATTAAAGATTTTATTTATTTTTAATAATCATAACTTTGAGACTTATACTGTACTAGTTTAAATATTAAAGAGTCACAAAACACTACATAAAGAGTAAATGTTTATATTATTGGTTAAATTAAATAAAACTTTATCCTCCATGTTACAGCAATAAATTGTACAAAATGTGTTAATGATATACATTAATTTAATATTAGATTTTGACCCATTCATCTTGTTGATAGGCCAAAAGGAAGTGAAATAAACCATTAATTCCTAACAGCTTCTAGTGAGTAATTATTAAATATCTTAATCAATTGAATTTCACGACGTTATGTAAAAGCAGTTACTATTTTCGAAATGTATGATAAATCATTATTTGATACAAAATAACTACACTTGTTTGTTATAAACAGCCAGAAAATGTAATTTTATTTATGGGTGGAAAAATGAAATTATGTACATGTAATGTATGGCTTAACAGAAGTATTCAGGAATATCAAAAGCTTTTGGGTGTATAAAAATGTAATTATATCTCTGGTATTAAAAGGAAAATATTGGGTTACAGATAAATCTTCCAAAGTGTTTATCTAAAGGAAAACCTGTTTATGCTCGGTTACTTTTCCACACTTAATCAAGATTAATTTAACCAATTTCGTATTACTCCATATAACTCTAAAGTAAGTTAGTTAAAATGCTTATTAACATTAGTGTTATTTTTAGCAAAAATAACAAAAAGTCAAATTATTATAACAGGTTTAAATATATATATATATATATATATATATATATATATATATATATATATATATATATATAATTTATAAAAGAAATAATGTTACATCACAAGTAATGGTAGAAAGGGAAAGCTGACGCTGAATGCAGTATATCTTTTAAATAACGATTGTCTGTGAAAATTTACAACACAAAACTAAAAGTATGTCCATCACTTAACAACATTTTACTTATCTAAATACATTTGGATTTATTTCAAATTATATAAGTCTATATATAATAATCTTTATAAAACAACAATATCTGAAGTATTACAGTGTTTATTTTTATTTAAAACTATATGAATTGAATATATACGTTTTGCCTATATTTTATTGAGTTTAGGAAGTAAATGTTTTTTATTTTAAATAATTGGACATTAAGATGTTATTTCGATGAAATTGAAAGTGTTGTTTGTAAATTACATTATAATACAATGCGTTAAAATTCAGTTACAGACAGACACGAACTACACTATCTTTTTATGTATTTAGCCGTGTGATATACAAATTCAGAAACTATTTTAAAATCCTTGCCATGTCTGATACCATTTTTATTAAATATAAACATTTACGTGACCAATAAATACAATAACTCTTTACAATACAAAGTTTCCGCAATTGGTAAATTCCTAATCAGAAACGTTTATATTTATAAATTTATATTATACTTCAGTTTAAACTTATAATTTACCATAGAAGTGGAACATATATGTTATCACAAATTCTGAACAAATAGTTTTAAACTCTTATACTCCAAACATCACTAGATATACATTAATAGTTATTATATTCGCTATCAATATTCCATTGGTATAAATTCTGAATATGTAAATATATGAATACAAAAGGATACTTTAAGCAATAAATGAATCTAAATGTTGAAAGTAATATTTTAACTATACATCACATTCAAACAAATGTATTCTATCAAAGTTTGTTGCTTAAAAATTAAATTGTGTATCTATTGAAAAAAAAATATTTGTTAATACATATTTATTTATAATATCTCATAAAAACCATTTCAAATAAAACACTTGACCAAACTTGAATGTTTTCATATCTAGATCAAAAATGCATTTATAAAATACATTTACAGCTAGCACAATATAATTTGCAATTATTTACAACAAACAACTGCTTCATTTTTTATAAAAAAATTACACCAAAATTAAATTTTATTTTGTATTTTTATTTCTATTTTTTGAAATATTAATTTAGAAGGTTATAAAAAGTAAATCAAAATATACAGTAATACTTTAAAAATATTGCAAATTTTGTTGTTAATAAATAATACCCCTCCTCAGAGGTAAGAATATATATATTCCAACGGTAAACCTTTTCTTGGTTAAGTTGAATGATGTTTTCGGACCCCACTTTTTTTTGGGACGCCGATTTATTCAACGGTTTTTCGTTTGAGAATAAGTTATTTCCACCTACTGGAAGTTTTATAGGCAATCTCGTTTTGTTTGGCCTAGGTGAAATAACTATGTGTCGAATATTCAGTTTTCTGAATATCCTGACTAAAAAAAAAACTTCTACGTTATACTTCCAGTACTTTATATTTGATTCTAGCTCAGTTAGAACACAAGTGAATGATTTTACTTTTTGTAAACCTCTGAGTAGTGAGTACACTGAAACTAACCTTGTAAATTGTTTATTTGTGCTTGCAAATATTTTATGAAATTTCACTGTATCAATTCTTAATCTATAACTCATAAACTATTGGGATATTTGAATACTAGGTGTTTTTTGTAAATAATAAATTTTTTTATAAAGCAAATAAAATTTTAATAATTCTCTTTTTTTTTTAATTTCAAACATAAAATAAAACTTTTTGGATTTTACTTTCTCCAACAAATACAAAATAATAACTTTCCTTTCAATTTAATAATAAAATCTTAAACTACAAGGCAGAACCAATTATTTACCTAACTATAATTTATTCTAATATTTTATACCCAATTTCATTTAATTTATATTTTAATAAAAGATTTAATTCGAATTTACGATTTAATGAATTCAATTTTTAATTAATAATACAAATATTTTATCTAATCTAACATCCTAAGTAACCCAGTATTTTAAAATAAATTTATTTGAATTTATTTCAGGCAAATTTAATCAGGGACTAACGTATTTACGTTTCTACCGACCTTTTCACAACTGTCCAGGCGTCGCGACGTTTGATATGAAGTCCGCGAGCGTTGTTTAGCGATGGCAGGCTACAGATGCTCTGCGTGCTGGTTAAGTTGTCTCGTTGATGAATGTTGATCCCTGTAGGGTTGTCTGGAAGAATGTTGGATGAATTTTTAAAGATGGTTGTGGTGATGTCGTGTCTGAAGTCCCGGTTCGGCTATTCTCTCGACGTTAAAGTTGCATGTCCAAGTGGTCGCCTGGTGATGTCCTGAAGTCCTATCCGGAAGCTATACGAATCACTCCATGTATCAGCTGCTATGTAGGTTATGTTACTTCTCCAGAATAATCCAAGTTAGGCCAACTTTGTAATGACTAAGTTGCCACTGACGTTCTTGTAGATTATAGTTGTGTCTATTGCTGCATTCCAAATTAATATCGCAATGACGTATGTTCACACTTGTTATACAAATTATTAGGTTAACTAAGAAAATAGTTAGCTTTTTGCATACTATGGTATTTTATAAAAACGAGATCAAGGCTCGATGTGTTCACTTACATCGCAGAAATATCAAGGCTCTCGAGTTTCCCCGAGCAATCGTTTATATAGACTCATCTTCAACCAGCCCCTTCTACCGTTCCACTCTTATCTCTCTCCGTGCAGTTTTGGCCATTGAAAATCCTTTTCCTTTGTAACTCTTCCAGGGTTTTCCTTATTTTATTGAGAGTGACATTTTTGAATTCAGCTCGTTGTCTTCTTTACACACGAACTCGAGTGATGTTCGTACGATTCTTGGTTCGCGTACACGACCCGCGCCCGTTTTTCCGCGGCGATTTCTCCCGGAAAAGTCTTTGTTTTTTGTTTTCCCCGGTTTTTTGTTTTCACTTCTTTATGTCCTTTTGGTTTGTGTTAACTAGCCGGATTTTCTCTTTTTTTCTGCTTCTGGTTGTCTTGCTGTAGGGTTAGGGAGTTAAAAGATTTTCTACAAACTTGGGCTTTCCTTTACTCCCGAAACATATTTTAAATACTGGATTATTTTTACATAACTACGTTATCAGCATACTATTTAGCGTTTTGAGTTAATAAAAATTTAAGTTTAACTTTTTATCTTGCTGTAAAGGTGCGAATTCTGTCACCTTTTTCCTTTAATAAAATTTCAAGTTTTTCTTTTTAATTATACATTTTGTTTATCATTACTAAAATTTGTTTTGGTTAGAATTTAAAAAACTTTCTTTTTTATATACTTTTTTATCATTTGAACTTAGTGGATTAACATTAACTTTTTTATTTAACGAAATTTCGCAAAAACTTATTTCACCTTTATTTTAGGCCTTCTTATGAAAAGCCTGAAAAACCTTTTCTTTTTCAATTTAGAGGAATTTTGAATTTCTTTACATACTTTAATAGTCTGTATTTTACGTAACTTTGTGACTTTATATTATCTAATCTTGCAGTAAATACACCCGCGGTTAGCGTAATGCATTTCCTGAAGATATTTGTTTTTATTTAATTTCTGGATTTTGGCTTCCCGTATTAATTTTTAAAGTATTTTTTACAAGTCCTTATTCCTTTTCGAACAGGCAGGGTCCAAGAGTTTAACTTAGCCAGATAACTACCCTCCCGCGTCAACATGATTTTCGTGACCTACATGCGGCTTTAGCCCACGGCAAGTCCGGACTATTCAAATTTATAAAATTAATTACAAATTCAAAATCCAGGACCCACAACGGGTTGTGTCCGTTGTAAGCTACCCCTCTTAAGATATCTGGTTTGATCGGCTCCGCCATAAAACCAAGATATTGAAAACCACTAAATATAATAATACTCCCGTTTCAAATTTCCTCCTATCTTATTACATTCTTATATCTAGTTCTGCCTTTCTATCCTAACAATTTACAGATTACATATTCATAATTTTTATATATACAATTCATACTATACATTTCATTGTTCTTCTTATTCTGCATAATCTGAAATTACATTTATACAACATGACATGGTATACATTTCCTTTTGAAATGTTCACTGGGTGAGTTCACTTCCACTGAAAACACATGTTTATACTGTACACAACTTATATAAATACAGGGACACATTTTAATTTGCCTGATAACCAAATAACAATACTTTACTGGATTACATTTTCATACTACTGTTATGTTCCTTGCATTCATATTTCCCGAATTTTTACAATCCGAGTTTTTTGTACGTTTTATTTTACATTACCCTTTTTTTATTTATTTATTTTATTTTTTTATTTGCCTTTGTGGCTTCAATTACAATAATTGAGAGTTTTTTAATTAATTAATTGTTTATTTGTTTAAGTTTTTTTTTTTTTTTAAGTTTTTCCTAGTTTATTAGTTAAACTTCTTTCTTCCAGAATCCTAACTACTCCGATTCTCCTAACAACTTTTACGCATAATTAATTTTCTGGTAATTAATATGCAACCCCTATACACCCCTGACTCGTGTATTAGGCCATTCCAGGCACCTGATTTGTTCGTAGGTTATATTCGAACGTTTTCTTCCTGGATCTGTATTACTATTTAATTTAAAACTAGCAAACACATTAGCATGTAAGATATAAATACTTAGGCCTTTCAATCAATTGAGATGTGCTGAGTTGTTTATTTAGGCCTACTTCCTTCATTTCAGTCTTCTCAGTCTGCCGTGTTCCCTCTCTCCACTTCCGTCGACCTTGAACTTCCCTTGACTGTAGTTCCTGTCCTTTTCTATCTTCATTCATTGCGTGTTTACTAATTCATAATATTTACATTTGATATCTGTCTTCACATAACAATATTTACATTTGGTATTCCCCGGTATGGCTAATCAGTTTATGTATTAGGCCTATCCTTCCTTCAATAATAATAATCTTTATATGGTTTATTTTGCTATTGGATTGTAACTTAATTTATTGTACATATGGCTTCAGATCTCTTACATCATATTTACCCTTTGTTCTTCCTGTAACTCGGTCTTCCACGATATAGGTTTTATTTCCTACTTTTTCTTTTATGCGGAAAGGTCCTGCGTATAGTAAAAATAGTTTCTTCGTTTCGCCTTTAAATTTACTCGCCATAATGTGAGTGTTTTGTGTTACTAACACTAAATCCCCAACATCGAAGTTTGTAAACCTGCGACCATAGTTCTGTTTAGCAGCTCGTTGGTTTCCGGCCCTTATGATCCTGGCCTGGCATTTCTGATGTTTCTCTCGCACCGTTTCTTCTCTTGGGTTCGGCTGTTCCCTAGGGAAGACCTCATCCCACACGTACCTAGCCTCCTGGCCAAATTGTATTTCCTGAGGGGTGTATCCTATGGTGTCGTGTGGTGTTGTGTTTAGAATGTCTTGTATATATCCCAGATATTGTTTCCAATTTGCCTGTCGGTCGTAGCAATACGTTCTAAGCATGCGCACGATTTCTCGGTTCACCCTCTCCGCCAGATTTACTTGAGGATGTCTTATAGGGATGAGTACGTGTCGGACTCTTTCTTCTTGGATCCACTCCTTCCAATTTCCTGAAGTAAATGCCTTGCCATAATCTGTAAGAATGCTTTCTGGTTTTCCAACCTCTGCAAAGTACTGCCTCATTTTATCTATACTATTTTCTGTCGTTGGATTTCTTACCGTGTACAGTTTAACATATTTAGAGAAAATATCCACTACCACTAGGATATATTGTACATTTCCTAAACCTTTTGGTAATGGCCCTAAGAAATCAATCGCCACCATTCGGCCTATGTTATCTGTTACCATTGGCCTACTTTGACCTATTGAATACTGGTTCGGGTATTTTGCTCTTTGACAAATATCGCACTTTCTTATTTCTTCCATTATTTGATGATTCATGTATTTGAAATGCCACCTATTTCTAATCATGTTATATATTTTATTTCTTCCTGCGTGACCATAAGCTTCATGTACATGTTTTATGAATTCCTTTACTGTACTCTCTGGTACCACAATTTTCGACATTCCATTTATAAATTTGCATAACACATTATTTTCTATTCTATAATCTACTTTATTTACAATATTATTTATAATGTCCAAGCATTCAGGGCTTGCCATCTGTCTGTTTCTCCAATCCTGCAACAATTTTGTGAAACCTGGATCTATTCGGATTTCTTGAATCCGCACTCTCCTTTGGTCTTCCTGTCCTCGGCTGTTTTCATACATTCTACTTGCTATGTCACAAGGGATGTTTTCTTTTCCCGCGCAGTGCACTACTCTGGGGTTGTACTCTTGAATTCCTAATATCCATCTTGTCATCCTACTGTTGCCAAACTTGCAAGACGTCAAAAACTTCAGCGCCATGTTATCCGTGATTATAGTTAAGGGTGCTCCTACAATTAGTGGTCTAAACTTTTTCAGCCCGTGCACAATCGCTAATAGCTCCAGCTCACATATGGTATAGTGTTTTTCATATGCCTTGAGTGTTCTGCTTACAAAACCTATCACTTGGATATTTCCGTTTGCATCTAGCTGGTAAAGTTGACTTGCTATTGCTCCTGTACTCGCATCCGTTTGCAGAAATGTTTCTTTCCCTTCCTCTGGATGTGCTATAACCACGGATTCCCTGAACAGCTTCTTAACTTCCTGGAACGCCTGTTGCATGTCAGGTGACCACTCCCACTTCTTGTCCTTTTGCAACAGTTGGTACAATGGTTTGGTTGCTGCCGCATACTTTGCTGTAAACCTTGAGTAGTAATTCACAAACCCCAGAAATGATTGTAGTTGTTTTACACTACGCGGTTCTGGAAACTCTTGTATCGTAGAAAGCTTTTCCGGATCTGTGCGGATTCCCGATGGTGCAAATATAAACCCCAAAAACTTCACCTCCTCTTGACAAAATATCGTTTTTTTAGGGTTTATAGTTAGTCCGCCATCTTGAAACTTCTGGAATATCATTTCCAAATGCTGCAGGTGGTCTTCAAAAGTCTCGGAGAGACAAAGCAAATCGTCTACATAATTCAAAGTAAATCCTTCTACCTCACCTCCTAATGTCAAGTCCACCGCCCTCACTAGTGCGGCTAAGGAATTCTGCAAGCCGAAGGGAACTACTTTAAAGTTGTACACCTTGTTGTCAAATAGAAAACCAGTGTACTTCCTGGATTCCTGGGTCAACGGGACCTGCCAGAAACTCGATGTTAAATCTATTTTGGAAATATACTTAGTGCGTCTCCCCTTCCTCAAAATGTCTTCTATAGGTGGCGCACTCTCATAATCCGGGGTTATAATTTTATTTAACTTTCTAGCATCCATGCACAACCTAATGGATCCATCCGGCTTTACAACTGTAACCATTGGATTAATGTAAGGTGTCCGCGATCTTTCTATTATGTTATTTTCTAACATCTGCTGTATTTCCTGCCTCACAAGCTTTCGATGATTCATCGGGATTGGATAGTTACGATTCACAAATGTGTCCGTTGTAGGAACCTTTAATTCATGAACATAATTTTTACAAAGTCCCGGCAATTCAGAAAAAATTGATTT
Source organism: Aphrophora alni (assembly GCA_963513935.1). Lineage (NCBI taxonomy): Eukaryota > Metazoa > Arthropoda > Insecta > Hemiptera > Aphrophoridae > Aphrophora > Aphrophora alni. Next base: position 58,156,048 of record OY740770.1, on the reverse strand, counting down.
ATATTTATTAATTAATTCCTGTAGTAGGCCTTCTTGTTGTTCCGTTAGTATAGTACTGTGACTATACTCCTTTGTTAAAGTTATTTGATTACAGCGTTTAGTTGGAACGGCCCTTTGCCCTTTTGCTAGAGTCGCTATCTTCACTCCTTGTCTAAGTCCACACAGCTGACTTCCAATTTGGCCTACTTTCTCTTTGTACCGTACATGTTTCCTACTTAATTTAGTTTTATTTACCACAGAAATATTAGTGTTTTTAAATCTGACTTTAGACATTTTTCCCCGCACTTTTGACAGTTGATTGTAGTCACGCGTGTCTGTTCCTCCTACAGATATTAATAATTCTTCTTGTGATTGTTTATTATTATACTTTTTATTGTTAATCGAGTGGTCGGAATATTTACAGTGTAGTGCAGTGCTTGACTTCGCCTGATTTGGATTACAACGCTTATTTGAATATTTACAGTTTCGGCTACTTTGGCTGCGTCGCGACGCGTAGTTGGTAACTGGATATTTTTCACCACTATACCTAACTTTAATTGGTACATTAATCTTTTTTAATGCCCTATTACGCGAAATTTCGTCCTTGGCTTCTTTAGATAGCATCTTAGGTACGATTAAATTTTTGGATTTTTGCCCCTTCCTTCGTTGAACAGATAACCCCTTCGGTATCATTTGATCCAACCCTTCTTCGTTTTGTATCCTAACCTTATCAATATTCCTAGCTGTTGTGTCCGGCTTCCTGTCTTGACTCATGCTACAATTCCCTTCCATTACATCGTTGATGCCCGTTTTTTCTGTTTCCGGTACATTAACGATTTTTGCTTTGTTTACTAATTCATTTATGCTAATTTCATTTTCATTTAACTTATTGGTTTGGAGTTTAGTATTTATCGCCTCGATTTTTTCGGATTTAATTACCTCCGATTTAATTAAATTTATTAATTTATTGTTTTTATAGTATCTGGAATTAATATTAAAACATTTTCCCTTTAAACGTGTTATTGCAACTTTTTTGTCAATAAACGGGATTTTAATATTATCCGGACCTATTTTAAACATTGCAAATTTTTCTTGCATGTTTATTTTGGCTTGTAAATTATATAAAAGGTCACATCCCATAATTATCCTAGATTTTAGACCTTTTACTACCAAAAATTGTAGATCTACGCATTTATCTAACAGTTTAATATCAATTAGGACTTGCTTGTTAATTTTTTGCACCTTCCCTTTTAATGCCCCAATTATTTCTAGGCACGCTACCGGTAATTCTAAGATTTTGACATCTTCCGATTTTAATTGATCGAGGTAATCCTGTTGGATAACGCTTACTTCAGCTCCTGTGTCAATCTCAAGGTAACCGGTACTTGTTCCAAGTTCGACTGGAATCGCGGGTATTTCTTCTATGGGTTTTTCAGTTATAATAGGCTCGTCCTTATTATCTAGCAAGTCTTCTCTAATATTGACATTTAAACTACCTAATTGTTTAGGTTGATATTCGCGCTCCTTTTCGACGACTTTTTCGCCTACTTCAGGTTCTATCCTACTACAAGGAGTAACTTTTTTATTTCCTAACTTTTTGGTATTTACCTGCACTTTAACTTTTTTAACTTTAACCTTTTGCTTTATTGTTTTTTCTACAGCCCTGTCATTCCGAAAACATCCATCCTTTGGCAGAACCTCACTTATTAGTTTTTTTTCTGCTGGTTAGGATTCGAGTTGAAAGGACGTGGGTTATTGGAACTTGAGTGATTAGAGTTATTTGGGTTTTGAGCATAGGATCTTTGGATAGGGGGGTTATTTCTAGGTGTGAAATTTTGCCTATTTTGCGTGTCTTGAGCGTCCTGGGGTCTGCCTCGCCGATTTTCCTCTATCATATCGACATTGTTTAAAAAGTTTATCGCATCTTGAATCGTTTCACTAGGCTTACCTATGCTTGCTAGCCTAATTTGTTCGCTAAAGTGTTGCATTACTGTGAATAATAGGAAACCTTCAGATAAGGGGGGATCTAAATCTCGAGCTTTATTTACTACCATACAGAAATATTCTGTTCTACTAGCATTCCCCTTCTCTACATACTTATTGTTTTCGATATAATTTCTGATCGCTTTTTGTTTTTGTAGCGACCAGTAATTATTTAAAAATGCTTCCTTAAATTCGGCATACTTCATCTCTTCGCGGTTTGTTATGTTAAACCATTCGAGTGCATAACCTTTAAGATGGCGTCTAATGAATTTAATCTTCTCCCTATCTTCTAAATAGGGATTCAACTCGTCCATTAACCCTTCTATGTCCCTTAAAAATTGTTTAGGCCTTTCTTTACTGTTTCCCCAAAATTCAATTTTAGTTGCTTCGCTCTCATAACGCGGCATCATTATTCCTACACTCCTACTACCACCTCCCTGACTCAACACGTCTCCTATTTTCTTTTCGACGCGTTGCACCCGACTTTCCATTGTTCTGAAGCCCTCATCTACTGTGTTCTTCATGGTGCTCGTCCTTTCTTCCAGAACTTGGATCGTTCCTTCAATTTCCCCAAATTTCTCTTCCACCTTGGTATGTTGTTCCTTACACCTCACGCTTTCTTCCTCCAGGCTTCGTTCCAGGTCTCCCAGCTTTCCAGAGATCAAGTGGTATAATTCTTTTTGTTCCTTCTCTCGCTGTAACCTTCCTGCCTCCTTTTCTTCTCGGATTTTTTCATCCTTTAGCCGTCTTCTTTCCTCTTTTCTTTCCAGTTCTTCCTGATCTTTCTTCGCCCTTTCTTCTTTATCTTTTTTATATTGTTCGAAGAAATCTTTCATTGCCTTATCCGCCATTTTAACTTTTGCTTTTTTATACTAATTTAATTTGATTTAATTGTTTTTATTTATTTAATTTTGTTTTGATCTGTCGCGTCGGAAAACTCACAATTATTTTTAATTTATTTTTACTCCAATCTTTTTAGGCCTACACTACCAATTTTCCGATTTTACCACGACAAATGTAATTTATTGGTTAATTAATTTTAATGTTTTAATTTCCTCTCTCCCCCTCTGAACCTTAATACGACACGAACCCGGGAAATACTTCAGACGTGGAAAATAGCAGTAGTATGGCTTAATATTAAACACAATTCTAAAGCTAACATACACAGTTTCAAGCACAAATAAATTTACGTTAGTTTTTTGACTGAATTTTACTTTTGGTTAATTTTTTAACCACAAGTGAAATTTAGCCAACACCGAAGGGCGCCAACTCTCCAACGGTAAGCCCCACGTTGGGCGCCAACTCTCCAACGGTAAACCTTTTCTTGGTTAAGTTGAATGATGTTTTCGGACCCCACTTTTTTTTGGGACGCCGATTTATTCAACGGTTTTTCGTTTGAGAATAAGTTATTTCCACCTACTGGAAGTTTTATAGGCAATCTCGTTTTGTTTGGCCTAGGTGAAATAACTATGTGTCGAATATTCAGTTTTCTGAATATCCTGACTAAAAAAAAAACTTCTACGTTATACTTCCAGTACTTTATATTTGATTCTAGCTCAGTTAGAACACAAGTGAATGATTTTACTTTTTGTAAACCTCTGAGTAGTGAGTACACTGAAACTAACCTTGTAAATTGTTTATTTGTGCTTGCAAATATTTTATGAAATTTCACTGTATCAATTCTTAATCTATAACTCATAAACTATTGGGATATTTGAATACTAGGTGTTTTTTGTAAATAATAAATTTTTTTATAAAGCAAATAAAATTTTAATAATTCTCTTTTTTTTTTAATTTCAAACATAAAATAAAACTTTTTGGATTTTACTTTCTCCAACAAATACAAAATAATAACTTTCCTTTCAATTTAATAATAAAATCTTAAACTACAAGGCAGAACCAATTATTTACCTAACTATAATTTATTCTAATATTTTATACCCAATTTCATTTAATTTATATTTTAATAAAAGATTTAATTCGAATTTACGATTTAATGAATTCAATTTTTAATTAATAATACAAATATTTTATCTAATCTAACATCCTAAGTAACCCAGTATTTTAAAATAAATTTATTTGAATTTATTTCAGGCAAATTTAATCAGGGACTAACGTATTTACGTTTCTACCGACCTTTTCACAACTGTCCAGGCGTCGCGACGTTTGATATGAAGTCCGCGAGCGTTGTTTAGCGATGGCAGGCTACAGATGCTCTGCGTGCTGGTTAAGTTGTCTCGTTGATGAATGTTGATCCCTGTAGGGTTGTCTGGAAGAATGTTGGATGAATTTTTAAAGATGGTTGTGGTGATGTCGTGTCTGAAGTCCCGGTTCGGCTATTCTCTCGACGTTAAAGTTGCATGTCCAAGTGGTCGCCTGGTGATGTCCTGAAGTCCTATCCGGAAGCTATACGAATCACTCCATGTATCAGCTGCTATGTAGGTTATGTTACTTCTCCAGAATAATCCAAGTTAGGCCAACTTTGTAATGACTAAGTTGCCACTGACGTTCTTGTAGATTATAGTTGTGTCTATTGCTGCATTCCAAATTAATATCGCAATGACGTATGTTCACACTTGTTATACAAATTATTAGGTTAACTAAGAAAATAGTTAGCTTTTTGCATACTATGGTATTTTATAAAAACGAGATCAAGGCTCGATGTGTTCACTTACATCGCAGAAATATCAAGGCTCTCGAGTTTCCCCGAGCAATCGTATAAATAGACTCATCTTCAACCAGCCCCTTCTACCGTTCCACTCTTATCTCTCTCCGTGCAGTTTTGGCCATTGAAAATCCTTTTCCTTTGTAACTCTTCCAGGGTTTTCCTTATTTTATTGAGAGTGACATTTTTGAATTCAGCTCGTTGTCTTCTTTACACACGAACTCGAGTGATGTTCGTACGATTCTTGGTTCGCGTACACGACCCGCGCCCGTTTTTCCGCGGCGATTTCTCCCGGAAAAGTCTTTGTTTTTTGTTTTCCCCGGTTTTTTGTTTTCACTTCTTTATGTCCTTTTGGTTTGTGTTAACTAGCCGGATTTTCTCTTTTTTTCTGCTTCTGGTTGTCTTGCTGTAGGGTTAGGGAGTTAAAAGATTTTCTACAAACTTGGGCTTTCCTTTACTCCCGAAACATATTTTAAATACTGGATTATTTTTACATAACTACGTTATCAGCATACTATTTAGCGTTTTGAGTTAATAAAAATTTAAGTTTAACTTTTTATCTTGCTGTAAAGGTGCGAATTCTGTCACCTTTTTCCTTTAATAAAATTTCAAGTTTTTCTTTTTAATTATACATTTTGTTTATCATTACTAAAATTTGTTTTGGTTAGAATTTAAAAAACTTTCTTTTTTATATACTTTTTTATCATTTGAACTTAGTGGATTAACATTAACTTTTTTATTTAACGAAATTTCGCAAAAACTTATTTCACCTTTATTTTAGGCCTTCTTATGAAAAGCCTGAAAAACCTTTTCTTTTTCAATTTAGAGGAATTTTGAATTTCTTTACATACTTTAATAGTCTGTATTTTACGTAACTTTGTGACTTTATATTATCTAATCTTGCAGTAAATACACCCGCGGTTAGCGTAATGCATTTCCTGAAGATATTTGTTTTTATTTAATTTCTGGATTTTGGCTTCCCGTATTAATTTTTAAAGTATTTTTTACAAGTCCTTATTCCTTTTCGAACAGGCAGGGTCCAAGAGTTTAACTTAGCCAGATAACTACCCTCCCGCGTCAACATGATTTTCGTGACCTACATGCGGCTTTAGCCCACGGCAAGTCCGGACTATTCAAATTTATAAAATTAATTACAAATTCAAAATCCAGGACCCACAACGGGTTGTGTCCGTTGTAAGCTACCCCTCTTAAGATATCTGGTTTGATCGGCTCCGCCATAAAACCAAGATATTGAAAACCACTAAATATAATAATACTCCCGTTTCAAATTTCCTCCTATCTTATTACATTCTTATATCTAGTTCTGCCTTTCTATCCTAACAATTTACAGATTACATATTCATAATTTTTATATATACAATTCATACTATACATTTCATTGTTCTTCTTATTCTGCATAATCTGAAATTACATTTATACAACATGACATGGTATACATTTCCTTTTGAAATGTTCACTGGGTGAGTTCACTTCCACTGAAAACACATGTTTATACTGTACACAACTTATATAAATACAGGGACTCATTTTAATTTGCCTGATAACCAAATAACAATACTTTACTGGATTACATTTTCATACTACTGTTATGTTCCTTGCATTCATATTTCCCGAATTTTTACAATCCGAGTTTTTTGTACGTTTTATTTTACATTACCCTTTTTTTATTTATTTATTTTATTTTTTTATTTGCCTTTGTGGCTTCAATTACAATAATTGAGAGTTTTTTAATTAATTAATTGTTTATTTGTTTAAGTTTTTTTTTTTTTTTAAGTTTTTCCTAGTTTATTAGTTAAACTTCTTTCTTCCAGAATCCTAACTACTCCGATTCTCCTAACAACTTTTACGCATAATTAATTTTCTGGTAATTAATATGCAACCCCTATACACCCCTGACTCGTGTATTAGGCCATTCCAGGCACCTGATTTGTTCGTAGGTTATATTCGAACGTTTTCTTCCTGGATCTGTATTACTATTTAATTTAAAACTAGCAAACACATTAGCATGTAAGATATAAATACTTAGGCCTTTCAATCAATTGAGATGTGCTGAGTTGTTTATTTAGGCCTACTTCCTTCATTTCAGTCTTCTCAGTCTGCCGTGTTCCCTCTCTCCACTTCCGTCGACCTTGAACTTCCCTTGACTGTAGTTCCTGTCCTTTTCTATCTTCATTCATTGCGTGTTTACTAATTCATAATATTTACATTTGATATCTGTCTTCACATAACAATATTTACATTTGGTATTCCCCGGTATGGCTAATCAGTTTATGTATTAGGCCTACCCTTCCTTCAATAATAATAATCTTTATATGGTTTATTTTGCTATTGGATTGTAACTTAATTTATCGTACATATGGCTTCAGATCTCTTACATCATATTTACCCTTTGTTCTTCCTGTAACTCGGTCTTCCACGATATAGGTTTTATTTCCTACTTTTTCTTTTATGCGGAAAGGTCCTGCGTATAGTAAAAATAGTTTCTTCGTTTCGCCTTTAAATTTACTCGCCATAATGTGAGTGTTTTGTGTTACTAACACTAAATCCCCAACATCGAAGTTTGTAAACCTGCGACCATAGTTCTGTTTAGCAGCTCGTTGGTTTCCGGCCCTTATGAACCTGGCCTGGCATTTCTGATGTTTCTCTCGCACCGTTTCTTCTCTTGGGTTCGGCTGTTCCCTAGGGAAGACCTCATCCCACACGTACCTAGCCTCCTGGCCAAATTGTATTTCCTGAGGGGTGTATCCTATGGTGTCGTGTGGTGTTGTGTTTAGAATGTCTTGTATATATCCCAGATATTGTTTCCAATTTGCCTGTCGGTCGTAGCAATACGTTCTAAGCATGCGCACGATTTCTCGGTTCACCCTCTCCGCCAGATTTACTTGAGGATGTCTTATAGGGATGAGTACGTGTCGGACTCTTTCTTCTTGGATCCACTCCTTCCAATTTCCTGAAGTAAATGCCTTGCCATAATCTGTAAGAATGCTTTCTGGTTTTCCAACCTCTGCAAAGTACTGCCTCATTTTATCTATACTATTTTCTGTCGTTGGATTTCTTACCGTGTACAGTTTAACATATTTAGAGAAAATATCCACTACCACTAGGATATATTGTACATTTCCTAAACCTTTTGGTAATGGCCCTAAGAAATCAATCGCCACCATTCGGCCTATGTTATCTGTTACCATTGGCCTACTTTGACCTATTGAATACTGGTTCGGGTATTTTGCTCTTTGACAAATATCGCACTTTCTTATTTCTTCCATTATTTGATGATTCATGTATTTGAAATGCCACCTATTTCTAATCATGTTATATATTTTATTTCTTCCTGCGTGACCATAAGCTTCATGTACATGTTTTATGAATTCCTTTACTGTACTCTCTGGTACCACAATTTTCGACATTCCATTTATAAATTTGCATAACACATTATTTTCTATTCTATAATCTACTTTATTTACAATATTATTTATAATGTCCAAGCATTCAGGGCTTGCCATCTGTCTGTTTCTCCAATCCTGCAACAATTTTGTGAAACCTGGATCTATTCGGATTTCTTGAATCCGCACTCTCCTTTGGTCTTCCTGTCCTCGGCTGTTTTCATACATTCTACTTGCTATGTCACAAGGGATGTTTTCTTTTCCCGCGCAGTGCACTACTCTGGGGTTGTACTCTTGAATTCCTAATATCCATCTTGTCATCCTACTGTTGCCAAACTTGCAAGACGTCAAAAACTTCAGCGCCATGTTATCCGTGATTATAGTTAAGGGTGCTCCTACAATTAGTGGTCTAAACTTTTTCAGCCCGTGCACAATCGCTAATAGCTCCAGCTCACATATGGTATAGTGTTTTTCATATGCCTTGAGTGTTCTGCTTACAAAACCTATCACTTGGATATTTCCGTTTGCATCTAGCTGGTAAAGTTGACTTGCTATTGCTCCTGTACTCGCATCCGTTTGCAGAAATGTTTCTTTCCCTTCCTCTGGATGTGCTATAACCACGGATTCCCTGAACAGCTTCTTAACTTCCTGGAACGCCTGTTGCATGTCAGGTGACCACTCCCACTTCTTGTCCTTTTGCAACAGTTGGTACAATGGTTTGGTTGCTGCCGCATACTTTGCTGTAAACCTTGAGTAGTAATTCACAAACCCCAGAAATGATTGTAGTTGTTTTACACTACGCGGTTCTGGAAACTCTTGTATCGTAGAAAGCTTTTCCGGATCTGTGCGGATTCCCGATGGTGCAAATATAAACCCCAAAAACTTCACCTCCTCTTGACAAAATATCGTTTTTTTAGGGTTTATAGTTAGTCCGCCATCTTGAAACTTCTGGAATATCATTTCCAAATGCTGCAGGTGGTCTTCAAAAGTCTCGGAGAGACAAAGCAAATCGTCTACATAATTCAAAGTAAATCCTTCTACCTCACCTCCTAATGTCAAGTCCACCGCCCTCACTAGTGCGGCTAAGGAATTCTGCAAGCCGAAGGGAACTACTTTAAAGTTGTACACCTTGTTGTCAAATAGAAAACCAGTGTACTTCCTGGATTCCTGGGTCAACGGGACCTGCCAGAAACTCGATGTTAAATCTATTTTGGAAATATACTTAGTGCGTCTCCCCTTCCTCAAAATGTCTTCTATAGGTGGCGCACTCTCATAATCCGGGGTTATAATTTTATTTAACTTTCTAGCATCCATGCACAACCTAATGGATCCATCCGGCTTTACAACTGTAACCATTGGATTAATGTAAGGTGTCCGCGATCTTTCTATTATGTTATTTTCTAACATCTGCTGTATTTCCTGCCTCACAAGCTTTCGATGATTCATCGGGATTGGATAGTTACGATTCACAAATGTGTCCGTTGTAGGAACCTTTAATTCATGAACATAATTTTTACAAAGTCCCGGCAATTCAGAAAAAATTGATTTATATTTATTAATTAATTCCTGTAGTAGGCCTTCTTGTTGTTCCGTTAGTATAGTACTGTGACTATACTCCTTTGTTAAAGTTATTTGATTACAGCGTTTAGTTGGAACGGCCCTTTGCCCTTTTGCTAGAGTCGCTATCTTCACTCCTTGTCTAAGTCCACACAGCTGACTTCCAATTTGGCCTACTTTCTCTTTGTACCGTACATGTTTCCTACTTAATTTAGTTTTATTTACCACAGAAATATTAGTGTTTTTAAATCTGACTTTAGACATTTTTCCCCGCACTTTTGACAGTTGATTGTAGTCACGCGTGTCTGTTCCTCCTACAGATATTAATAATTCTTCTTGTGATTGTTTATTATTATACTTTTTATTGTTAATCGAGTGGTCGGAATATTTACAGTGTAGTGCAGTGCTTGACTTCGCCTGATTTGGATTACAACGCTTATTTGAATATTTACAGTTTCGGCTACTTTGGCTGCGTCGCGACGCGTAGTTGGTAACTGGATATTTTTCACCACTATACCTAACTTTAATTGGTACATTAATCTTTTTTAATGCCCTATTACGCGAAATTTCGTCCTTGGCTTCTTTAGATAGCATCTTAGGTACGATTAAATTTTTGGATTTTTGCCCCTTCCTTCGTTGAACAGATAACCCCTTCGGTATCATTTGATCCAACCCTTCTTCGTTTTGTATCCTAACCTTATCAATATTCCTAGCTGTTGTGTCCGGCTTCCTGTCTTGACTCATGCTACAATTCCCTTCCATTACATCGTTGATGCCCGTTTTTTCTGTTTCCGGTACATTAACGATTTTTGCTTTGTTTACTAATTCATTTATGCTAATTTCATTTTCATTTAACTTATTGGTTTGGAGTTTAGTATTTATCGCCTCGATTTTTTCGGATTTAATTACCTCCGATTTAATTAAATTTATTAATTTATTGTTTTTATAGTATCTGGAATTAATATTAAAACATTTTCCCTTTAAACGTGTTATTGCAACTTTTTTGTCAATAAACGGGATTTTAATATTATCCGGACCTATTTTAAACATTGCAAATTTTTCTTGCATGTTTATTTTGGCTTGTAAATTATATAAAAGGTCACATCCCATAATTATCCTAGATTTTAGACCTTTTACTACCAAAAATTGTAGATCTACGCATTTATCTAACAGTTTAATATCAATTAGGACTTGCTTGTTAATTTTTTGCACCTTCCCTTTTAATGCCCCAATTATTTCTAGGCACGCTACCGGTAATTCTAAGATTTTGACATCTTCCGATTTTAATTGATCGAGGTAATCCTGTTGGATAACGCTTACTTCAGCTCCTGTGTCAATCTCAAGGTAACCGGTACTTGTTCCAAGTTCGACTGGAATCGCGGGTATTTCTTCTATGGGTTTTTCAGTTATAATAGGCTCGTCCTTATTATCTAGCAAGTCTTCTCTAATATTGACATTTAAACTACCTAATTGTTTAGGTTGATATTCGCGCTCCTTTTCGACGACTTTTTCGCCTACTTCAGGTTCTATCCTACTACAAGGAGTAACTTTTTTATTTCCTAACTTTTTGGTATTTACCTGCACTTTAACTTTTTTAACTTTAACCTTTTGCTTTATTGTTTTTTCTACAGCCCTGTCATTCCGAAAACATCCATCCTTTGGCAGAACCTCACTTATTAGTTTTTTTTCTGCTGGTTAGGATTCGAGTTGAAAGGACGTGGGTTATTGGAACTTGAGTGATTAGAGTTATTTGGGTTTTGAGCATAGGATCTTTGGATAGGGGGGTTATTTCTAGGTGTGAAATTTTGCCTATTTTGCGTGTCTTGAGCGTCCTGGGATCTGCCTCGCCGATTTTCCTCTATCATATCGACATTGTTTAAAAAGTTTATCGCATCTTGAATCGTTTCACTAGGCTTACCTATGTTTGCTAGCCTAATTTGTTCGCTAAAGTGTTGCATTACTGTGAATAATAGGAAACCTTCAGATAAGGGGGGATCTAAATCTCGAGCTTTATTTACTACCATACAGAAATATTCTGTTCTACTAGCATTCCCCTTCTCTACATACTTATTGTTTTCGATATAATTTCTGATCGCTTTTTGTTTTTGTAGCGACCAGTAATTATTTAAAAATGCTTCCTTAAATTCGGCATACTTCATCTCTTCGCGGTTTGTTATGTTAAACCATTCGAGTGCATAACCTTTAAGATGGTGTCTAATGAATTTAATCTTCTCCCTATCTTCTAAATAGGGATTCAACTCGTCCATTAACCCTTCTATGTCCCTTAAAAATTGTTTAGGCCTTTCTTTACTGTTTCCCCAAAATTCAATTTTAGTTGCTTCGCTCTCATAACGCGGCATCATTATTCCTACACTCCTACTACCACCTCCCTGACTCAACACGTCTCCTATTTTCTTTTCGACGCGTTGCACCCGACTTTCCATTGTTCTGAAGCCCTCATCTACTGTGTTCTTCATGGTGCTCGTCCTTTCTTCCAGAACTTGGATCGTTCCTTCAATTTCCCCAAATTTCTCTTCCACCTTGGTATGTTGTTCCTTACACCTCACGCTTTCTTCCTCCAGGCTTCGTTCCAGGTCTCCCAGCTTTCCAGAGATCAAGTGGTATAATTCTTTTTGTTCCTTCTCTCGCTGTAACCTTCCTGCCTCCTTTTCTTCTCGGATTTTTTCATCCTTTAGCCGTCTTCTTTCCTCTTTTCTTTCCAGTTCTTCCTGATCTTTCTTCGCCCTTTCTTCTTTATCTTTTTTATATTGTTCGAAGAAATCTTTCATTGCCTTATCCGCCATTTTAACTTTTGCTTTTTTATACTAATTTAATTTGATTTAATTGTTTTTATTTATTTAATTTTGTTTTGATCTGTCGCGTCGGAAAACTCACAATTATTTTTAATTTATTTTTACTCCAATCTTTTTAGGCCTACACTACCAATTTTCCGATTTTACCACGACAAATGTAATTTATTGGTTAATTAATTTTAATGTTTTAATTTCCTCTCTCCCCCTCTGAACCTTAATACGACACGAACCCGGGAAATACTTCAGACGTGGAAAATAGCAGTAGTATGGCTTAATATTAAACACAATTCTAAAGCTAACATACACAGTTTCAAGCACAAATAAATTTACGTTAGTTTTTTGACTGAATTTTACTTTTGGTTAATTTTTTAACCACAAGTGAAATTTAGCCAACACCGAAGGGCGCCAACTCTCCAACGGTAAGCCCCACGTTGGGCGCCAACTCTCCAACGGTAAACCTTTTCTTGGTTAAGTTGAATGATGTTTTCGGACCCCACTTTTTTTTGGGACGCCGATTTATTCAACGGTTTTTCGTTTGAGAATAAGTTATTTCCACCTACTGGAAGTTTTATAAGCAATCTCGTTTTGTTTGGCCTAGATGAAATAACTATGTGTCGAATATTCAGTTTTCTGAATATCCTGACTAAAAAAAAAACTTCTACGTTATACTTCCAGTACTTTATATTTGATTCTAGCTCAGTTAGAACACAAGTGAATGATTTTACTTTTTGTAAACCTCTGAGTAGTGAGTACACTGAAACTAACCTTGTAAATTGTTTATTTGTGCTTGCAAATATTTTATGAAATTTCACTGTATCAATTCTTAATCTATAACTCATAAACTATTGGGATATTTGAATACTAGGTGTTTTTTGTAAATAATAAATTTTTTTATAAAGCAAATAAAATTTTAATAATTCTCTTTTTTTTTTAATTTCAAACATAAAATAAAACTTTTTGGATTTTACTTTCTCCAACAAATACAAAATAATAACTTTCCTTTCAATTTAATAATAAAATCTTAAACTACAAGGCAGAACCAATTATTTACCTAACTATAATTTATTCTAATATTTTATACCCAATTTCATTTAATTTATATTTTAATAAAAGATTTAATTCGAATTTACGATTTAATGAATTCAATTTTTAATTAATAATACAAATATTTTATCTAATCTAACATCCTAAGTAACCCAGTATTTTAAAATAAATTTATTTGAATTTATTTCAGGCAAATTTAATCAGGGACTAACGTATTTACGTTTCTACCGACCTTTTCACAACTGTCCAGGCGTCGCGACGTTTGATATGAAGTCCGCGAGCGTTGTTTAGCGATGGCAGGCTACAGATGCTCTGCGTGCTGGTTAAGTTGTCTCGTTGATGAATGTTGATCCCTGTAGGGTTGTCTGGAAGAATGTTGGATGAATTTTTAAAGATGGTTGTGGTGATGTCGTGTCTGAAGTCCCGGTTCGGCTATTCTCTCGACGTTAAAGTTGCATGTCCAAGTGGTCGCCTGGTGATGTCCTGAAGTCCTATCCGGAAGCTATACGAATCACTCCATGTATCAGCTGCTATGTAGGTTATGTTACTTCTCCAGAATAATCCAAGTTAGGCCAACTTTGTAATGACTAAGTTGCCACTGACGTTCTTGTAGATTATAGTTGTGTCTATTGCTGCATTCCAAATTAATATCGCAATGACGTATGTTCACACTTGTTATACAAATTATTAGGTTAACTAAGAAAATAGTTAGCTTTTTGCATACTATGGTATTTTATAAAAACGAGATCAAGGCTCGATGTGTTCACTTACATCGCAGAAATATCAAGGCTCTCGAGTTTCCCCGAGCAATCGTTTATATAGACTCATCTTCAACCAGCCCCTTCTACCGTTCCACTCTTATCTCCCTCCGTGCAGTTTTGGCCATTGAAAATCCTTTTCCTTTGTAACTCTTCCAGGGTTTTCCTTATTTTATTGAGAGTGACATTTTTGAATTCAGCTCGTTGTCTTCTTTACACACGAACTCGAGTGATGTTCGTACGATTCTTGGTTCGCGTACACGACCCGCGCCCGTTTTTCCGCGGCGATTTCTCCCGGAAAAGTCTTTGTTTTTTGTTTTCCCCGGTTTTTTGTTTTCACTTCTTTATGTCCTTTTGGTTTGTGTTAACTAGCCGGATTTTCTCTTTTTTTCTGCTTCTGGTTGTCTTGCTGTAGGGTTAGGGAGTTAAAAGATTTTCTACAAACTTGGGCTTTCCTTTACTCCCGAAACATATTTTAAATACTGGATTATTTTTACATAACTACGTTATCAGCATACTATTTAGCGTTTTGAGTTAATAAAAATTTAAGTTTAACTTTTTATCTTGCTGTAAAGGTGCGAATTCTGTCACCTTTTTCCTTTAATAAAATTTCAAGTTTTTCTTTTTAATTATACATTTTGTTTATCATTACTAAAATTTGTTTTGGTTAGAATTTAAAAAACTTTCTTTTTTATATACTTTTTTATCATTTGAACTTAGTGGATTAACATTAACTTTTTTATTTAACGAAATTTCGCAAAAACTTATTTCACCTTTATTTTAGGCCTTCTTATGAAAAGCCTGAAAAACCTTTTCTTTTTCAATTTAGAGGAATTTTGAATTTCTTTACATACTTTAATAGTCTGTATTTTACGTAACTTTGTGACTTTATATTATCTAATCTTGCAGTAAATACACCCGCGGTTAGCGTAATGCATTTCCTGAAGATATTTGTTTTTATTTAATTTCTGGATTTTGGCTTCCCGTATTAATTTTTAAAGTATTTTTTACAAGTCCTTATTCCTTTTCGAACAGGCAGGGTCCAAGAGTTTAACTTAGCCAGATAACTACCCTCCCGCGTCAACATGATTTTCGTGACCTACATGCGGCTTTAGCCCACGGCAAGTCCGGACTATTCAAATTTATAAAATTAATTACAAATTCAAAATCCAGGACCCACATCGGGTTGTGTCCGTTGTAATATATATATATATATATATATATATATATATATATATATATATATATATATATATATATATATATATATATATATACAGGGTGTTTCATGGGAACCCTGACAACCTTCGGGAAACGGTTCCATGGGCCAATACAAGAAAAAAATGTTATATAAAGATAGGTCCAAAACCTATTTGTTTCATATTTACAAGCAAAAATAGAGTTTTTTCAGTTATGCTTGTAGTTAAGTCATTTTTTGACCTCTGGATCAAAATTCAGTGATAATATTTTGATTAAACCTACATGGTTAGTTAGTGGAGAAAATTCTACAGATATATCATTAGTTGTAAGTACTAAAATGAGTACTTTTATTCGGCAATAACACTTTAAAGATTAAAATTTACTAAAAAAATTAGTACTCAAAAATTATTTTCAATTTTTAAATGGCTTTCACGTGAGATCCGAAGGACCAATATGGCTGCAACTTTACCAAAAGTTGTAGAATTTCACGTACAATAAAGTTATTGGTTAAATATGTTTAGTTTTACAAGTAACTTTTATTGGTGTAGTAATAAACTGTAAGCTAACACAAATTACAAATTACCTTTTAACTGGTGTATGATGCAACATACATTATTGTTTGTATAATATGAATTCTACTAAATTTAAATAAACATTATCTATCTTACAATACTATTTTCTGGTTTATAACATAATATTCAATTACTAAATAATAATCAATAATCTTAATTAGCTTATTTAATTTTTTATTACAAACAACATTACATTTTAATTTAATTCTCTTTGGAAACATCATTAAATGCAGTTGGAGAATCTTAAATAATGAAGGTTTGTATCCTTACCATTTGAAGAAAGTGCAAGCTCTTCACGCCGGCGATAATATTAAAAGGTCTGAGTTTTGTATTTGGGTTGCAGCAAATCGTCGGTTGGTCAAGTTATTCTTTTTACAGACGAGGCTCAATTCACCCGGAATGGTATTAATAATTCCAAGAACACTCGCATATGGGCTGAAGAAAATCCTTACGCCACAGTTGAGACGAACTTTCAGAGACGATTCTCAGTCAATATTTGGTGCGGCCTCATTAATGACAAACTTGTCGGACCTTACATTTTAGATGGAGTACTGAATGGTTTAACCTATTTACAGTTCTTACAGGACACTCTATAAGAACTTCTTGGATATCCCAATCTAAACCAGGACAAATATGGTCTATCAACATGACGGAGCACCTCCGCTCACGTCACTAAATGTTGTTCGCTTGTTACAGAACCGTTACGGTGAAAAGCTAATTGCTCACCGTGGACCAGTACATTGGCCTCCAAGGTCACCGGACCTGACTCCGATGGACTTTTATTTGTGGGGACACATGAAAACGGAGGTTTACAAAACCAAACCACAGACAAGAGTAATGTTAGTAGAAAGAATATTAAATGTCGCCAAAACAATCAAAGACAACCCTACAATGAAAAGAGCTGCGACGTCTTCCCTGTTAAAGCGAGCCAGACTCTGCCGAGATCACAATGGGGGACAATTTGAAAACATTTTAAACTAAGTATAATTATTATTATGTTCTAAACCAGTAAATAGTATTGTAAGATAAATAGTATTTATTTAAATTTAGTAGAATTCATATTATACAAACAATAATGTATGTTGCATCATACACCAGTTAAAAGGTAATTTGTAATTTGTGTTAGCTTACAGTTTATTACTACACCAATAAAAGTTACTTGTAAAACTAAACATATTTAACTAATAACTTTATTGTACGTGAAATTCTACAACTTTTGGTAAAGTTGCAGCCATAATAGTCCTTCGGATCTCACGTGAAAGCCATTTAAAAATTTAAAATAATTTTTGAGTAATAATTTTTTTAATAAATTTTAATCTCTAATCTTGTTGTAGCCGAATAAAAGTCCTCATTTTAGTACTTACAACTAAGGATATATCTGTAGAATTTTCTAGACTAACAAACCATATAGGTTTTTTTCAAAATATTATCACTAATTATTGATCCAGAGGTCAAAAAATGCCTTAACTACAAGCAAAACTGAAAAAACTCTATTTTTGGCTGTAAATATGAAACAAATAGGTTTTGGACCTATCTTTATATAACATTTTTTTCCTGTATTGACCCATGGAACCGTTTCCCGAAGTTTGTCAGGGTTCCCATGAAACACCCTGTATATATATATATTCTAACATGAGATATATATCAGATACAAATGAATTACAAATGTGTAGGTCCAATAAGTTTCGAATGACTCTCGGAGGTGTCAAATATTATCTCGAAGGGCAATATAAAAGTCAAACGGATGTCCACTGTGTTAGAAGTAATATGAATCTTGATGCTCTTGAAAGGTAATATCAGCAAGGGATGTAGTAATGTTTGTTAACGTAGACAAGTGTCTTCAGAAGAAATGTCATTTTACTTCAATGAAAATTGATTTAGTAATACATATATATAATTCTAATAATAAAATTAAATTAATCCGTAAATTTTCAATTTAAATATATGAACAAATATAAATAGTTTAATTTGGTTCGACGAAGTAATATGTAAGCCTTTTAACAACAAATTAAATAATATCCTATCATTTATCCTACCTCTGTATCTGCAGCAACATTCGTCGTTTAACTTTATTTATATTTATAAACAGTAAAATAGTTTTTGAAATTATTTGAATGTGTGGTAATACTATTTTATGACACTAGATCAGGCCTGGAAAGTTTATCCTTACAGTTGATAAGCGTCTCTCTTTTAAATAGAATTAATTATAATTAAACATTAGTGATCTGATGGTTTAAAGTTTTTGTAACATATTGCTGTGAAAACATATTTTATTTTGAATACGTTTTTGCAGCTAGGAGGATCGACTAAAACTGTGTGTTTCTTCATTTCTTTTATGGGCTTCATATTTCATAAAGTAATTATTATATTTTTGGCATATTCCATCAATGCCCCTTTCATTTTACCTTATTTTCCAGAGTGAATGCATTTAAAAAACTAACAATTAATTATTTAAAATACAATAATCCGATATTATGAAACTATGAGTACTCTCTTCCTCTCGTAACATAGTTCATCTGGGCTTAAGTTGACATTAATTTTTATACCACAAGATTCCAGAGAGAAGTTGACTCGACATCCCTGTGTCTCGCTTATACACCTCTGCTAATGTCCAACATCTTCTGTTACCTTCGGACATCCCTGAGTTGTGCATGCGATTTTATTTGTTCCATCTGCTTCACCCACTGTACAAAAATTTGTGTTCATTTGTTTCTGTCTCTTTCCCATAAGCCAAAAAAAGAGGAGACCCGTATAGGTTAAATTAAATTAGATAGGTTTGAGTGACTAAAATAGCCTCATATATTAACGTTTAATATAAAACAGACATTTTAGTTTAGAAAGGTTCTTGTGAAAATTTGTAAAATATGTAACGGTTTACTGTTAGTAACTTGTAGACACAGATAAATTTTTTAAATTAAAAAAAAAATATGAATAATAATTAGTTTTTTGTTTTACCTAAATAATATATCTGATTTAAAATTTAATTTAGATATAGTAGATTTTTTATGATCCACTGAAATTTTATATTCACACGCCAATAATAAAATAAAACCAACAAAACTAGGAATCAAATTAAATCTGTGTATAATATGTATACAACCACCATATTATCTACAAATTCAAACAGTAAAACGTTACGTATTCTACAACACTTTTACAAGATGATTTCAAAACAAATATCCGTTGTGTTGTTGTTTTTTTAATCATTACATTTTAAAAGAATCCTTAGTTAAAATGAGTTTTAAAATGAGATGGCTTCTATAAATCGGCGAATTCTTCAGACATATCGTTAATATTTTTTATATCAAGAAGATGTTTATTAATTATTATTTGTAAAAAAACAATAATCGATTTAATAATAAAATTGAAGAAAAATTAAACAAACTTACATTACCGATTTAGATATTATTTGAGATAATAAAACACAATTTTTTTATTTTGTAACAACCACTATTTATTAGTCTAGCCGACCAATGGTTTCGCCTACTAAGGCATTGACGAGGCTGTATTACAGACTGACATTATGACATTATGACAAAAAATAAAAAAAAAGTGTTTTATTATCTTTAAACATGGAATTCCACCAAGAACCTTCGGTCTCAACAGTAATGAATTTTATTTAAGATGTCATAAACTGCCCCTCCTCAATCTAACCCCTTTCCTCTGCCAATCTATAACATTTTCTGGTAACGAAGTTACTGCTGCTTATAGGTCGAAGAAGAAATGCAAAACATGTATAATTAATAAGTAAACTAAACTATTTATTTAAACTATTTATTCTATTCTGCATATCTCAAAATATTTAAACTTTTAAATTAATTAAAAATAACAATTTTAATAATAATAATAATAATTTTGAGTTTTTCATGTTTCTCTACATCACACAGGCTACCATGGATGGTTTATTTGAGAATATGTCACAATTTATTCAATATTTAAAAGGGTTGGGTGTTACAGGCTATAAACAGCTTTATCGTGGCGCCAAACCAATTCAATACCACACTTCCCAATATTAGAAGGTGTTCCTTGAATTTCAATGAGTGTCTACTGAAATAATCAGTTCATATTTATAAACCTCAAAAACAGTGGTTTTAGAGTTGTTCAACTTATTTAATACAAGAAATAACAAAACTAAGTTTTTATTTCAAACATATATAGATGTTAGAACATCGGTGTTTTATTTTACATTTTCGACGTTGGAATTTATATTATTAGTGTACATGTGTGTTTGTGTATGTGTATGTGTTTTGCGACGGTTCATTTAAACCGATCTCAATGAAGAATTTTGAAAACTTCAAAATTCCAAAATTGGTCCACAAAATTAAGCCAATCTGAGGACATACTTAGAATATTGCAGTTCCTTGAGAAAAGATATTTACAACGGAACCGTCTCATGTTTTTAAATGTCCGTATCTCTATAAAATTAAATCATATTATATATAATTAGACATCTTATGTCACCGTCAATATCCGCAAAAAAAATTTTGCGAACGTTTTCAGAAAGGTCATCAAACAAAAGTTCTGAAATAAAATATTCCACCGCTGCAGATAGAAAGAAATTGATGATTGCATATCTTAAACATTTTCTAAACTTTCTTGTATGTAGGGAATTCTATTACTTGGTTGTATGTATATTTACTATTCAATATACAATAATTAAATTACATATTTTAATCATTTTTGTGACATTAACATAACGTACAGTATCATTTGTAGATATTGTAACAACTCATTGCTATTGTAACCAGAGATGTATAAGAAAATAGCTTCAGAGAGAATTCAATCACTATTCATGCAACTCTAATATTTCCAGCATGCATTTTGTGTCACCATATTTCTACATTTTAGCACAAATTGAAAAGTCTCGAATGCATACAAAAGTAAATTGATTTTTTTATAACATCTCTGAAGCCTGGAAGGGTTGGACTACATTTGTTAGGCAGAGAATACTGTGTGAGTAGTATAAAGTGATTTTATTCTGAGTTATATATATATATATATATATATATATATACAAAACAATCACACTAAGACATTAAAAACCTAATGAAAATTTGATTTTTTTTATATCCTGTTTCCCACAGTTAGTTACATTTATTGGGTTTCTAGTGTCACAAATAAACGGTTTTTAGGGTAATGTCTGAGAGACTATATTCACCTTTCATTACGAGATTGGGTTAGTGAGTGATGTCATATAAGGAAACTATATTACTAAATTTGGGTTCATTTTAAATAAAACACATTGTATTAGATTAGAGCTACGACTGCGTGTTTCAGGTAGGAAGGTGAGTTCAAGACTGGCTTGAATATGTAGCCAGGGAAAGCGTCAGTAATAAGGGCTGGTGGGAAAAGGTACTGGATTGCAACCAATAACATTTATTAATTTGTTGTATGACATATCGAATCATATGACGTCACACATCATACGATGTCACGCGATACTCCCACTCTTGTACAATTGTATACATCACAAGTAAGAGGGAAGAAAATATGTTTGATCTAAACGTATGAACGTTTTAAGATACATTCAAGTTTGATGAAATATATAATTTGTGTATTTTGCAAATACGATTAATAAAATTAATATTCATTCTATACTGAAAACATTTTTTTAAATAAAAAAATATTGAAAACAAGAAATAGAAAATTTAACACTGTCCGAATCTAATGAAAATTAGAATAATATTTAAGTACCGGTATTTATAATTAATAATTAATTTATTAATAATAGTATATAAAAGTTGAGTTCTTAAGCATGATCGTTTTTCTTACGAATGTTACTACAAATATTTTATGACCAATTATATGAACAATTTATATTCAATATGTCTAATACACCTAAATTGTTTTAAACTGTTCCTAAAGGAAATGCTGGAATTATTATAAATTTCAATAATAACTATAAAACCTTCTGAAAATAAATTTTCCCATTGATGATTATAAAATAATGTAGTGTTAATTTTTACGAATGAGATTAGGTTATATATTTGAAAAAGCAAGTATTGGTTATTTGAACACAACAATTGACACAAAAAATAAATTTTCACATTGATGATTATAAAATAATGTAGTGTTAATTTTTACGAATGAGATTAGGTTATATTATATTTGAAAAAGCAAGTATTGGTTATTTGAACACAACAATTGACACAAACAGAGCTACCTTTATTGCTTAACCAAATGTATTCCATGTATTGATTTATGCGTGGGTTATTCGCAAAAGATTTATAGGATACAACAGCTGGCGTTTGGAACTATGAAACTGTGAAATGATTTGTACATTGTTGATTAAACCTTAGCGTAGTGTATTCTATACGTGAAAACAAATTTGAGATTAGAAAAATATAATTACATTACTACCACTAATAGCTTACACACAAAAAATAATAATAAACTACAACTTACACAATTAGGTATTCAAAACTTATGTACGCTAGTTGAAAAGGAAAAAAAAAGAAGAAGAAAATAAGATATATTTAGTACATTCTGGTATTTATACCTTCCAAATATTGTTCTACATTCCTTTGTTTTTAGATAAGATGGCATTTTGAATCATACTGTACTTGTCAATGTCTTATTTAATATGTTCTTTGTTGGTATTTTATATTGTTGATGTTCATATAAATGAATTATATAATTAAATATTGTAATATATTTCAATTATATATAATATATATAATATATATATATATATATATATATATATATATATATATATATATATTACGTGTGAGTATATATGTGTAGTTTATATTCAAATGCGCAGTTTTTATGTAATTGTATATTGTATATTTATCTAACTATATATTTTTATTAAGTTATTGTTCTAATTTTATTGATGAAACCATCACCCTCCTTTATTTGTGGTTGATTTATTCTTTTAAAGTAGTCTAATTAAATCATGATATTGACTAATGGGTAAGTTTTAACTTGTTTTTATTATTTATTAAAATTATTTCAATTAAAAGTAGGCTAATTTAAACAATATATGTTGGTTTAAGTGATGGTACTGGTATTAATTTGTATAAATGGTCTCGTAATAGCAATGATGATTATATATTGTTTTTTTAAAATATAATACTCGATTTTTATTAAAATAATTCTGATCTCAAATTTTTATATTGAAGACGTAGTATTTATTAAATAATTTGTGTCACCAATATTTGCTTCAAACTTAAAATAATATAGAGTTTGTCGTTAACAAATACGGACTATATGTGTTGTGTTTTTATATCTGTCATTAATGTTTATCCTCTTTTTTTTATTTATTTTTTATTTTATTATTATTATTTTTTTTTACACTCAACCTTGAATGTTTACTATTTTACGACAGTATTTTGACTAACTCTGATTTTTTTAAATGTTATATTTTGGTCCTGTAAATTATAATCAGACCATAAACATGTATCTGTCTGTTAGATCTCACATAAAAATAATTATGTCTGTAATAATAATTACTAAAATTAAACCAAAAGAATCATTTATTCCGTATTTTAAAATTTTTTACACCATTTTCAAATTTAGGACATGAAAAAAAAAACTTTATAGTATTCAAAAGATTGACACTAAATTTTTTAAAAAACACATTTAGGACATGCGAAAAAGTATAAAACTTTATAGTATTCAAAAGATTGACATTACCTTTTTAAAAATATATTATTTATATCTGTTTTTATAGATAGTTTCGTTAATTATGCAATAGAAAAATTTAAGGGTTGTGTATTAAAGAAACAACCCTTAAACGTTGGTTATTTTTGGTTCTTTAATCAAGAAAATCCATACAACAAACATATTCTGCGTAGATAAAGAATAAAAAATCGTAAATTATTCACAGGTTTTTAATAGCACTTATATATCAATAGTGGAACCAAAGTTACAACTAGTACTTGTATAATATCAATGACTACATTATGTAGTCATTGATAATATGTAGTAAAATATAATAAATGTAAAATAAGTAGAAGATTAGAAACTTACTTAACCTACCTATTTACTGAGAAAGTAAACAATAAAATTATTTAAATATTATTGTTAAAAAATAGCTGTTTATTGTTCTTATAATAATATGTTGATAATTGTTTTGTTTAAATTATTTGTATATGTATTGGATATTGACAAGGAGTTAATAAATCGAATATTTAGAAGTGTTTCTAATGTATGACCTAATTATTATTATTATAATTTAAAAAAGTAACTCTACGTTTTGGCACTGCAAGAAATATATTCAATAACTTTAATTGAAGTACATTTAATACATAATTATTTTGTAACGTAGACAGTGGACGTAGACAGTAGACAGCTCGTGTTTTATTTTGTTAAACACGTAAAAGAATACAAATAAACACTAAATCAACATTTTTCTAGTTGTCATACTGTCGACATGAAAATTGGTATATGTAAACTATTGCTCACTGTTTATATGTAAATTTGAGCCACTGATTATAGGATTTAAAAAAATAGATATAAAGTAAATGTTTGTTTAATTGATTTTGGATAAAAAGAAAATGAAATGACGATAGACGATAAAATATAAATGAATTTAAACAATATAACTTTGCAAAAATATTCCTAATGACACATCAGATGATGCCAAATTCATAACTCAGTATTTTCTTTCCGGAATGCGTAAAATCAGCAGCCTACCAACATTTAGATCGCATATAATGTTAACACGAAAGTCCTTTTTTTTTCTAAATTTTCTAAAATAATTTGAAAAACTTCTTAAGAAGACCAAAATTATTCTAGTTGAGCCAAAAATTACACCTGAAAGTCCAATTTTCATTAACACTCATTTTAGATGCTATGATTATACACCATGAACATAAAAAACCCATTATTGGTGATATATATCCTCAATCTAAAACACTATTTTCCAAATTACGTAAAATTCTCCAAAGGATTGTATAAACCTAATAGTTTTGCCGCATTCATTAAAAACAATAAAATCCAAAGAATATGAATACAGGGGAAAAGGAATTACACCAAATAAAACGTAAATGAGAAGAAAACAAATATCTAATTAACTATTTTCTTGAATCAAAATTTTAAAATTAAATAAACAAATACTTTGACATATGTTTTATTCCATAATAAAAAAAAATTGTTTTGTTTATTTTTATTTCTTTTATAATCTTACGTCAATTATTGTATTTTATTATATTATTTGTTTTTATTTAAAACATTTAATAAATCAAAAAATTTAGCGGTGTTTCGAATTTATTACGTAATTATTATAAATTTATTTTTATTATTTGAAAGTAATACAGTAATAATAATTCAAGAAATAAGTTGGCATACAGTATATCAATTTTATTTAAATAATTAAATATATAATTATTTCTATTGTACACAACTTCATTAACTCATAATTCATCAGAGAAAGACACTTTTGTTATATATTTGTTATAACGAGGACACTCTAAGTAAATTTGTAATCACAAAAACATTTACATAAAATGTTTACACATATCATTAAATGTAAAACAAAATGTGACAAAGTAACAATATTTAAGAAACTAAAATAATATTGTTATGTAGTAAATTAACATAATTTGATACTTTATGAATTTCGATGTTACGAATATGAACTTATATTATTTATTAATAACATGAAATAAATTATGTTATCAAATTTAAATACCCTATGCAAAAATTTGTAGAATAGAGAAAGAAAACAAATTTCTGATAACCTTTTATTTCCCCCATATTGTATAATGAAAGATCATAGTTTGGAATTAATTTGCTTGGAAAGATTTAAATTATAAATTATATGCCTTCCAAAAATATTTAAGATTAATAATCAAACAGTTTAATATCGTCACAATATTTGGAAAATATTTGAGTTTAAAGAATTAATTATTTATCTTGGCTATAACAGTGTCGTGATAAATACAGTTAAACTGTGTATTTGTTTATAACAAACATTCAATTTTGTTAGAAGGTCTAATTCAATGTATGTTACCCTTATATTATAAGTTTGTTTTATAACACGTCAGTTATCAAAAAGACATTAAAAGTAATTGAAGATAATATTTTACAATTACATTAATTCAAGAGACTTTGTGTTCATAATGTGTAATTATACAAACATGCTATTAGATTTAATAATATTCTGACCCTCGTATAGTACAATATGTATTACCAAGTTAAACGATTAGGCCACTGAATAACAGCATATTTTGTAAAAATCTGGAAAAAAATCCTTCCGAAACGAAATTTGGTGGAAAGTTTGGTTTTACAGTTACTTTAATGGTGGAAAAAATTGGGCACTCTAGGTCACCGCTGGGGATGTTAAGAGGTAGGGCAAAACGGTTATTTTTGTAAATATTTCAAAAACTAAGCAAAATATCAAAACATGTTCCATACAAACTTCGTAGCTGACTAAATTTCCCATGAAAAATGTGGTCCTTAGTAGTTTTTTCGTCAAACACACTGGGACAGAGATAAGAGTGCTCAAAATAAAACTTTTTTTTTCAATGGCTCGTATAAAGCATTTTAACTAAAGGAAAAAAAAACTTGATTTTTTTTTTAGTTTAAGCCGTTTTTTTACAGTAAAACGTTCTAAATATGGGTATGTGTTTGCACATGAAATACCGAGTATTTAAATATACATTTTTGATGTATATATTATTTATACAGACATACGCACACTAAAACTGCAAAAAAATGAATTTTCGAAAGTAAGGGTTTAAGTTGTATACACGTGTATATATATGCAAATATGTGTAGAAATAATTTCATGCATATATACTATACTTGTCTAAATCGTAAAATGTACATCTATACGCATAGATTATTCAGTACATGCATGTAAATGTGTAAATGCATATTTTTGTAGTTGTATTGTGTGTGTATATATGTGTACATAAATATATACATGCAAAAATGTATGTCCAAATACTTGCTAATACATGTACACACACTTACATACCCATATTTATCTCATTTACTGTACAAAATTCGGCTTAAACTCAAATAGATTCTAGTTTCTTTCTTGAATGCCTTATACTACATTTAAACTTGAAAAAGGAGGACTCAACTTTGAGCGCTCGTAATGAGTGTCACAGTGTGTTTGATAAAAAAACTTCTCAGGACCACCATTTTTATGGGAAAGTTAGTCAGCAACAAAGTTTGTAAGGAACATTTTTCGATATCATGCTTAGTTTTTGAGATAGTTACAAAAGCAGTTTTGTCTTACTTTTAACCTCCCCAGGTGGGCCCAGCGGTGAGCTGGAGTGTCCGATTCCCCTCCCCCCTCCAATGAAGTAACCGCAAAACCTCTCACAACCAAATTTCGTGTCTTGGAGGATTTTTGTCCAGTAAAAATCTTTATTCAGTGGTCTAAATTATTTTGAATAAATTTTATATCTAAAAGATGCACTTTTATAAAAAAAAAAAAAATAAATAAAAATAAAAAAAAATTAAAGTTATATTTATTATAACTTTTTAAGATAAAATTTATAATTACATTCAACATAAAACGGCGTCTGGGCTACACATTACCTGTATAACCTGCATTAAAGATTCAACAGGATTTTATAACTAATCAGTTGTTATGTTTGTTTATAAATCTACTTAAACGTAGTCTGTGAAATTGTTTTATTATGCGGTTGTGGAAACGTCCATGACGACATTAATTGAACGATAGTATATTATAAATAAAATTTATATTTAAAATAAAGTGATGTTTAACTAACACAAAGGCCAATTTTGTTCAAGTAAGAATGTCAATGAAAGTAAATAACAACGTATAAATTTAGAAATCGACCTGAAAAATTAATAGGATATACTGTAACATGAGCTTAAAGGAAAAAAGGGTAGACTTTCCACGCCTCGATTTTTAAAGATGACTTTTAATTTTAAAAAAATGAATAATTACACAGAATACAATGGGTCCCAACTAAGGTAAGAATGCCTTTCTGTTTCTATCTGTATGAATAGTATAATAAATTAAAAACAGATTTCCATTGTTTTTAGTACTTACATTTTTTTTTAAACTTTGCTTGCTGTAGTGGAGAAACAATGGAGTCGAGTTGCCTTTTATTACATTATTGCTTTTGAAAGTCTTACGCGATAATTTATTATTCATTTTTGTCCTGAGATATAAAAATTCATTTAAGAAACATTTTGATTAATAATGCATGTATAAACTAAAACTTTAGGTCACATTATCCAGAAGTAAAACAACTGATAATTTGTTTTAAAATTATAATTTTTAAATACAGTATATTATATCTTTTTTAGATGGAGTTTTTCAGAGGGAAAAACAAGAGTTATGTAGATACCATCTTGTATTTAGAAAAAAACATTTATAAAAATAATACAATATTTATAGGATGAAACAACTGTTAGAGAGTTATAGAAAATTACCAATTTTTAACAAGAATCGTGGAAACAATTGTAAATAACAATAAAATTCACGTTTATAAAAATTATAATTCATAGTGAAGATAAAATTATATTGTGTAAAAACTTTTAACGAAATGGGAACATTTACAATAATATCTTGTTTTGTTTTTATTTATTCATGTGTTAACAACTCATGCGAGGTATAAATACTTATGTATACACAATCAAAAATTGAGTATTCAATCTTTTTTTCTTCAAAAGTTAGGCCTATATATTTATTTTTTAGAGATTTCAGACACTTATTAAAAACGAATATATCTAAAATAGTTCCCATACAAAATTAAAATTAATACGAAACTCAGTTAAGTCGTAAAAGGACAAGTTACAATTTCAATAAATAACTGTGACATGAGTTATTTAAATAAATGTTCCCAGAGATATTGTAAACTACACATACAAATGTTGAAAAATCAACTTTGTGAACGCAACACTACAGGATAGCAAATAATTCTTGATAAAGATAATCTAATGACAAAGGGAATCAAGCGTGTGATATATTAAATTATGGTATCCAATTCGAAAGAAAAATCTTATTTGAAATTGTTATTTGCGTTAAAAAGAAAGAAGGGGCGACAAATCTAAAATATCAATCCGTTAATTTACCGAACTAACGTGTCAGTCTGACTTAATAAAAGGGTTATTCCAAAAATCAAAGGTTTTAAAATAAAACAAAAACTAATAAGTGTATTTCAGAGGAAGCATAGGTCATAAAATCATAGCTAAATCAAGTGTTCGTTGTTAAGTGAAAAATTAAAATATTGAATTATTGAAAATTATGATTAACCAAATATAATGTGTATTTGAGTGAACCTTAAAATGCCATAACCATAAACTTAAAGAATTATTAAAGTAGTTGTAATTCTTATTTTTATGTAAAGGAGATACTGAAATCAGGTAATTAATATTAAAACAAAAATAAACTTATAATAAAATTAATGTCAATAAAACCAAATCATAAAAAGATAACACAAAAATATTTGTAAAAAAAAAAAAAAAAAAAAAAAAGGTTTAAACATTAGAAACTCATTTTATTATTTGACAATGGATCTAAAGATAACTGGCAAATAATTTTAAAAGAACTGAAAGACCAGTAATTAAATGAAAATAAAGTAGAATTAAAATTGTATGAGCACGTAATTATAAGAATATATTTCATCACATACAGTAAGTAATTGTATATTTGATTATTAAGTAGTTCAATAAACAGTGTAATTTTATAAAATGAAATACTACAAAAGTTGTATAAAAATAATGCGTAGTTATTCTCTTTAAAAATAGCAGAATAACAATATTTATAGAAAAATGACAAAGGGAATTTTGTAAGACAGACATCATTGTTATTTAGAAAACACAATTGACTTATACGAATAAAATATTGTGTGTCGTTAATTTATTTTAACAGTTTTTTACAACACATCATTTCCTTTAAACTTTCAATCTCGTCTCTGTAATTATTTTATCTTAGAAGTCAAAATCTCCTCTAATGAAAAATCGATATTGATTACAAAACGCGAAATTAGTGAAATGAAATTTAATTAAAAGTTAGAAATGTCCAATTTACTATTTTAACATATCTCAATCTCCGTAGACGAAAGTCTGATAGTTGTGAGCACCTAATTTTATAAGTTCATATGTAACCACTTGGTCTAAGAATAAATAATAGGAGTATATTTAAATTAACTTGGCATAAATTTCGTTTTATTAAAATATTATAAAATGGTTATAAATGAACTTAAGTGACATTTACATAAATAAATTTAAAATAGAAGTCACGACACAGTTTTAAGAGATCACAAAATAGTAATTTTAAGTAAAAAAAAATGCAGGAAAAAAAGTATATCATATAGCATTTTTATAAAAAGACTACACGAGGTTATAAAAACAGATTCAATATAAAAACGCATATGATTACTTAGCAAACTTTAACTCCTTAACTTCACAATAGAATTAGGAGAGTTAGAATAATTGAGAAACGTAAATAAAGGAATCCACGAAAAACAATATAACTAAATTTAAAACAAAAAACCGAACAAATGAAGGAGAGTTTACAAAATTTAGAATGAATGTACACATTTATTTAAATGCCATACATACAAATAAATCAATATATAAAGCACACCTCAGGCTTGGGATAAGTTATCGATTTCGCTTGAAATGAATGATTTGAACGGTTTTGAATATTGGTTACAACTCTCTACTAATTTAATTTTGCCTGTAAGTGAATTTCACCAGGTAAATGTTGAAGATCTAAGTAGGTTGGGCTACTTTGGGATTGTCAAGTTTTTTATTTCCGACAACTGAAATATTGGACTGGGTTAATACTTTGATGGTTAAGTGTAGGTTCAGCTAGGATCCCTCTGTATTGTCAAGTTATTTACTCTTTATATACACAAGTTCTAGTATTATGATTTAGACCTTGATACTTCTATGATTAGTATATCCATGGACAAATTATTCGAATTTTTATTAGCACATACAATCACAATTAAAAAAATTTGAAACTAACATGCAGTTGTATCTTATTAAAATGTGTAACTCCCTCAATAGGCTAAACACACCCTGGGTACTATGCAGAAATTCTTTTGAGAAGGAAGAACTTTTTCTGTTTTATTTAGACAAAATTAACGATTTATTTGTTAATATATTATTTAAAAAAAATTTAATTAAAATATATTTAGGTTTAATTATATAAGTGTGTATTTATATATAAATTATATAAGTGTGTAATTTATATATAATTTTACAAGTGTTTATTTATAATATTTACTTAAACGATAGGGAATCATTTTTCAATACATACGTAATCTTTCTAAAATGTACATTAGTAAATTATCTGATTTAAAGAATAATACAATTAAGTAGAGTTAACTTAAATTAATGAGACTTCTACATCAGATAGAAATAAAAATGTAGGCTACGATTTTCAGGTATTGAAAATTGTTTTGAACTTGAAGTATCAAAAATATTCGACATCATTTCATTTCTTTAATTAATTATTTAACTTTGGATAGGTTGAATTAGACAATTGGCTTTAAACTATTACAAATATAACATATGAAATTACTCGATTGGACAAGAAAATTATATTTATATATTGTTAATTTAATTATGTTCTCCTAACACATAATATATGTTTTAAAATAACAATATCCTGTAATGTTATTATTGCATTGTTAAAACAGATGAAAAAATATATTCGCCTACAGCCATTATACTAATGTATTTGACTCGTAGATCCACTGTAATTACTATAGTTAAATCACAGTTTTAACACATTTATATCTCTATACCAGTGTTAAAATAACCACCCGAAAATGGCGACACTTGTAAATGTAAACAAAGGTAACTGACACTTGTTGTTCTGTAAGTTGTTGAAGGAAGAGAAAGTTAAGGGTTGTTATACTATGTTGCATTATTCAAAAGGGCAAACTTCAGAGGGTAAATAATGATCATGAAAACATTTGTGTCAAACACACAAAATATATTACCTGAACTGGAAATAGGAAAGAAAGTGTGTTACTTCTTGTTAAGATATAATACATACTCAAAGAAAGAAAAATATATCCTGGGAGCTATGGAGATGCGACGATCTCGTTAGATTTCACCAATGGCAAGAGTGAAACACATAAAACTAAAATTTTACGGTCATAGACATTTTCTTGGATATGGTCGTGAACCTTTCACAACTTTAACGGCCATTGGAACGTAATAATATTAATTGTAAGCAATTTAAAAAAATAAACTATTTCTTGTAAAAAAATGTAATATTTACAAACAGTGAAAGAAATCAATAAAATAGAATCAATTAATATTTAATATCTAACCCATGAATGTTGAGTGGACACATACGTAAAACTAAAATTTTGTCCTCTTGGAGGCAAATATAAGTTAGATTTAAGAATTTAAGGTACAATACAAGAATTTTAAATTCCGCTTTCTAAATTATTTAGTTTAAACTTTTTCATTAAACGATTTTCTACAATTACAGCGATAAATGTTTGTAAACGAGACATAAACTAGAGGATGTACAAAACAAAATGTTAATTGAAAAATGTATTTCCAGCTGATTTATTGAAGTTAAATGAGTCCTGTTTAAACTTAACCACACTACATGTCTTTTGTATGTTTCTTTGCTTGTGTGCTTGTTAAATCGACTTCTAACGCTTGAGTCAATTGTAATACAATATATGGTTCAATTTTTTGTCACAAGGCCAATATTATGTACTTGGTTTGTATATTTTTCGTTTTAAAATGGCGATAACTGTAAAAAAATACTGCAATCTTCCTAGACACGGAGGCGGGTGTTTTAACTAGAAATACAGAGCGTGCTCCAATATATTAAATATCAAACACAAATTTAATTTATCTATTTTTTAAAACATCTATTATGTAAAATTTTGGATCGTACATTTTTACCTGAGAAAAAATAAAAACTATCAGATACATAAGTTTTGGATATTTTGATTTATTTGAACTAAAATTATAAATACTATCATATGGTTACACAAATAATAAATAATTTATTACACTTATAAATAATTATATCATCCGTTTCCAAAACGTAACATAACATTGGTGGAAGTGAATTTGAATTTACAGGTAATGAAATCAACACTACATGTTTTATTCACAATTATGGGAAAAGAAAAGTATTTACTACCACTGTAATATCAATGGTACTCACCATGCAATGAGTAAATCATCCTTAAATCAATAACCTTTCATTATTTCTTCTTATGAGTTGTGTCCCTGTGTACAGTATTTTATACCGTTATATCATGGTCTTTAACTATCGGTGTGTCAGGTGGGGGATTTAGGCAGAAGAGCGATTAGCTAGAACAAAGATGTACTCTTCTCAGAACCACTAAAGCATTCATAATGAATGTATTCTATATATAAACAGACAACGAATATATGTACACTGAATATATACAAAACATTTTTGCACTTTATTTTGCCCACGATGAAATCTCAATTGAAGCTGGGAACATGTTTACAAAAAGCCAAGAAGGATTATTTAAATATAGCTGTAACATGTAATGGAATGAAGGGAATGAAGTTGATTTCTTTAGAGTATTCAGAAATAAATGATCCGAAACCTTTTCAACTCTCTTACATATATATAGAGAAATGCCATTTGTAAAAGTATTTTATTACCCCCTTCTAGTTCATGTTTTGAACTTTTTCTAAGTGTACAACTTTGAGTAGTTAAATGTATAGCTATAAACGTAGTATTTGAAATATTTGAAATTGAACTTGATTTCACTATTTATATATTTTTAAATATGGTTGCATGTTAATTCATCATATCTTTTTCATACTTTTTGTGTCTTTTTTAAATATTAAATCAACTTAGACTTCTTGGTGTTTCAACAAAGTCGTTTTATTTTTCTTTATTATTTCTTTTCTCTTATCTATCTTTTATTTCCTAATATTTTAAAATACCCTCTTTATAAATGTTAACTAATGTTTTCAATCGTGACCGGTATTATTATTTTTTTATTTTTTACATTTCTTTACCAATCAGTTACATCTGGTGTATCTAACCGTATTCTACAGAATATCACATCACTTATGACTTTTGCTGCTTGTGTTATGTCTTCAGATATCTATGTCCCTACCAGATACAATTTGCATTTGTCTATATTTATTTGGATATTGACTCATCCAATATAATTATGTATATATCTTTTTCAATTTACTCTTAGTTTGTAGTTATTTGATAATGATTATTTTTCATGTTGTTAAGGTGTTTAATTGAGTATAACGACTGCATAAAAAATGTGAAACAAAAATACTTCCGACCGAATGAGATGATTTTCCAACCAAATTACATTATATTCTGCTATATTAATCGAAAGGAAGTGCTAGTTAAAAGGATGGAATAAGTTTCTTGTCTACTATATAAACTTAGAAGATATTTATTTATCTTGATTTTAAACAAGTATTCATTTAAATGCAACCGAATGTCAGTAGTCTTATACTATTTTTTTGAGAATATAATAGAACGTTTAAGGATTTAAAGTATTCTCTATTTAAGTACATTAAATATCTTACTAAACATATTCTGCACTTTATTATTTTTTAAACCTACTTAGAATGTTCATTGGCTATGAATTCACGGGAGTCTAATTCTGTTGTGCCACCGCATAAGTTAAGGCAAACAAATTAAAGGTCATGATTGGCTCATGAATATTCAATTCACTTAATACTGGTAAATACAAATGGATTCACTCTAACAAACACTACTTTTTACTTGCATTTTGTGGTATCCAAGTCACTGTTCAAAAGTTAGTTATAAGTTTTAATTACCTTATTTTGCCTGTCAATTGAGTTCTTAATCGAGATTCAACATGTTTCAGAGCCGTAACTGCATCATCAGGTATAGTTAATCACTCTGAAGAGATTCTCGTACATTAAAACAATGTATACATTAAACACTACACAATAATTTCACATATTTAAAGAACACTGATACGCATCTGTATTGGTGCGCACCTAGTCATGACCGATCATAGACTATTAAGAAAATGTTGCGCTGAACCGTCTATTGTTATCATTGGTTATTTTATTTAGGTGATGATAGCCGTGTCGTATAGGTAAATTGAATGATAGTTGGTCATTTATATATTTCATATTCTTCTGTAGCGTGCATTACTGAGTCTCAAGGATATATAAGTTTCGTAACATTAAGATAAAGGTAGCAAAAACTTGCCAACTCATCAAGTTTACCAAAACTAGTCTTTGCAGAGGAATTAATCCAAATTATTGAATGATAAATGTTGGAAATAAATCCAATCTAGCTTCAAAAATCAAACTTCAAGCAGAACTAGCATGGATCTATAAAGAAACTAGACACCTCTACTGTAAAAAGATTATATTAAATAATGATCTGAAATAATTGCATTTAGATTTACTTAATCGGGAGCATACTAAATCAAATGTAGTGATTGCAGAAAAATATTATATAAGTTAAACAGGAAGAACGTTTAGAGAACGTTATAAAGAACATCTTCTCAAAAATAACTATAATATTACTAAATCTAATTATGCAGGTAACCTTATTGCCAACAATCATAATATAGGCGACTTTGATTCTACAATGGAAGCCATACATACATGAAGAGTGAAATATATAAAACGAAACTATCATCAAATTCACATTACCTTTATGACATGGCTATCAAACACCCGAAAAAGATAAGTAATTATAACAATAGAGAGTTTAGCCCCACATTATCTTGACAATTTGTGATCGACCACGACAAGGTTCGCACTATTATAGAAATATATATGTGTTTATTAAATACGCACTAATACAACGTTCTTTAAATATAATATCAGTATGAAATTATACTGTAGTGTTTAATCTATACTTTGCTTTAATGTTAAACGATCTCTTCAGAGGGAATAACTATTACTGATGATGGAGTTAAGGCTCTGAAACATGTCGAATCTCGTGACTAAGAAGTCACGAGACAGACTTATTTAATTAAAAGCTATAAACACTACTTACTTAATCCTACAATATTATGAAGAACATGTGTTTGTAACTAGAGATATTTATCAACTATAAATTTAAAAAAATGAAGTACCCAAACAAATTTAATTAATAAAATTATATTTCTGGTGTTATATAATAGTATGTCATGGAAAAAAAAACTTGAATAATTAAAAATAAAAATAGGATTTTTAGATTTAGGGAAATCAATCTTATCGTATTTGTATGGCTACCTCATTCAAAATTACACTTAAACAGTATGATATCTGTATATACGGAAAACTGTAACTTTTCATTCTTTTACTCAATAATTAAACTAGTTAATAGTAAAATAAAACTATTTTCATTTTTATAGTTTCTCATTTATTAAACTATCACAGGTTACACTATGATAATTAAAAACATAAATCACATGTTGTTATTAGTTATAAACATCTAAATTCAATGAAGGTGTTTGATTAAAGCAATATATCCGCGTCAGTATCAAAACATGTCCTATGAATGGATGGGTGGTCACTGTAAAATGCCTAATACATTACTAGAACTTTGAGTCTTGAGTGATTTTTGATGTAGTCCTGACCAAGTATGTGATTTATTATTCGTCAGAAGTTGCAAAATATATTCAATGTACAACCAACTTTGTGGTAAAGCCACTGGAAGACATCAAATATATTTCAATAGGATATTGTAAATGTTATTTTTCGAGGGTACACATAATTTCACTATTAAATTTAAATATATATATATATATATATATGGCATGGTTTGTACATCCCGATTATTGAACTTTTTTTTACTAGTTAACCAACAAGTATGTATCTTCATTAACCCTTGTAACCAGAAAAACTGTAATTAATGCATGATTACATGATGTAATGATCTGATATTATATATACCTTAAATGTAATGACATGCTTATTTCATTGCAAAGAACGAATAGCACAGTTTTATTACAGAACTTGTTCGTATACTACATATAAATTATATGTTGTTTCATTATAAAATATCTACCCAGAAGTCAATGTTATTTGACGGTAATAACATTAGATATAATAATAATAATTTTATTTAACATAAGAATATATATTTTAAAAAATTAGTTTAGCAATTTCGAAATTTTGATTCAAAAAGTGCTACCATGTTTTTTTTTCCACCAGTCTGAAATTATTTAAGGCATAATTACTATAATTGGTGAATTAATTAAATTAGTTAACACACATGATAAACACTTTGTCACGGCTTGGGAAAAGAAACTTGTAGAATATTATGACAGTACTCATAAGAAGTAAAATGCATTTCAATCCATTATTTCTGGAGTGCCATACGTCATATATACAAATACAGGAAATACTTAAAATTAAAGACGAGGTTGTTAAATTAGCCATTTACAGGAACTGTAACGTCAAAATATTATTGCCTAACATTTGTTCAAATTACGATTTACACGTCTCCTGTATCACACCACTCAGACTCACTAAGAGATCTATTAAAAAAATATCATTTAACAAATTATTACAGATTTATAATTTATTTTAAAACCACGTTTCTGAAACGGACTAAAAAGTAAATTTATACAGATATATCACACCCATACCGATTCCTAACCCAATTCAGATTGCCCTGAAAATTTGTGATTGTGAATTTATAATAGGTAAGAAAATACTTTTAAAATTTTTGACAAAAAAAACCTAGGGCTATTGCTACAGATAATAGTAAGGATTGTAGGGAGCACTTGTCCTTGAGAAAATTCCAAATTCCAAATGGAGGTCAAGTATCTCCTAATTAATTCAATACATTTAGATAATCTTCTATTTATCTATGTATCTATGTAGCTATTTCATGAGCTCCACGTTTTTCGTTTTGAATTTTACAAGTATATGAATTGCTATTAAAAATTCAAATACATATTATGAGGACACTCTGTATGGGGTTATAAATCTGTATGGGCCTACGAGAAATTATTTTATACTCGTGTTTACACTTGTATATTTTTGTGAGATATTGCGTTCGAGTTTTATTCTATCTAATGTGTGCAGCGTTGGTCTACCAAGTCGTGCCGGTACACCAACTTTAACTGATGTCTAATCTTAGAAGAAATTGACGGGCGGACAAGAAAGCAAGTTCATACTGCATTGCCATCCAGTTCTGAGCTAAGTTTAAAGTTTCTATTCTATCTAATGTGTGCAACGTTGTTCCACCAACAAGTCGTGCCGCTACACCAACTTTAACTGATATCTAATCTTAGAAGGAATTGACGGGCGGACAAGAAAGCAAGTTCATACTGCATTGCCATCCAGTTCTGAGCTAAGTTTAAAGTTTCTATTCTCTAGCTCATCCTGTTAGTTTAAAATTGACAGCAAAATGTGTACCGAACAGACAGACAGAGAAGAGATAGTTAACCTGGGAGAAGTCTAATACCTGCATATAGAAAAATCTAACACTTTTGATTGCCACTTTAACTACCAATTAAATACCAGTAAACATAACATTTATCTGACAAATAAAGTTTTTTACATTCATTATAATATTACAAACAATATTTTACAGAAATTATAACTTTATAAAATTATATAAGTTATAATAAGTTTTAATAATTAAAAAAACGAACGATTTAATATTATAATGATAATAATTAGTTTCTCAATACTTAAATCAGTGATCCGTTTTCACTTTCTACTGTTTATTGAGTAAACTCCACACAAACAAGTCTTGAAGAACCTGTATGTCCTTTGCATACATGATTGTTACATTCACTAAATGTATGTTGTGTAAAATGATTTTTTCGTAAAGGGCAGTTACCACAGCCAGACTTTTCTTCTCGAGGTTTTGTAATGTGGTGATTATCACCACTCCCCCTCCCCTTCGTGAATCTGCACATATCTGCCCGGCTAGCTGATAAGAGTAGAGTAGTGCTTCACACAGCGGTCACTCAAGACGTCTCACAGCGTTCTTTCTAAATATATTATAGTGCGGTAAATTTCTATCATGCCTTGCTAAACCGAAAGGAATAGGGCCGTTGTGGCCCTACGGTTTATATCTGGGCGCATCACGATTTTGGGATATCGTAAAATTATTAGTCGAACTATACGCGGCCACGAAAGGCCCTGCTATAGACCGACATGTTGTTGCAATACAGTGTAGTTAATATTAACATAGGTATTAGTGTAATTCTCTTATTTTTAGTTAATTAGTTTGTAGTAATACTCGTCAAAAATGGCTAGCCTAAGTTGAGATTCGCCCAGTGTACTTATATTAATTTTACCACGCGATCGGGACCCGGTAATACATTATCAAAGTACATCCGCGGACCACATCAAATCGTACCCCCAATGCAATAGCTTTTTCTCGCTATCGTTGCAGTAATTAATTAAGTTTTATTATAAATCTATTTACAAATTAATTATTTTTATTTTAGTTCAAAATGCTTTTCTGAATGTTATAGCCTATTACTGTCTGAAATATCATATTATATAACACATGTTTTGTAAATTTTATAAAGAAAAGACCAAGTCAAGAATTAAATATATTATATTTAACAAAAACGAATCAATGTCTAATTTTTCTATGATATTAACATATCTTGCTGGCCTGAGACGGTGCTATTCTGTGTCACTTTGCTAAATAATATAATATTCCCAAAGAAATTATTAAATAAATGTAGGGTAACTAATAGGAAAAGGCTAAATAAAACACATAACATAACACACAACTAAACAATAAAACATAAAAACACATAACTACTTACATATCTGGTCGTGTGGTAGATTCCTACAAACAGAGCGGGAGCGCTCCACTTTGACTCTCCCCCCATTCCTACCGCACATTAAATCGATACGTTCCTACACGTCTAATATTGTTGTTTACACATACCTGGAAGCTTAAGTCTTTCTGTATACTTATTTAAAAAAATCATAGTACAATGAAGATTTTTGTTAGATTTTTTCTACCAAGGTGACCTTTCCGGGGTTAATAAAACGTGTTCAAAATTGTTTGTTGGAAACGAAACTCCTCTGTGAAACAGGCGGTGAAGAGATTCACAACTACCTTTTATTCCGATGTGTTTGGATATGACATGGATGTTCTAATCACCCTTGGATAAAGTAGCATTTGCTGTCAATTAGAGTTTCCCAAAAATTAATTTCACAAACTGGGTGAACACCGTAATTGTTTGAGTCACAAGGGTTTCCACCCCAAACCCTTCACTAGTAAATTAACAGTACTAACCACTACATTAGCCGGGACTTATAATTTGTGTTAATATAAAAATTTCGCACGTATATAGCACTATATTTCTCATGTACTCATACTCTTTTAAAACCGAGTGTTCCTTCGTAATGAATCAAGTAGAAACATTATTAAATTATCACACTGGTATGCAAAATTAATTATATTGTAATATCCAATAAGAAAAAATGTGATTATTATTTTAAATTTTATTAAATTAGAAATAATTTTGCATCATTACAACAAAAAGAACACCAATAACTTTATAAATAACCTATATGGCGTAAAGTGATATGTTTTATGTAACTAATGTCAGTGTCTTGTAAACTTAATAGTCTGAGTTATTTGTATCGATTGTTAAAGAATTTAAACGTTGAAAGCAAATAGAGTGAATTGTTATTTTGTAGTTATATGATATATTTGGTAAATGAGTGTGAAAAAGGAATATCTTTTAACAACATCATCGTACTTAAGTTTAGTTACATTTTATTTATTCTTCTTTGTGTTTAAATATTAAGAAGGTAATGCATTTCAGAAAATGTATAACTGTGGTTTAATAGTAACAGATCGATCTTGATATCCTAAGTCAGAATGCCTACTCTTAATGTTGGTGACTTTATCACTGACGAAACAATAGATAAAACCCTAGAATGATAAATAGAAGTTAGCTATTTCCTGTAAAATTTAAATTAAAAATTTTTAAAACCGTTGTCACTAATATTGTTAAAACATATATTATGTAGTTGGTATTTAAAAGTAAAGGAAAAAATTCCAAATATAGGCTAATCTAAATAGAAAAGAGATTTGCAATTATTTGATGTAATTTTGAAAATATCTACTTTAATACACAATGAATTTGTGTTGAATTATATTTTCATTATCAGCTATATATAATATGCTTGCAATAAGAAGCTATTTATTCATGAATTACATTTACAGTACTTACTAAAAGCTTTTTTACATATAATATAATAAAGGTTATGAAGCATTTGAGGGTCCGGACAATTTATAATTGTTGTGGATTTATAGAGGTTGATAAAACGTGTAAGATAACGCACAGAAAAAAAGTAAAGTGCGACAGTGATTAATTAACAAGAGATGTTAGAGATTGTAGGATTTTAATTTTAGCAATCTCTTCTTATAAATTGTCATAAACGTATCTGTAAAAACGTTATCTCAATAAAAATGTTTTATTGTATTTTATTTAT
This sequence comes from Aphrophora alni, assembly GCA_963513935.1. Taxonomy (NCBI): domain Eukaryota; kingdom Metazoa; phylum Arthropoda; class Insecta; order Hemiptera; family Aphrophoridae; genus Aphrophora; species Aphrophora alni. The sequence goes on along the minus strand of OY740770.1, from coordinate 58,114,732 downwards.
CTCATTTGTATTTTATTTTAAGTAATTAAATTAAATTATTGTTACAATTTCGATATTTTAAATAGCGAGATTAAAAAAGTTTCATTTAAACAAACAAAAATAAAACTAATAAGAACACTGTATTACATTCAAAATCTCAAAAAATAGAATTTTTTAATACACTGATAAAATTTCAGTACTTATGTATACAAGTACAATAAATTAATATAATTGCACTTCGGAAATCATACTCGATGTAAATTTCTTTCTCATTTTCAAATTAAGCATACTACGTTACATGTAAATAAAAAGGTTTAATCGGATATTTGCCATAAATTGTTGTGTATAGAAAATCAGTACACGTTGTTTCGAGAGTTTAAATAAACTCTTGATTTCAAATGTGAAACTAGAACATAAATGAGAAAAACACAAACATAATCTAGTTGCTTATGATGTAAATCTAATCTCAGTAAAGGTGACTGATTATTTAGTGGTATTTATATGTTATTATAATTGAAATATTCATTAGAAATAAATTTTTATATACCACATTAGTATATAGATATATTATAATAATAAGTATAATTAATACTATCTACAAACCATTAAATAAATTAAAAATTGTAGTAATTTATTTAATAAAAATAATATATATTTAAAGAAGTAAATATGTCTTTATTTCAAACAATTATTAAAAACAGTCTTCTATGAAAATTACAATAATAAAAATATTTGACACTTAACAGTTTATTGTAGACTAATTTCGTGTACTAAAGTCGGTCTGAGGAATAGACATTTTAAAGAATTAAACTACAAACATACAATGTTTAAACATTAAAAAAAATATATATATATATCATTGTGTAAAAATGCAGGAAAAACAAACAATCGCGATATTATTCTATAACAGTATCCACAAAAATCCAACGCATTCAACTCCTTGCACCAATATCCATTCTCTCTCTGTTCTTTTTTAATTAATAGGGTAATTTCTGAGTTAGGTAGAATCTTATACTTCTAGGTACTTTTGCAGTAACGACGCAAAGTGTTCCAGTTGATGCCATTAAAAAGTCTTTAAGAAGATTTCTACTTATATTTTTCTTTGAAAAACGATACCCTATAATTGGCCAGAACTATATTATATAAAGCTGTGAAATTTTAAATGTCTACTTATCCCTTTAAATTACAAAGTGAGCAATGATTTATGCTAAGGACAACGAGTATTCAATTATAATCATTCAGTTCTAGCCTTGCATACCCATTCAATGATCTCACAGTACTCCATAAATATTATATATTTTGATACAATCAGGGAATCTGAGATGTTCTCACGAGGAGTTTATACTTCATTTTAAATTTGCTTCAACTGTCTCCATTCCTTTCAGAAGTAAATTATGTTCTTCACATAAACTTATCCAATTACTGTACCACAATATTTTCTTCTGTATTACTTCCAAAAGAACGATTCCAATATTCCACTTATAACTCAGAGCAATAGTGTGTATTCTGTAAACGGTGATATTAGGTGTACAGAAAATGGGAAGTAAATTTTTTCACAGGTAAAGAATATACTTGAGTGTATGCTTTGTTAACTTAAAAATGTATTTTGAAGAAAAATACACTGTTTTTATTGTATGGTAAGAATTGTATCACCTTACCTGTACCCCATAAAGTAACGTAGCTCTTAGCTCGACCAGCAGCACTTTCCATACTCTTATAAGTAACATTTTATAACTATGAGCAAAAAACCTCGAAGCATGTCTCAAAATAATCTGCAAACCTTCACAGTTCCACAAGGTTGCATTTACACCAAGATTGTCGGTTTTTAGTAACTTTGTAGAGTTTCGACAATAAACCCAGTGTATGGAGTTCATAAAATAAAACATCCCAATGCGATCAAACGCAGTATTATAAATCAACCAAAACCATACAGTTTTTGACACTTGGTGTTGAGTTTAATTTTAACTGTATTCATTAGAGTAAAAACAGTATTCATTGGAGAATAACATTTTCTTAAACCAGTTTGGAATTAATTAAATAAACTTTCATTCTCTACCGATCTTGTAAATCTGTCCAAAAATATTCCTGTGAATAATTTGATGATAGTGTTACAGAGTGATTTCTTTATGATTGTTAACCTCACTTACTTCTCCTTTTTATGAATTGGACATATAATACATTTTCAATAGTTTTCAGGAATTTTACCACTCTCATGTACCAGATTATAAATTGAGATTAGTTTTTTCAAAAAAAGTGGGCAGATATTTTAAAAACACTTATAACTCTTCATCACAAATGATGGGTGTAGATACTTTGTAGCTCATCGTATAGGGTTTCCACCAGTCATAAACAAATTGCATTAACAATTACAAAATGCTTATTTTGAAATATTAGCATATTTTCGCAAAACTCTTTAGAATCTTTTAACATATAAAACGCCTCTATAACGATTTTCCAGAAAAATCTATTTTCTTTTTCTTACAGAACAGCTTATAATATTTATTTTAATTTTAATACTCATTTTATATACCATTTTTATTTGGTTATCTCAATAATTTTAACATTTTATTAGAACTTTTTTGCAATTCAAATCAACCAGATTCTGATCAAAAAAATATTTTAATACAAGAGTCACTGTTTATAGAATTTTATGTATAACATTCACCAATAATCTTCAATTTTATTTTACATCCAAATCAGTTTAAACTGTTCCACTAAGTGATGAAATTTTTGCTGATATGATTTCCCATGTTTTGAATGTCATTATCTTCCGTAATAGTGCAGTATACTTTCAACATCAACATTTTTCTTGAACAAATCATAATTCATTTCAATCGGTAAATGGTCTGAAAATACTTCTTTACAAACCTAGAAATCAAACATAAATTATAAAATTTTGGATAAAACAGCAACTAAATTTATCTCAGTTGACCCCTGACGGCAATAGAATATAATCTCGATATAACTTCACCTATAGTTTTTAAATTCAGTACAATTAAATTTAAATCATCAATTAGATTCAGCAGTGAACATCCATTTGTATTCAATTCAGTGTATATATACAACATAACAGATATATATATATATATATATATATATATATATATATATATATATATATATGTTTGTATATAAAGTTATTACGTAGACGTCCACAAACTGAGTGTTTTGAAGAATAATTAACCATGTAACATGTTGGGTATTTCGTTCTATTTGGTATTTTGTTGTATGTAAAGGCAGGAAGAACAAATCCCTCAGGGTATGTATGCCTTGTGTAATGCAAGCTTAGCTCTAGGACATGAGATAAGCACATAGGCTTAAAGTAAACGTTTGCTTTAGAGCACTGAAGTCATCGAGTAATAACACCAGGTCATTGCCGGTAGCAGTTTAGATAGCAATGAATAGAGATATCTAATTTTATAAGTATTTTAATGATTGTTGAAAGTTTGAAAAGTTTTTATAACATATATAACTCTTCAAAATAAACATGTTATCTAGAAAAATTCTTAAACATTTAAATAAAATTTATAAAGTAAACGTTTGCTTTCGAGCACTGAAGCCATCGAGTAATAACACCAGGTCATTGCCGGTAGCGGTTTAGATAGTAATGAATAGATATATCTATTTTTATAAGTATGTTAATGATTGTTAAAAGTATGAACAGTTTTTATAACAATATATAACTCGTCAATATAAACCTGTTATCTAGACAAATGCTTAAACATTTAAATAAAATTTCTAGATAATCGTCATTTTAATATACAGTAATTGAATGATAATATAATTTTACACTACATGCACAAACACCTTACGGAGAGTAGAATGTGAATTAATTATGCATTATATTGAGTGTGTGTGTGTGTGTGCGTGTGTGCGTGTGTGTATACCACGTGTCCTAAAAGTCCCACCCCCTCTTATTATTTTTATTAATGGAAATAGACAGATTTGCTTTGGGGAAAGGTTAGATAACCAAAGGAGGAGGTTTTTGAAATATCAAAATTTTCAACCCTTACCCCCAAAATGGGGTAGTTTAGGGATAAGTCAAGAATTTTAAATAGCAACCCCTATTTAGTGATAAATCATTTTAAAGGTCTTTTAAAAATAAGAATAATGCCGCAAACTAGAGGTCTCTATGTTCATCCTACCCAACAAAGCGACCAATCGAAACTTTGGTTAAAAATGAATTAAATGTTTATTTTTCCCAAGCGCCTGATAAACATCTTTCAAATCTTGCGTAAACTAATTTAGTTGTGTTACATTACCACAGTCAAAATGATCCATTTTTTCCTGCGTAATTCTTATTTGCATATTTTTTGAGAATATTTTCTATACTTTTTAAATAAAGTCAGTTTTTATAACTCTACCATTTTAAAATAGAGACTATACTAACATTCATTTTATTTATATTTTTTAAATGGAAACACACGTAGAGTCCATATACAGAACCTCCTGCTCCCAGTAACGGTATGTTTGGCACGATACATAGTATATTGGCAGAAACTGGATCAATTTGATACAATATAAAAAGAAGCAAGAGATTCTAGACCCCGACATAGAGGATTTGGTTCTTGAACAGGATCCTAATTTAAGCTCACGATAGGTTTAAATGAAGTCTCAATTGAGGTTCTCATGGAAAGTTTCAGATGTGTTATATAAGAAAAATATTACAAACCCTACTACTTCAGGCTTGTTCAAGTAGTGAAACCCATGACCTACTGTGAAGGTTAGAGTTTTGTAATTGTTTATTACTACGAAATATGGAAGAAAATCACTTTGTGAGTCTCAATTCATACGGTATTGCATTCATTTCCCGCAATAAACATCATTATCCTAATGTTGGTCGTCTAAGATAGTTTATATTCAGCCCTAATGTTTGGACTGATGTAGTAAGAAACCGTTTGGTAGGCTCACATGTGTTTGAAGAGAATCTTAATGTTTTTATAAATTTTCTTCAGCATCAGTTTATTGCATTGCTTGACGAGATCCCGCAGAACAACTACTTTAAAATCATCTTTCTGTATGTCGTGGGTATTGGTCATTACTCATCTGCATTTTACAACTTTTTTAATGAGCAGTACCTCAGATTTATTGGTAGAGAAGATCTCTCAGTTCTCCATAAAAAGTAGTTTTCGTGTGGGGATTTCTGAAAGAATAACTCTTTAACACAGTGAATTTGTAACATTGTAAATTTTAAACATTTAAGAAGAAAGGTAAACAATCCCATCGAAAAATTGATAAATTTAATGTCTTTGAAATTTATAGTAAGAAGAGAGTATTAAGCTTGTTGGGCAAGAATTTGAACAGTACATACACAATATGTGAACTGTTAACATACAAGTCAGTTTAAATTGTAAAAATGAAATAAATATTTATATAATAATTAAATTGCGCAATTATCGTTACAAATTACAAGTGACGTTTAGAAAAAAAATTAGAGTGTTATTACCAAGATAATGTCATTGGTCGGTCATCGATTTATAAAACATAATTAGCACAATTGAGTGTCAGTTGGAGGACCAAAATATAAAATACCTTCATATTTAGTATCGACTTGCAGGAAGTAACAATTAGCAATTAGATTAAACTATTAGAAAGCATATAAAATCTGTATTTTTTGATATTTGAAAATTTATAGGTGTATCGTTTCTAAAAGAAATTTTAAATTTATCAATATTCTATAAACATAAATTTTTCCATTTTTGTGGCTTGTAAACAATAATAAACGACGTTGGGCCTGTACTATAGAACATTATATATATATATATATATATATATATATATATATATATATATATGTGTGTGTGTGTGTGTGTCATTAAGTTTGGCAAGTCTGACATTATCGATAAGAGTGACTTCGATAAAATTACCAAACTAAGTGATGTGTGTAAGTAATTTATTAATTTGAGAATAATTTATATAACAAATTAATGGTTTGACTGATATTTTATAATTTTATTCATTATTTATATATTTATTTATTTAGAAGTGACAATATTAATGTTACGGTGATAAAATCGTCAAAAAACTAATGTATTCCCCACTAAAGCCACAAATATTCCCACTTAAAAAGTGAATGTAAATTATGTTTGTAATTATATTTAAAATACTAAATATAGAAAGTTTGGGTAGCCTATGTTACTTATGGTAGCCTATGTTACTTAGGGTAGCCTAAGCTTTTTTTGTTACATTTACTTTCAAAATAAACTTTTATATAAACATATTTTACACAAATAATGTTGAAATCATTTGATTCCGTTTTGAGATAATACACTTTCGCATTCGTTCATGGTTCATATTTACCTCTCGAATCGGTGTGTGTGCGTGTGTGTGTGTGTGTGTGTGTGTGTGTGTGTGTGTGTGTGTGTGTGTGTGTGTGTGTGTGTGTGTGTGTGTGTGTGTGTGTGTGTGTGTGTGTGTGTGTGTGTGTGTGTGTGTGTGTGTGTGTGTGTAGAAATCTTAAATTAAAAATGAAAATCGGACTAAAATTGTCAGGACGTAAAAATAAGAGGAAAAGAGGATATTGGTTAATGCAAAAAGTAGTGTCAAAAATTTACTGTACTATTAAGACAGGGATTTGTTTTGTCTTCGACACATTTTGTGTATTATGGGCAACTCTCGTTATGCATGTTCTGAATGTTAGGTTTAACAAATACCAATTCTGCAAAATGTGTATAATAGATGAAATTTTCTCTTTGTAATTTACAAATATTAAACGGTAAATTCGGAATATCAATTCCATACAATTACAGTTATTGATGCACATCTGGGGTAAAGTAAATAAATTGTATTTTAATGTGTTTAAATATTGGGTATGTAATAATGGGTAGTAGTGACAATTTCTTTATAATTAATAAATATTATGTAAAATGTGACAAGTTTGTTTTCCGTCGGAAAATAGTTAGTGTTTTGAAATCATAGTTAGAAATAAAATGTTGTTCTTAAATTCTTAAACATTTATAAAATTTGCGATATCAAGACTTTGGAAAAAAATTAATAAAATATATTATTTGTACAAAAACGTTTATTCACAATAAGAAGTTTTGGAGAAACATTAATGAAGGAATAGTAAAGCAACTTATTTGACTTAAAAGGCAGTATAAATTGTTTTAGGAGTAAAGTAAATTTTAGATTTGCAGTTTATTAACGTTTAGTTAAATAGACGATTATTTTATTTAAAGTGGTAATATTTTATATTACTCCTATTACATTTTACGTGTAGGTGGTGTTATAAGTGTTTTGTATATTATAAGTTGACAATATTAAAAGTTCTAATACTTTACCAAAATATTACGCATTATAGAAAATTTTTTCTAATCTATGCAACTAGTAAATTGTATATAAAACCGTGAATTATGAAATTAAAAATAATAAAATTAATGGGTGCTAAAATTGTTTATTACTTCAAGAATTACAATGATTAATGGAATAGTAATTTTTTCTAAATCCTCCTGATTTTTTTAACTTTTATAAATAGAATAATCCAAATTGGAGCTCTGTAACAATTTTAACATATTTTAGTCTTTTTAATAATACAAACTAATAGTTAATATATCCATATTATATGAAATAATCAATATTAGGTCTCTAATGAATGATAAATATCGGCAATGTAAACTCTTTTTATTTTGTAAATATAAAAATACAATAATAAATACTTAAAATTATTATTTATTATGTCATATGGAAGGTATTTCACTATATACTTAGTTTTTTTTTTCAGAAATAAGGTATATATATTGGAGTAATACATAAAACGTTTATCTTATGTATCATTAATCTGTCCCCTATAAAGTATTGAAATTGTGAAATTATTAATAATCAAAGTTTAAATATATCATACTTATTTGCGTGTTTGTGGAAAGAAAATATACATATATACATGTTTTTGTTTGTGTGTATTCTATGTTTACGTGGGTTGTTGTATAGAAGTTTTTTGGTGTTTTTTTTGGTGATATGAAAAATGAATGAAACATAAAGTTTTTCTCTCATTTTTAATTTCCGGCTCACTTTCTCATGAAGTTTTGTGGTTTGCAATTTTGGTCGAATAAAACATTCACTATTGCAAAACACAATATTTTGTTGAATCTAATATACTGGGAAATGTATAACTCAGTGAGGTTTAAATTACATTATATAGAATGAGAAGGAATGTAATCTTATTTTGTACCATGTTTGACATAGTTTTTACTTCTATGAGCGTATTGAATAAATGAAGCTTATATATGAGAACACGTTGCTAACATTCATTTAATGCTTAGAATTGTAGTTTTCTGTAGTTTATATTCAGCTGTATGACTAGAAAAGGTAAAATATAACAACGTGATGCATGTTTTAATATACGTCGATGATATTGTAAGTAGGAGTAATAATTGCTGTTACTTGTCATTACGAAAACATAAATAATGACATTCATATTTAATTATGTAGGTATCATGTGACTAAGTGTGTTTAAGCAACGACATATAAAACAAAGTTGAGTTGTAGAAGCAACTATGACATCCAAATATTTGGACAAATTAAGTTTTAAAATGTATAATTATTAATAATCTTTCTCTTGTCTTCAATAAGGGATTTTAATCATATACTCTGAGTTTGTTTATATATCTAAAGGATTGTTTTCCATTTTCGTGTGCATAATTGTAAATTTGGAGTACCTCGAAAATATCCAATTTAAATTTATACTTTTATAATACCCGGCTATAACCATGTTGATTGTTTATGTGGTATTATGTGGTAGCAATGTACCATACCGGATCGTATTAATAGTTAAATTCTCAAATATATCGATTCTGTAGTTCTAGCTTACACAATATTCGCCCCTTCTATATCTGAAAATACTGACCTTTCGACTTCGCAGCTTGGATCTTGTATAGCCAGAATTATAAATCTTGAATCCTAGGTAGCGACGTTTTACGGAACATGTGTTTAGAAAAGAGAGAAAGGACTCACAATAACGGATGCTACCTTGAACTCAGGTTACTCAGAGATAACAGACCAAGTTTCAGTAGAATGTAGAAGTTTATGATTAAAATCTAGTGCAAAATGTCTTAGTTACTAAAATTGTCTTGTCACCATTATGATTTTCTTTCTTGGTGGATGAACTTTCTGCCCTTGATTAACGTCTCCTAAAAGGATGAACATCCTGCTTTCAACAACCAGTAAAACATGTCCCAGTTTAGGCACCAGAAACTTTAACTCGCATTAGAAGGCCAGCCCAACACTGACAACTTCATTACAAAATTATTTTAAAATGAAAATAAACTCTTATGTTGCTAATAAAAGTTCGGCCTAAACTGTAATGGTATGCAGAATTTGTTAATATAAATTTTAAGATTGCAAATAACAAAAAATTAAAAATTCTTTTTAATATATTTTTTTGAAAATTATGAGGCGTAATTATATGCAACTATTGGCATGCAACTATAAACCCCTATGATCTCAAATTGGAAAAAAATGAAATAATATATATATATATATATATATATATATATATATAATTTATTTAAATTAAGACATTAATATCACAAATTTTTAATTTAGTAATTTATAAAGTAAACGTTTTAAAGTTAAAATTTGTTTAAATATATTTATCGAGCTGTTTAAAACAACGCCGTACTTTGACTTTTTATGAGAGTTCTGAAAATAAATAAAACATATTTTTTTGACTATTATCTGTGACTTACCGTCAGCAATCCTTGAATAAAAAACTAACAAATAGTTATTCAAGCATATCCGGTTGCTCTAGACCTTCAACTTTTTTTTTTTTTTTTACAATACTGATATTATATAATTTATTTGTATTGTAATTTCCAATATCCTGTAAAGGGAAACAATGAAGGATTGTGTTGCAGCTGATATGCGTAAAATCAATTTTTTTTTCATTTCAGTAATTTATTTAAAGGGTTAGGTCTTTTTGTGTAGCGACGCAGTTTTCGATACACGAGCCGTTGAAGCTACAGCTGTTAGAAACAAATTATCAATTAAAAGTAATGGAATGAAATGGACTGTTACAGTTGTGAAATGTCTTATGTAGAAAAAAAAGTTGAAAATGTTTTAACTATAAGTTAAGGTTTATTAATTTAATCCACTGGATAAGTTAAAGTTTACCAAATCCAAAATGACATTCCTGTTAACGAATAAATATAAAAAGAAAAAAGAAATCGTTATCTAATTGAAACTACACGATAGTTAGAGTGAACTAAAAGGAATTCAATATAGATAAAAAGATGAATTTTAAAAAATAACACCGGATTACTTATCTAATGGTGGCAAATTATAAATACTGTTTAACCACAAAGTCCTGCTGATCGTAAATTAAATTTTGCCACAATAAATATCATGAAGTTGCAAAAAACTAGGGGAAGTACTAATTAAAATTTAACTTGTAGGTGTATCCTTACATTTTGTAAATAAAATAATTTTTTACGGTTTACAATTAAAAAAAAAAAAAAAAACCATATGAATCAATGGTCTAATTATCTCTATTTATAATCGGAAAAAATAGTATAAACAGTTAATCAATAATTATTAAAAAAAAGATTTTACATTTATCTACATTTAGAAACCGAAATTTAAAAATGCAGATAAAGTGTTACATGATCCGTCCAATATAAGGTAAATTTGTGTTTCGACCAACTAAATCGACACACATTTATATATCCTTCGTCAAAAGTAGTTCTGTTGTACAACTGCTACAGCTGTTTATTTTCAACATATTCAAGAATGACACAGGAATGCCTTATTTATACACTTACAATTACCCTACATTTTACTCATATATTTAAAATTAGGAATATAATATAGTGCTAAAACTATATTTGTATTGTGGCCAAAACTTATCACTTCTGTTGCTACTATTAGACTGATGAGTTTGTGTTCTGCATACGTTATATATCATTATTTGCTCTTTGAAATTATTTTGTCAATCAATTGATAATATAGTATCATATATACAATTGGAGGTGAAATTTATACTTTCATTCAATAGAGAATCCGGCTTTATATTATACAGTTTAAATAAGGCATATTCTTCTAATATGTTTATAGGTGTTTCTAGTGAATAAATGTTCTTCCCATCTGCCCTATTATATGTTGTTTTTCACAGCAGTTACACAACAAAACTACTTTAGATGAAGGATATAAAATCGTATATTTAGTAATTAATTAGCAAGTTCAAAGAGGCTAAAAAAAAGGAAGCAGTATGTTTTCTTAATCTTCAAAACATCAATAAATATATTTAACGACACTTGATTTAATCCATTTTTTACGAATTGTAAGGATCCAATACATATGCTTAGTAAAAGCGCATGGTGCATTTTTGGACATATTAATTCAATGAGGTCAATCTAAATTCAAAATTACATAGAAGAACACTGATATAAAATTATTATTGCTTTGAAAATTGAATCACATATTTGGAATTGTAAGAATCTAACTTAAAATAGTCCTTGTTGGTACGCCTTCAAGATTTATGAATTTCTACTGACCTATATGTAGGACAGAAACATTTAAACAGTTACTATATCACAACATAACATTAATGAGAACATGTACAAGGTCACCATTTGGATAGAGTTTTGAGACATCCTGGTAAGTGGCAACAACCTAGTGGTATTACTACAAACCATTACTAAGTAATTCAAATGAAAGACTTGATTGGACCTATTTGTCGGACGCTAGACGTATTTGTTTTTTCACAGAAATATCTAAGCGATAATGTAAGCTATGGATAATAATTTCTGTATATTAAAATATGTCTACCAATCCCGTAATTTAGGTATATCTTACCTTACTTTAATTGCAGTGTCGGGTGAATCACCTATCACAAGGAAAAAACACAATTAATTAAAACATACAAAATTACACAAAACACTTTTATCACTCTGTTCAGAGGATTGTTTACTGTATTTGTTACCACATTGAAATTATTAAATATTAATCTGAAATATTTTACTTAGTTAGAGGAGAACATCTAATATTACAACATTTTTAATAAAGGAAATGTATAATTAACACATTGGAGATTGTGCTAGGTTAACTGCTTTGATTCTTTTGCAATGTGAGAACTTTTTGTGGAAAGGGTTGCTTAATAACACTTTCCTTGTGTTTTAGATAGAGTAAGTTATATTTTTATATTTGTAAAAAAATATATTAAATATAGAAAAAAAAATTGTAGTCAAAAGAACTTACTCGTTGCGTATATGTGATATACCAGAGTTTATATATACTAACTCTGATCAATTTAACCTTTCGAGGAAGAAAATTGTGAAACAATAATATAATTACTACTGTAGAGTTAAATAAACTGTATTCATTCTGAGAAAACAAGTGTAAAATAAATTAAAGTGTTTTCTTTAATTATGCGTTACAATTACCCTATAAAACGCACTATTTTATCACCGCTAAACAAGAACAAAAATCAAAATTGAATTCCTTGCCATTATGATGGCTGCTCTCTATATAATATCTGTAATAAATTAACACATACAGTCTATATATAAAGTGACATAACCGAATGCAATTTATAAAAAAACATTCAACTCTTAAAATTCGTAGTATTCAAATAAATTATAAAATACACTTGAAAAAATAAGTTAATTCATCATTACTTTTTTTTGCAGATTATTCAACTAGTTTTATTCTAACCTAATTTGTGACAAGCTAAAATACAAACGTTATTTCACCTAGGTATTGCTTCACATGACCTTTAAAAACGGATTTCTAATAATGCCAAGCAAAGTGATCGATAATTAATGTGAATATGGCGGCTAATTACTAGTCCATAAATAAAAATAGAATGTAAACCTTAATATATCCTACTCTTACAGGATTTTAGAACTACAAATGTAAGCACAGATACAGTTTGAATAAAGTTATATTTTGCAATCCATGAAGTGAGTGAATATATATATATATATATATATATATATATATATATATATATATATATATATATATATATTGCTGTATGACAGGGGATATACAACAACGTAAATACACTTGATGAAAGTATAAAACGACACATGGATTTAGGGTATCCAAGCAGAGGATACATGACAGATTCAATAAGTAACACAACACACGCAGGCAGACTTCAATAAGTCAGTGTCAGGTTGGTTTTGCCTTGAAAGAGGTGAACACATTTATAACAGATTGTCGAAAAATCATCTAGTATGAACAATGAAACAACGAATGAACTATCTTCGATGTGACGTTGAAAAGTGACTTAAAAATAATCCTTTTTATTATGGATTTGGGTTTTAAGTTCATATGTTATTATTTTATTCACTATATTATTTGACATAATATAACTCCTTTTTTGGTGATTTTATTTTCATTTTTTACACTTGAATTTACTTTATTAATAAGATAATATAAATATAAAATACAAGTTTACGTATGAAACAATAGTTTGTTATGATATCGAAACCATTTAAATGTGCATATTTTCATTTTTTAGGAATAATAGAATGAGATATTTAAATAACCAAAGATAAAATTGCGGAACGTGATGTATCTAGTGATAAAAAGCTATTCTTCTTTAGCAAAGAACATTTAACAAAATACGCAACCTTGCCCTTAAAACACATATTATAATGTTACTGACTCCTAGCTCTAAATTTTAAACATTCATTTTTAATATGTATGTAGTTACTGTAATTACAGTGCATAATTTTGTGTCAATTGTAAGTTCCACTAGTAATATCAGGGTAAAATTACCTAAATTATATATTTTTTTACTTTCCTATAAAAGCAGTCTCCGGCACTTAATATGTGTTCATAACATTTAAAGTAAGTGTCATTTTTCTATAATAGCCTCATCGGGATAAACGACAACATTTTTATGCCAGGGATTATATTCTTGGCAACAATACAATTATTTCTATCACTTTTGGATATCTATTAAAAGGTAAAGTGGAATTTCAAACAATATCTTATGAATTTTTAAGTAAATAAACTGTTATATTATTTTGTTTTTTCATAGACCACCAGCTATTGGAGACATGTGAATGAATGATATTTCCTTTACACAACTTCTAATCTTAGTTTCCCCACAGCTACAACTCAGGTCACCTCAAAAATGGTACATTAGTAATAAACTAATAACAAAAAATTAGTAATCATACTACACATCCATATATAAATTTGTGTCCGTAATTTAAAATATTACTGTTAGATACACCAGTAGCTTTTAATCATTGATACAGCCTTTTCAGTACTTCCACACCTGTGCGGATAAACTTAAATAAACAAATTTCTTAAAACCTACCGATACATGTTTAAACATACCTGAAAGTTAACGTAGAATTTTTAGGTTTATCTATTCCTCTAACTGAGTCATCAGCACGTTAATTATTATTTTATTTACATTATCAATGAATTACAACATTTTTTAAGTACAATTAATATATAGAACATTTTATTTAAATACAATTTTCAAATTTCATATAACCACCTTCAACTAATTCATCAATAATTTCATTATAATTTTATCTATGGAATCATTAAATGATAATGTTTAGTTATCAAAAATAATAAAAACTATTCAATCAGAACTATTTACAAATATTTTATGCCTATTTTCAACAGATTCGTCAATATATTTATATTATTTATCATTATTATAGTAATATAGTTATAATTTTAGCTATATACTCTATAATTAGCTATATAATTTTAGCAAACACCAAATAACAGCCATTTTTTAAAACAATAATACCTTATGCAGATACAATTTACAAATTTCATATAAATATCTGAAACCGTCTGATAAATACACTACTACATATTTAAATCCTGTTTTCAATAAATTTATTACAACAAGTTACAAATAATTAAATATTATATAGGAGGAATTTGAAAAAGTTGTATGTAACAAATTAAAAAACTGCATTTCGGATACGTGTGTACAGGATTTGATTATATTTATATACACTTTGGGACTCTATATATACATATGTGTGTGTGTGTGTGTGTGTGTGTGCGCGCGCGTGCGTGCGTGCGCGCGCGTGTGTGTCTGTCTGTCTGTCTGTGTTTATATAAATGCAATACGACAAGTGACTTTTATACGGGCGATAGGAAAGCAGAATAATGATATAAGTAATCGGATAGAAACATTATACTCTACAAAAAAGGATTATAAACATTTACAAACATAAATAAATAAATACAAAATAATAATAAGTTGAATTTAACTATAAACTGTAAGTTATGTTATTTGTCCTGATTTAAACTTTGATTAATTCCCTAAATATAATCTTGGCATAAAATTATGAAAACATATAACTAAAAATTACAAACCCGAATACAAATATATAGACGAAACTGGATTTTAGAATACAAAATAGATGAATTTTTTGGGGGGCAATAGAAAGTAAATAAAAATTATATCTAATATCACTTTTAAGTTGTCATTGGATTTTTCAAGGTGTAAAGTCGTATTATGAAAAGTACTGCAAAATTTCGTAATTTTAATTGGTAAAGCCGTTATTAATCAAGATAATTCATATTCTAACAAAATACAGATGAATTTGAATCTTTGTAAAATAAAATCGTGATTGTCATGAAAGTCAAAAAGAGTTGTCTGTCAACAAGTGAATGTAATCAATTTTATGAAATACCCATTACTCTTTGATTATATATATATATATATATATATATATATATATATATATATATATATTAAATATTAAATATTACAATTAGGGATATATTTAATTGGGCCAAAAATTTCTTTCATATAACCAGTTGTAGTCGTTGTTTTTTACCATTTACTTATAAATTTTTTCATTATTTAAAATTCAACTTGGAACGGTATTATATGTTAAAACCGGTTATTTTGGATTTAAGTGATTATATCACTAATATTTAAATGAAGTTATTTTTTACCATTTTTTTAAATTAAATAAATCTAACAACATGTTATATTTCTATTGCTACCCACCTAGTATACGTAATAGTTATCGGAGAAACTACACTAGATTTCATTGATTACCTTTTTTTTTAATGTTTATAGACTAATTTGTGTGAATGTTTTTATAATGTTTAAGACATCTTTATTATAATACAGTAATACATTTTTTAAATCGAAACTAAGAGACATTAATGTCTCGGTAAACAGTAAAAACATTATTGTATATTATGTAGTTTTATAATTTTTTAAATAAGAGATCTGATAAACTTATTAATAATAACAATACTATTGTTTTAAACTTAGTTAACATTATTTACTTTTCTAAATCAAAACACTTTAATATGTTGAACATTGTCATCATGTATATTATACAATTTTATTATGCTCGTTCATGGTAATTAACGTAAACAATGGGCAGCGTAAAAAGAATAAAGTTGGTTGCAATATCAAAACACAGGTACATATGAGCAGAAAAACAACAACTTGTAGCTGCATCTCATATGGAGTAGTAGACTACCTGTACGTATAAGATCAGCGTAGTTATGTAAACTTATAAACTTATTCCTGATATATAGTTAATTTGGCTATTTTTTTTATATCTTTTATATATATTCAATTTCAGTGATTTTTATAAATGCGACAGAAAATAAGCATAAAAAACTTCAAACTTTTGACAAAATTATTATGCCTACTCTATTTCCTTGTATACATTAAATATCTCAATTGTCTCTGTAATCATTATTCAAACTAGAGAAACTCATAAACTATTTGTTGTAACCTGCAAGGCGGTGATTTATCAAGTAGCATGGACTGGCATTCCAAAGCGTGTTATATGAACAGCTTAAGGAATTTAAATTTGTTTTAAAGAAATGTATTGGATTTACTGTCTTTGTATAACTGTAATTTGGCTGTAACTAATTTATGTCTATAACTGTCAAAATAAAGAACTGTAGAAAATATGTTCGTTTTCCAGCAAGAGTTTTACGATATATTTAATGAAAACTTTAGGACTAAAACTGATATTTGTCTTTGTAATCTATGAAGTGTGAATAGTGATTAAAAGAAAATACATGTTTACTTCTCTTCGAACTTCCTTAAATGTATTTTCCTTTTTGTGTTAATTTAAAAATATTATTAAACAAATATTAGCACTGATAATACCGGAATAAGTTGAAATTTTTTTTTTTTTTTTTTTTTTTTCACAATTGTACAGCCTGTGATACTATCAAAATTGGCAGGTTGTTTCATGATAATTGCAGTTAATTCTGTAAATACCTTCTAAAAGACTGTGATAAAAATATCAAAAGGATTAACTCTTTTTTTTTTGTTTTTTTTTTACTTTACAACAGATAATATTAGACCTGTTATTTTTGTAGAGGTAGCAATGATATTGTTTTGTTGGAAAGTATTTGGAATTGTGGATAGTATTCTATATATTGCATAGGATAAACGTAAGAAATTGACAATATTATATATTAGATTAGTAATACGGTTACATTATATCGTGTTTTGTGAAATACCATTCTAAGTAATTTTGAGTTGTCAGCTGAACAAAACTTAAACTATTTTCTTATGTGAAAACAAGTCAGTTACGTCATTATACCAGCTAGTTTATCATATACGAAGGAATAGGCCAGATGATACGTAAATATTCGTACAATATTTGTACAAAATATTTAGGAATAGCAATTAACAAAAAAAACTCATTTTTTAATAAAAGGTATATCGACTGGGTCATGTTCATTTATCAACTGTAATGAAAAACACCTACCCAAACTTCAATAAACAAATTAACAAAACACAATTTTTCACAAAAATCACTTTATTTGTGCAACGCAAATTCAAGACGAAATTTTAATGACTGTGTCATCATCCTCAGCTCTTACATGGACACAAACCCTACTGACAGTGGACTGTCACTGTCGTAGTCAAAGCCTCACACTCATATCCATAGGAATCAGCTTGACCACGCCTCTAAGTCCAAAGCCATCATATTATATACGATGATAGAATGCAAAATAATAATGTAAAGTAAAATATGCGATGCTGTAATAAGGTAAACAAAAATAAACATAACACAAAAGAAAGGTATAAAGAAAAACACAGAACCGGTAACACTCCTCCCACTTCCCACACCTGCCTCCTCTGTCCTCCCCTCCAAAAAATCATAAACAAAAGCGAAAGAATAATCACAAAAGCATAATATACATGTATATAAATTTAAAACGAGCATAGAAAGAAATATACCTACAAAAATATACACGTACACATTTCAATAAATATGTATACAGTAACAAAAAAACAAACAAATAATCAATTAAAAATAATAAATAAAACATTTTAAAGAACAAATAATAATAATAATATTACGATGTAGATAATAAACAGAGTTAAAAAAAAATGATCAATAAACCTATTTACACTAACACACACACACACACACACACACATACACACACACACACACACACACACACACACACACACACACACACACACACACACACACACACACACTGCAACGGTTTAATTGAACCGTCTGCAAGGAGCAATTTTGGAAAATAACCAAATTCCAAAATTTCAATTAAATCCAATAATAAATGTAGAAATGACCAAAATATTTCTAAATTTCATTAAAACACATGTAAAGTTAAAGGGAATTTGTAGGTTGACCAAGCCAAGGTCACGCGCTTGGACAAGAAATAATCTAGCTTTCCGGTTTGAACAGGAATATTTCCATATAGTCCTATGCTGTAAAATCAAAATCCGAAAACTAAAAATAAAATGATATAATCGTGTAGAGCTAGGAAAACCTAATAATAAATAATAAGATAATAAACTCGTCAAATTAATAATAAAAAAGTTATAGCCATAATAAAACGTCATAAAACATAAAAAACCCTTAAAATGAATAAATTCCAAAATATAATAATAACAGTACATAATCATAATATAAACTAGTAATAAATAAGACTCGAAATCAAAATTTAATAAAAGACCATAAAGTAATAAAATAATAAATAACCAAACATGCAGAAAGTGCCGTAATTTGTGAAACCCAGGAGCGAGGAAGAAGAGGAAAGCAGTTTTGGGACTTTCAGCATCAGAGGAACAATTTACAAAAAGAAGATTTCAAAAATTTCCAAAATTGGAAAAACTAAATTCAGAAAAACTACGAAATCTTCAAATCCCCATAAAAGAAGAAATATACGTCGTATCGCTGCAAATAAAGATGGGAAATCATCAGGAAGAGAAGGGCTTCAAAATGAAATCACCCAGAAGAAGATCGAGCGAAGCGAACGGGATATATGAAGAAAAGAAGAATTCGCAAGCAAAAACTTTTGATTTTCAGGAATCAACGTGTGTTGAAGGTCGCGCGCACGGCAGGCAGTCGACGCATGGAGAGGGAATTATACCAACCCTAACAAAAAACCACCATAAGCAATTAAACTAATAACAACTAATAATAATAGAAATAGATAATACAAAATGGAAAAATTAGACAAACAATGGAAGAATAAGCCAAGGAGAGTTCATCGTAGTGCAAATAAATAAAGAAACTTAATTAAATTGTGAAATAAAACAGTAACAAAAATCAATGAAGGTTGGCCACACTGAAAGGCCTAAACTTCGACGAGTTAACTTTCTTCAAGTTAATTCGACGACAGTCTCGTTTAGTACCAGCTCCAGGAAAGTTCATCCAGTAGCAGCTCCAAGAAAGATCACCAACTTTACTCAAGACTGAACAGGAAATCGTCGTGAAAATATATTGTCAACGTTCAGTACTTCGCCAGGTTAATAACGGTGCCCACAGAAAGGATCGGCCTTGCAGGAGACAACGTGACATCCTACAACAGCATAGTATAAGAGATCTTCACTACGGACTCCGGCAAACATTCTTCTAGAACTTGTCGTCATCAGCAGATTCATCGAGAACAGGACTTCGGGATATTCTAGACAACTCTAAGAAACCATCTCCAAGATCCACTAACATTCTCAGGATCAGGACGAGCGGACTTGTGCACTTCACAAAAACAAGGTACTGCATAAATCAAGCTTTTTTAATAAATAAAATTTATTTTTTAATAAACTTGAATTACGTCCAAAATTATTAAACTCAATAAAGTTAACTAATAACCTTTTAAAAACAAAGTAAAGTCAAAATAAAGTCAATTTTAAAGTCATTCAAATAAAGAGATATAAAATAAAATAGAATTCGAGTCAAATAATAAATCAATCAAGTAACAGATTGGAAACAGATAAATAATAGGATTCATAAATATATGTATTAGAATAAGAATATAATTTGTTAGATTTAGTTATTGTTAGAATTGTTTAGTATAGAAAATTTTCAATATGTTTGAGAAAGAAGCATTTAATATAAATTGTCAGAAAAGGCGACATTAATTGTTGTAAGTGATTTGAAAGAAATCCATTGTTTCTTACAGTAAAAATTAAATTGTAGACTTTTCAATAAATTTGCTAAATTTCACTGTCTAATATTTTAATTGAAACTAACCTATTCAAAGAAACTCATTAAATTAGAAAGAAGAAGAAGTAAGTGCTCACCAGTAAAAAGTTAAATTCAAAAAAGAGCAAATTTTGTTTTAATGAATTAATTAGCTCCAAAGGGCACACCCTTTGAAAAAGAGTCTGGAGTTTTAAGAAAGGTAAGATAGTATAAGAAGTGAATATATTAATATAGTAAAATTTTCATGTGTTAGCATAAGTTGATTCAATTAAATTATTCTTGTGTGACATAAGAAATAAGAGCCTTATCGAAATTATAAACTGCCAAAGAATCAGTCTTTACGGGTTTTGTAGTTAGGTAGGGTCTTGCGACGTGATCGTCCCCAGTGCGTCAGTCCGTGCGGGGGGGTGCGTTGCAACACACACACCAAAATGCTCACTTTTACCTTTTATGCAATCAAAGATATTGCAATACTTGGCTCTAGTAAGTATGAGCTTGTCCTCATAAACTTACCAATTTTTAATCTACGCAAAATTCCCTGAATTTTATCTCAATGCTCGATTATTTGACTCTTTATCTAAAGTAACACTCTCTCTCTCTCTCTCTCCCTGGGGAAGTGCCTTTTGGGAGAAATCGGCTCTTAAGTTCTGATAATAACTTTTTAAAAATTTCAAATTATATTTCCAGAGCACACATAAAATATTTATCATAGACAATGTTATTTGAATGTACAGAATGGATATATAGAAAACACAACAAATTTTAGAAATGAATTATGTATATAATCTTTCTTTTCTAAACAGTTAAAAAAGCAATTTCAAAATTTATCTGCCAACAAAATTGATTAAACAACAACAAAACAATTTAAATATTTCACAAAATACAAATAGAATATTTCCTATATTCTAAACAAAATAAAAAACGCTAGACTTTTCAGACAGAACCACAGACAGTTTTTCCTGTACTGAAAAAGTCGTATTTAATTATTAATTATCTATAACACCAAAGCAGAAATTTATAAAAATGAATTTAATTTTTATTTATTCCCCAATTAAAGTTATATTTGAAATGAAGTTAATATTTGCGAATTATTCCTTAAGTATATGATACCACCACACTTTATTAGAAGTTCTTGTAGATATTGGAATTTGTTGTTTAATTTAGCTAATGTTGAGGAGATGTCTTCTATCCAGATTCTGTAGACTGCAAGCTAGTTGAATGCTGGTCTCGAATTCGATCTGCTAAGTTGCCTTGAAGTTCGAAATGAGTAGACATTTTTCTAAGTCCAATTTAGTAGAGTGATTGTAGTTTCCTCTCAGCTCGGAGTCTGTTGCCAAAGATACGTCTTCCTCGCGTCGATTCCAAAACAAGAGTACCCGTCTTTCGACGGATAAATTGTGGTCTCCCTTTCTGTGGGAAAATTCCCACAACCTGGAGCCAATTTCTCTCCCTTTCGAAGAGAAAAGTTTTTCCTTCCTTTTACACAATTTCAGGCCCTTTTGGTCGAAATTTGTACACTATATATTTAACTAATCATAGTTTCTGTCTACTGAATAGTTTTCTTCCTTTGTTCTTCATTAAAACACCTTTTAATTAATAATTTATTGTATTTATTATTCAGTGTTATTTGTGATCCAAGTTGGCATTGCAAAGTCCAATCGCTGAACTCTCACTGAGGGCTGCGTGCGTCGCTCTACAAGATTTTTCCTGAAAATTACAACTTCTGACATTTTTTCGTTCAACTCGCTATAACTTTCGAAAGCCCTGTCCGATTATCAAGTTCCTTTCGGATTCTTCTTCCTCTCCATATTGTGAGTCTTGTGGAACTTGATTCGTCATCCTAGTACGCTTCGTTCGCGAGTTATCGCCCTTTTCCCGAAATTCGGATTTTCTTCTTTTGAACTTTTGAGATAAGTGCTTTCTCAAAATTCTTTTGACGAAATTTTGTTCCTCTTCTACTATGACGAAAAAATCTGTTTGTACTTTTTACGTAGCTCGCTTGGTTCTCGAGTTATACGTCCTTGAAGTTCCAAAGTTTCTATCGTCTTGTTTATAGTTCATAAAAACCCCCCTTTATATATTATTATCTCTGCTTTGATGTTTTACACTTCTACACACTAGACATATATAATTACATAGTTATTTCTCCCCTTTAACTTTAAATTTAACCGCTTTTGGGCTTTAAAGTTTTACTTTTTGTAATTATTATATCTCCCTTATTTTAATTCCAAATTTGAATCTAAGTACATATTATTGTGCCCTATTGTGGTCTCTTCAATTGTACTTATTATTATTCTTTAATAAATCCCCCCTTCAACTCAAAAATTCCAAAAAACTCCCCAAGAATGACTTTCTAAGTCCATTCTCACCTGTTTATTATTATTATTTCATATTTTTATTTATGATTATTGTTAGTTCCCCTCTTAGTTATGACTCTACGTTTTTTGAATTTTGAATTTAACTTTTTTCCAAATTTTAGGTTTTTGAGCCCCTATAAAAACTTGAATCACTTTATTGTTTTATATGATTCTAAATTTATTTGTTGACATTATTGATCGGTTGATTCTACTGAATATTTATTTATATTAATAATTTAGTTTTTAATAGAATAAGAAACGAGGCAAATTGACATTTCCTGTTCGAGCACGCAGTTCTGCACCTGAGCTGGCGTGACGTCATCGCCCCATCTCGTCTCCTCTCTACATGGTTTTAGCGCGGGAATTTAACTTGCTTTAAATTGACTTGAGACTTTTGACTCTTGCCAAACCGTCTCAACACACACACACACACACACACACACATGTAATATATATATATATATATATATATATATATATATATATATTGCAACACACTCAACTTACCTAATCTTTGTCGTGTTGGCAGAAAAGAGACACTTTTTTAAAATTCACAAAATTGAAAAAGATTCTTCCAGACCACTGGAAGTATGGTCAATTATCGACAAGTCGATTCTCTCTGGTCTAGTCTGGACGTCTCTCTTCATTAAACCCAGCAGCCCAGGTTTAATGGAAATTCCCCCCCGCAATTAAATTAGTAATTTTTAAAATCTCTTCCAGCTATTGTATTCATTTTATTTCGTTTTGCTCCGGCCTATGCTCCAAATTTACTTATCCCTTATAATAACAATTCAAAATGTCTGGAGCGTAGGTTTTTTGTCTCCGGATCTGAAAAAATTGTATACTGGAATTTGGACACAAGTTATCACTAAGAAGATATAGAACAATGGGATTATTACCTCTGAAACAGAACACCCTAAATTTAGAATGATTTTCCTCTGCTTTTCTATAAAGGATGACAATTAATAAAAATATGTTGTGAACAAAAATAAAATTTAATTTCCTGCAATTTCTTATGTTTCCAACAAACTTTACAATTTCAATAGAATGTTTCTGACAGTTACACTTGTAACGATTGTTCCCTTACAATTTAAACAAAATTCCAAACACTTTAATATTAAACAAAATTCATTTCTAAAATTTACTCAAAACTAAAATTAACTCGTAACCTATAGCAGAGCAAGAGACATTAAATCTAAGCAAAATTTAACAAAATTATTATGTGCTCAACTCAGAAATTCTCAGATAATTTTTAAAACTCGCGTGGGGTGTTATTTTAAACAAACAAGTTGTAGACTCCAAACCTTTGGTAAGCGTTGCACTAGAATTCCTTGCCGTCTGCTGAAGAAACCTCGTTTTCCGGGAGACTTATGATGTGGAATGATGCTGCTCACTTCACTTTATATTTACCTTCCAAGAAACTTCTTTCCGGTCACTTTAAATTCGTTTTATTTTTATTTTTTATTTCTTTATTTTATTATTATTTTTTTTTTCTGAAAAATTTGATACACTGGATATGATTACCGCAATTATATTGATTAAAATAAATTTCGGGTTCCCGACACTCACTTGTCGAACCGATTTTAATATAAAAATTTTAACTGGTAAAAATTCGAAGATTTTCCCGCGAAGACACTGTTTTGCGCTAACTTTGGGTTTTACAAATAATTAATGAAAAAATCAAATTTCAAACTGGCAGAGTTTCACCTTACACTTGAAATCTTCATTTTAATTGAGAGCCCTGGAAAACGTTGCTACCCAGTTTTATAGAAAAAAATTCCCTTACGTACCATCCCTTTGGTACCAATTTCTTACTCTTTCTTCATAACGGTCGTTGTACTATCCTCCTGGATTTTCCTCGCTTCGGCTTCATCCTAGGGGATGCACGCAAACATATATTTATTTAAGTTTTTTATAATTGTTTTTTCATCATTTTCTAAGTTAATATTTATCAATTTTGATATAATTAATTCTTGCAACTTTCCTAGATCATTTTATTTTAGTTGGCAGCAGTCCATCTTACCCCCGTCTCGGCCTGCGTATCGGCGATGCGCAACGCGTAGAAGTTTCCAGAACATTTGGTCAATTCTCCATTGTTTACAGACTTTTCCCCATAACTTTTTTCCTATGGGAAAACTTCAATTCTTGACGCCATATTTGGATTCTTCTCGCTCTTCCTCGTTGATCAACCTCTGTCCCAAGATCGTAGGCCTTTTATTTCTCGTACTATTCGTCACCTTACGATATCGTAAATTTTCAGAATTTTCTTTTCTCACCTCTATGCTTTCTTGAGTTTTTAATCTCCCAATCTAGTCTATAATGTACAAAAAGTTCCTAGCCGCAACCTCGGCTTCTTCGGTAAACTGTTTCCTTTCGAAAACGCACCGGCTAAAACCGATATTAACACCTCCGTTTTTCGCAAGTTTTAAATGAAAATCTCTGAGTTTTACAAATGACAAAATTTATAATTCCTATAATTTTACATTTCCTTAGAGTTTAAACTTTTCATTTTAAATATTTTTCGTGATATAATGTGTTTTTTATCACCTTTACCATAATTTGAAAATCGGATTTTCTTTACATTTTTTCCTTTAACTTTTCATACTAAATATTTTGGCTACTTTGACCTTGATTTTTACCTATTATCTTTCTTGAAATCTTCTTTAAAACTTTACTATTTTAATTATACTTCTGAAATATTACTTTTTCGTAAAACTTTTATTTATTTGAATTTTCTTGTCTTTAGAACTTAATAACAAACATGACATAAAATTAGGATTTTGAGCGATTTTTTTTGTTTTTTGTGAACTTTAACGGACTATAACTTTTTCCCCATACACTTTAGAAAATTTTCGTAAAAAAAGGTGTTTGATATACACTTCAAGAAGTATAAACTAACACCTTCAAAACAACTTTTTCTCTCAGATTAATTTTCATCAAATTCGCATTACTTTTAATTCAGGATGCAAAGCTGGGCATTTACTTCATGTTGAAGGCCGCTCCTGAGATAAGGAATTCCACTTGTTACATGCAGGATTGCTTTACTTTACTAACCAGGTGTTTTATTCGAACAAATTAATTTTTACAAAAACTATTTTTTTTCTGAACTAGCAAATGGATCTTTTGATCCAATGCAATATATATATATATATATATATATATATATATATATATATATATATAAGGAATACATCAAGTAAATTATTAAAAATAATAAAATAACACCAAAAATAAGAAATAAAAATAGATAGAAAAAAAACAAAAGAAAATACATTAAAGACAAGAGAAATTTCAAAATGGCACACACACTCAAAACATATATGAAAGAATATAAACAACCAAACTGAACATTTAAACACTATTAAATTACCAAACAAAAATATACAAAAAAAACTTAAAAAATAAATCAACAATAAATAAATAACACAAGAAAATATACCTAACGTACATTTGTTTTTTAAAATAAAAAAGGAACTTAAAGAAAAAAAAATGACAACATAAAAAGAAAAAGATGAAAAAATAAAGAAAACAATATTATATAAACACAAAATAAAATTTATTTTTAAAATATAAAATAAAATCCTGTAAAATAGATATACAAACAAGAATGTATATATATATATTTATATTATATATATAATATTGACAAGACAATTACACAAACACATGATAAATAAAAGGATATTAAATAAATAATGAAAAAAAAATTATTATATAAAAAAAATTTAAATCACAAAATCTTAAGCCAACAAGTTGCTACTGTATGTAATGGCCCTTTCTCTTCTATTCACAGTTGTGTTTGTTTTTATTTATGAATAAAGAATAAATAACTTATGAATGAAGAAAAAGGGGTGAACATAATTTTTATAATCTTGCATTTCCCATTCATCCGAATACTGAGTAGAAAGTGAAAAAAAGAGTTTTTTTCATAACTTTATTATTTACCTCCATTTAGGGATGGGTTTACCTCTTATGGTTTCCCCTTAGCATAAAATTTGATCTAATTTCAAATGAAAATACTGTGAGTTAGCAAATTATTATTAAATTTATTCCATTCCAGATTATTTCAGAGTATTATCAGATTATAGCAAAATTCATGCTAAAAGGAAAGTTTTTGCATTTTTAGGAGTGTTGCAACCATTTTAGAGACGCGGGGCCACGATTTTTATGATCAGCGACCCAAAAAACATACAACACACACGTGTGTGTGTGTGTGTGTGTGTGTGTGTGTGTGTGTGTGTGTGTTTATTGTTATAAATTAGTAAAATAACTAAGAGTTTACCTATGTCATCACTTTTGCTATGCTGATACCCAAAAAAAATTATTGAATTAAGCAAAATTCAGGTTTAAAAATATAATAAAATATTCATTACCAATAATCTTCTTTAACCAAAACCATTTGAAATTGACAAGTTTTACTAATAGTTAACTAAATATAAACTATTTAAAGGAACTAATATTTTCCTTTTACTGTTTAGTTTTAATATAAACCTAAAAATAGTAATAACCCTATAGAAATAAATAATTTAAATTAACGTCTATTATAGCATCGAACTATTTAATTCTTTAGAGATTTCTTCTGAACTGAACATAAAAGTTAAAATGTGAAAGATAAACCATAAAATATTAAAAACTTGTAAAGTTTTATAGTAAACTACACTGTAAAGTTGTATACAAATAATAATAAAGTTGTATTTTATAGTAAATATATATTTTATAAACCTCCCAATTTAGTAATGGGTAGTTTAGCATATTTATACTAAAAAAATAAGCAAAGTAAAACATATTATTTACAATTACATCCCATTTTCTTTTGAAAATAGGATTTTAGCCAAATAGTTATTAATATTATTATGAAATATACCCTATGTATATTTTGGATGTTAGTGAATAATTACCCTTCCCCTAACAATGTAAAACTGATATTTACGTTTCTGCCCAATTCGAATCTTCGATGAAATTATAAAAACAACAATAATTATTTACTTAGCAAATAATATTTCTGCTTAGAATTTTATTTAATTGGAACTTGTATACTTTTTTTAAATTTAAAAGGCAGTGCAATCTTCTCTGATCGTATGTAGTAGGCCTAATGTTACCATTATTTAAACACGTAAAACCAACAAATTTCATTTTATAAGTGGATATTGAAGTTCGTAATTTATTAAATTTATGTAATAGTATCATAATATATAGATATAAAATATTAAAGATCGTAGTACAAATTAGAATAGCAAACCACGTCATTGTAGCGTAAACATTAGCAGATATAAACAAGAACCTAACGATTATCTGTCGAAGGACCTAATAGGTAAATTATTATGAATTCATGTATTCTCTCAATTACTAATATATTTGCCTCATTGTGGGTGTATAAACTATAATTAATATGCTACTGAAGAATCCTCTATGATAGTCATATAGCCTGCCTTCAAAATATCTGAACTACTTATTGTCCAATGCAGTGATTATTTATGTAAATGCTCTATTTTATAGTTGGAGAGCAAATTCTATGCAATGTAGTGTTCTAATTAAAGTATATTTAACAGACAGATATAACAAACAACCACAACTAAATAGAATAACGTGGAAATGTTATTAATTTAGGACAATCTTCAATATGTGTTCCCATTTGTACA
Source organism: Aphrophora alni (assembly GCA_963513935.1). NCBI lineage: Eukaryota > Metazoa > Arthropoda > Insecta > Hemiptera > Aphrophoridae > Aphrophora > Aphrophora alni. Next base: position 58,086,373 of record OY740770.1, on the reverse strand, counting down.
AGGAACAAGTAACTGGCACGAGCTCTACACGGTTTAGTGATTACGTCAAGTGAATGCCTTTGATTCCTTTGTGAAGGAAGTAGAACTCTGTGTAGAAGATTGCTCAATAATTATTCTCTTGTGTTGAATTTAAGGTTGCATAGCTTCTCCAATGTCTGTTGTTTTACAAAATATAATAAAACTTTTTTTTAAAATCAAATTAGTCATATTTAGTTCATATATATATATAACACTCCGAAAAAAACCTTTATATTAGGATACTTTATTCAAAAATGAATTTTTTTGAGTATGTATATAAAAGTTATAAGAGAAAATATAAACCGGACTTGTTAATCCTATCTAAGAGTACATTGAAAAAACCCGAAATGGTATTTTGTTAGTTAGAGTATTGAGTATTATTAAATCAGTTCCTTATTAATTTTGAATTTTAAATAGATTAAATATATTAGTTATGAAAGAGCCCTGATTGTGTAGTAATATTATATTTTCACGATCAGATTACTGATAAAATACTTGGACAACTCATTAATATAAAACAAACTACCAACTGTCATCTTGTCCAAATTAATTGTGATTATAGCATGTGTAAGATTTAATTTAAAATTAGAAAATTATTTAAAATGTACAATATTTATTATGAAAATATAAATTGTGTATAAATATATACAAAGAAAGAAATAACTAACTTCGATTACATTAATTTAGAGGTTTCACTAGTGTGTGAAATCTTGCTATACCAGGTTTGCTTGAATTTTCTATGTATATTTAAAAGAGAGAGAGTTTTCCTAATTATTTGGACAAATATGCAAGTTACAAAAAGTTTTTTTTCACCCATTGGATATGTTTGGAAATTGAATTAAACAAATAATATTAAAACTTGTGTGGCTTGATTTATTTAAAATTGTGCATTTAATAAATTTAGATATTGGCAGAAGATACCGACTATTAATATTAAATTGAGACTTATTTTTTCAGATTACAGTAGGTCACAATTTTTGACATTTTACAAAATTGTAAAAAGAAACACTATAGGATATCTTTAGGTTTTGTGAACAAGTTACATAAGTTTTATACTTTGTGTATGAACGGTTTTACAGTAGTTATGTTTATTATACGGTATATTTACATCAGATATATTATAATGATATTTTAAGTTTTATTTATGGTTGAAATAAATACCAAAAAATACTAATATTGTTTCATAAGTTCAAAATTAAAATACTTGAAAGTAATAATTATTAAATTACCATAAATTATTCTGAATTACTATACAGTTTTTTTTCCTCAACAAAATTGGATAAAGAAATTGTGATACATGTTTCAAAATAATGTAAAACTTGTAAAAGAATTACAGGATAAAATAATCTGCCCAAATCAAACTCAATACAGAACTCTTAGTCAGCTGTATTAACTTAGAATTCTTCATTTTAAATATCTTATAGACATCTCAAAATATCCAATATTTTTGCCAGTGATAAAATCAAATTTTGACTATGTAATTTATATTTGAACATAATTTATTTTCAAAACATTTATTAACAGAGATTTTATTTAATTAATATATGATGTTGAAAGTGTTTTAGTTATAAGTGCAAAAAGTTTATGGTTCTGTATAATAAATTGCCTTCAATAAATAAAAACTGGTTGAAAGAACTTAATCTTTCCTCCATAATAATTATATAATTTATTGGGCATAGTGTAAATCACTCAATACCAACACATATATAACTCATGTGGAATAACACATAACAATGCCTGTGTAGAATAAAATGTTTAAAATGTACGTAAAATTTTAAATAAAACAATATATATTATTTGATCCCATCAATTTATTTATATGTATTCAAACAATTTTGTCGAAATGATGGGTAAAGTCATGAATTAGAAAAATATCATTCCTTCAGCAATAAGATTTTTTTTTTCAAAATCTGATTCTTCCACTTACTTACATAAAACTATATTTATTTTAACTTAATTATTGATATGCTTGGTACTTTATTAGTAAAATGAATGCTACTACCATTAAATAATTGACATATAATAAGATGACCGTATTTACGTATATTTTCTTAGGCCGATTTTGAACACGGCCTAAATCATTTCTTCATTTCTAAATTCTTTTGATATTTTCGAATAATTATATAAGGAAATACCAAAACAAAACAAAATTCTAACTTTTTGTAGCGTTATTGTGCAGGTGAATTTAAAACAAGATTACTAGGTCGATTGTTTATGTAGAAAGAGATTTGTTTTCAAACGGTTCGGATTGGGAAAATATGGACTTAAAACTTCAATATCTCTTAGTAAAAACCATTTGATTTTTTAAAACATAATGAATATTTCTATTTCCTCTTCTTATTATGGCTTGGTATTCTACATTTTACCATATATATCGGAGTGTCGGCTTACCTGACTGAAATCTTTCTCTAAGTGTAAAACAAAGAAACAAGAATTAGGTCACCTCTCATCATTGTACTGAATAGTCATGTTTAACAAAAATGTTACTGCTTCCGCTCGTCCCTTATATACACCATGCCCGAGTGCATTGCCAAACGCAGTTTTCAAATGTAATAAAATCATCCTTTTAAGGCAAAATTAATAATATCTTATTGTTTTTAGATGTTTTAGAATAAGTAATGGTTTATTCACTTAAATGTTTGTATGACTGTGTTCTAAAGATTTGTACTTTTCTATTGAATTTGTAAGTTGTGAGTAAAATAAATTAATGTTCTTGGTTGCTTTAAATTTGTCAAATATTGTTTTAAATTTCATTTATATGTAAGTATATTTATTTGGATTTAATTCTTACTATTAGTTAATTATAGAATATTTTATTTGAATTTATTTATACTTTGTTTTCTCAAAGGTATGTGATAGGGTTGAGGGGACTGACAATCAAATCCTCGTATTCAGTTATTTTTTCTGAAAAAAACTTCTTTTTTTTTTTTTTTTTTTCATTGAATCATTTTTCCATGTCAATTATTTATACCAGTATCATATCAGTAAAAAGTATTTCCTTAAAAGGTTATAAAAAAAATCAACATTTCTCTTTTAAAATTGATGCTGTGATATGGAATCATGCACTAACATATATTTACTATTACTACTACACTACTGCTACTATTATCAAAATGTGGAAATTAATTAATTCATCTAAAGTGATGATTTTTAACATTTCTTTCTTTATTTTGTGTTTATAAAATAAAAAAACTATTTTACTAGCTCATCTTTTTTAAATAATTTTATGATATTATTGTTATTATTATGTTGTTTTAAAGAAAATATATAAAATATTGTAAACATAACGTTTAAAAGTTTGCTGTTTTTTAATAATGAATGTCAGAGTATCTAAATTGATACCTAAAATATAACTTTTACTATTTCATATCTGGATTATTAAGATTTAAAAATAATGTTCTTCTTACGTCTAATTATATAGGCATTAACACCAGCCATCAAACAATTTAAACTTTTACCGACACAAAAATGCTTCTATGCATTATAATGTACGTGAAAAAGCTTTTAGTAAGTAAATGTAGTTTATGCGGACGTAGCTTCGCTCTTCCACTTGTAAATTTAGATAAAACTTTTAATGCGAATTATATACAAACAAATAAAATTAAAAATAAATATTTGTATTTATAACAATAGAGGTTTTAAAACTTTATATATATATATATATATATATATAAACTAACAGTTATTGTATTTACCTTAAACGATGGCCAAGCTCAACTATTATTTCACTTATTAACAATACAACCTTTAGTCGTGTATCCTTATTGTGTACAGTTTATCAATGTTGACAAGATCTTCTTTTATAAATTCTAATGGAAATTGTGGTAAGTTTTAAGGAAACAAGTTTGATTGGCTAGATTACATGATACGAGTTTATTTAATTGTCTTTTTCTTTTTATAAAATTATATTGTTACACAGAATTTCGTTTAATAGTTAAGTTTTACAATTTTCGAAATGCTGTAATAATCATTTATTTCGGTGATCTAGCTTAATTGTACTACTTTTGTACTTCCTATCTTTTGGATTTTTTTGTACTAATCTAGCGACTATTCAATATCAAATTTTCATTGTTTCGGTTACTTTGGTTATCTATAAACTAGAAACTCGTATTCGAAATATCAACTCTTTGTTAAATTTGCAATTATTTATTTATTTAAAATTTTGAAAAGGTTTTTTATTTTTAGCTAGTACTTCCCTTTCTTAACTATTTACTTCTAATGGGTTGTTCTTCTTTTTATTATTTGTCCTTGATATGACCTCCAGCACACTTCTACTTCTCCTAACTTTTATTTGTCACTTTTTATTTTTTCTTATTTCATTAAGGTTTTTGTATTAATAATTTATTTATTATAATCACAACATTTTTGGATTTTGAGTTTTGTTTTGTTAATCGTATTTAACTAAAAACCATAGCGTCCTTATAAATGTTTATGAACTCTATATTATTGACCTCCATACTTTGTATTACAACGGGAACATATTTCATCTCTCAATTTACGTTCTCGAAATTTACACAATTTAGGGATGGGCTCATCTAAGCTTAAAGTAGGTAAATTAACGGTTACTGACCCATTACATCTACATCATTATACCTAGGCGTGCCTTTGTCTATCAACGTACAGCGCCAAGTAACTGTACAAAATCCTAATTTCCACAAAATTTTTTTTTTTTTGTTAAAATCGTAGATTTTCAATATTACGAGGTGTTGGTCACGTTGTAGTGTACTGCATAATTTTAAACGTATTTCAAAGGACAACAAATATATATATATATATATATATATATATATATATATATATATATATATTTAATATTGAAGAGTACTTCCGTAACAGAAGAATTTTGTGAGTTTGATGATCAAATTAGAAACAAATGATCAATTACATAATTTTCTGGAAATACCACTTATGTAAGTGCAAAGATGAAGCATGTATTGGAATTTTGGTTCTTTTTAGTAATAAGTTAAATGTTCATTAAAATGTAGAAATGTTGATCTTGAATTTACTTTGGTTAATACCAAACAAAGGACCACAGTCGACATTTTTTTTATAGTGCACAGTTTTCGTTGGTCCTATTATTTTCACATCAATAACGGAACTTGTTTCACGCCATTTCCTTACCTGCTGCAAATTATATACTATTTTGCCACTGTTCCTATGTCATTAGGATCGAGTTGTTGACTAAATGAACGTTTTACACTTATTACTGAATTTAAAAAAAAAAAAAACTTTCCACAGAAAACACTTAATGTTGTATCGTCCCCTTTCCATTGTTGAATAAATACATATACAACTACAATCAGATGAAAATCAGCTGATTTAAATATTCTGAAATTTAACAGTTTTCTATATGAAAACATTTATATTCACGTAGGCCACTTTGTATAAGTGTCATATCTTCCTGGACCTAATTAATTTGAGCGAAAACACTGAATGATAACTATTCAATGTAAATATTACCTAAAATTATACATTCCAATAAAACGGTTGAATAATTCAAAACATTTTCATTTTTTATATAGAGAAATAAAAAATGACATAATTTATCAAAGACGATTTTGAGGGTGTTATACACAGTAGGATTTAAAATTATTTGTTCATTGGTGTTGGAAGTATTACCGCACTAATCGTTTGTAGTAACTGAACAAGGTTGGGAAAAATCGCTGTTCAATAACTAATGTGAAATTACGTTTACATGTTTTCCATTTTGTTATTTACTTTAAAATTAAACATAAATAATTTTCATATTATATTATTACATCTCAATGTAGAAAATATATTTTTTTAATTAGAAGAAGATTAAACTTAGTCCTAAAGAATTATATATTTCCAAATTAATATACCAGATTATTTTTAATTAAAACAAATATATTCTGACAATTTTAGTTTTGTGATTCGCTACAATTTTAAATAAATAAATAAATATTAATAATAAGGGTAAATGGGATATTTTCTCTCATACTAATACTAATACATAATGTTTCAAAACTATAAACCAACTCTTGTTATCAAGTGTAACACAAGAGTATAAATGGAAAAAAAACATTAATATAACCTCTCAACTTAGTGTATTGTTGGAAAATGAAATAAATCTATAACCTTGTCTTCACTCCATATCTTTAAAAACCAGTTTTTGCTGATGTACTTTGTGTAGTGTAGGCCTATGGGTTGAGGGTTTTATCTCATCACCTATGTATTTAGTTTTACCTTTGATTGTTCAGGCCTATTTTAATGTTCATTTATTTTCTTAGGTTAAAGATTTAGTTTTAATTTCCAACATGTTTCTGGACTACTTGGCTGGATAAGTTGGTGTTTTTATCTTTTATTCTCTACGTTTTACACTTAGTAACGAGAGTGGATATATACTCTGGTAAAATTCTATATTAGTTTTTTTTTTTACACACTTATGATGAACAATGTGCGATTAAACAACGTTAATAATATAAACAATCTATGATTATCAAATAACTTTAAAACCGGAAAAAAAATCTAATTTCTAATACATCCATCGTAACAATATTTGTTGTAGTATTCTACACTGGATCATACTATATTAATCAAAAAAATAGGCATTTGACGCAAACAGTGAAAATATAAAATGAATGTCATTTAATTATTCATCAACAATAAAATCATTTCATTCAAAGCGTTTAATTACAACTTCTCCATTGCTTGAAGTAATTAAACAATTCTCATTCGTATTGGCTCATGAATATGACAAGTATCATTTTTATTTTTAATAATGTTATATCAGTATTTAAAAAGTATGATTAGTGTGATGGTATTGTGTATTAAACTTTATTTTGTAACTCGAAGTATTTACTGTACAGACCTTATACCGCAAGAATAAAATCTTGAAATGTGTTTCTGTTAGTACCTGAAAACACATATTCATAACACAGTTGAATATTATTACTTTACAATGATATATTAACATGTTTATTGTTTCTTTTTCAGAAATAATTACTCTTTATTGCAATCACATTTTCGTCCAGTTTAGACTACATTAAAATGTATTCTTCCTTATTTGAAATTAATAAATAACAGTTCCAAATTTTTGAATGTATAAATTGTTTTGTAAGAATTGAAAACGTAAATTATTTGTGTTAATATTACGTCTTTAAATGAAGTGTTTCCAAACTATAGGCCCCTACTCGTATCTCCACATAGCCCCTCATTTTGTCTACTTGGGGAATCGCAAGTCGTGATAATGTCATGAGATCTTTAAACTACGACCTATTTTAAATGTTATTAATCTAAACTACTAGGTTCAGTTTCATCAATAATTTCATCCTACTTAATAAATTGATTCAGCTTTTTCTTGAAGGTTGGTAAGTGTTTAAAAAAAATTACTTTTGCGAACAAAATATTTATTTGTTTTACGAGAAAAAAGAAAATAATTTGTGTTTATTACACAATTAGTTTTGACCTTTATATGTGATAGACGAATGAACGATTTGTGTAAAATAAATGACTGTGGATTATAACTTTGTGTTTTTTTCTCATAACATAATGTTTGACTTTAAAATATTATAGTTTTAATATTTTAAAAAACATTTGTTCATACCTGAATATTGTCCATATTTCATGTAAAAATTTAATTTAGGGGAATATACAGTTAGGGAAAAGTATAATTTCCTAATTTACATTCAATTTCAAAACTGAATGTAAATTATTATAAAATAAATAAAAAAATATGTAAAATTTAAACTATAAATAAAAAAATAACGTACAGTTTCTGATATGTTATTATAATTACTATTGAAATACGGTAGGCTTTGTTTAAATTAAATCTTAATATACATTGGATAACAACTTAATTTACAAGAGAGAATTCGAGGATATGAAAAGAGGATGTCGAAGTATTTAAAGAGAATTATTAAATGATTTATTGAACACTAAAAGACAGGGTACCGTACTGTTTACGACACATTCCTGTATTATTGCCAACCCTACACGGAAAAGTTCTGAATTTATTATTTCAATAATTCAAATAGATTCCAATTCGGTAGAAACGTGTATAAAACAATGAAAATCTTCTAAGTGACTTACAAATATGTTATCGTAAACACAGTATCTTGTTCATAAAACAAAATTGTAGTGCTATTGATTCAGATCGAAAGAAATAAATAATTCGTTTAAAAATTTCTGTGAAAAAAGCTTACTCATATCATTAATGTTCGAAGTACATATACTTGCTAAACTTATAAGTTTACTCGTTTTTATATGATTGGTCCAGTTTAACTTGGAAATAATGCCATTGCATCCATCACGAAATCTTTCCAATTAATTCGGTTGTGAAGAATCGTATGAAATCTCCTCATACATGGATTCTCTTCTCTTCTCGTTGAGAAGTCGTTTTTTGAACGCTTGAACATTCCACCCCCCCCCTGATTTAGCATTGTAACTTCGTCGATGGAATAAGAAATATATTACTTTAATACTACAAATTAAACATAAATTTGCATCGTTGGTCGGTACTAAATTTTATTACACATTTTGCGGAAACATATATCGCTAGAATTAAACATATTATCATTATTTATATTTACATCGCTGTATCAGCTCATTTACTCATATCAGAATTAAAACGTTTTTTGTCTTTTCGTGTCTTGCCAAATTAGATAATTGAGAATTTAGTGTTTGTGAATACGCAATTCACAAACACTTTTCAAATCGATCGTTATGAGAAAGCAGAATCTTTTGAACTGTATAGATATCAAAATTATATATATATATATATATATATATATATATATATATATATATATATATATATATACTGTGAACTGTATATATATCTGTGCTCAATGTTTCTATGCTTTTATCCAATAGTGTAGTGTAGTGTAGTGTAGTGTAGTGTAGTGTAGTGTAGTGTAGTGTAGTGTAGTGTAGTGTAGTGTAGTGTAGCGTAGCGTAGTGTAGTGTAGTGTAGTGTAGTGTAGTGTAGTGTAGTGTAGTGTAGTGTAGTGTAGTGTAGTGTAGTGTAGTGCAGTGCAGTGCAGTGCAGTGAAGTGTAGTGTAGTGTAGTGTAGTGTAGTGTAGTGTAGTGTAGTGTAGTGTAGTGTAGTGTAGTGTAGTGTAGTGTAGTGTGGTGTGGTGTAGTTTAGGGTAGCATAGCGTACAGTAGCGTTGCGTAGAGTAGCGTAGTGTAGTATAGTGAAGTGAAGGTGTGTGTGGGTGTGAGTAAGTGTGTGTGGGTATGTGTGAGTGTTTCACTCATTTTTTAAGTATTTACTTCATTTTAAACTATGTAATCTGTGGAATAGGAACAAAATAATGTAATATGTGTGTAATTCAGGACAAAAGCAGGCACCACTCTGATGAAATGCGAGAGCTGTACCGGAGTGGAATAATGCCTGGGAAAGAGGAAGGTTTTAGTCGGTAGGCCATTCGGAGAGTCCGACTCATAAATCCCCTTGGGACGAGTGCATAATAGCATTTTGCCAAACCTCTATAAAAAAAAAAAAAAAAAAAAAAAAAAAAAAAAATCTGTGAATTAATGATTCTGTGGAGTAACATGAATTTACATGTTTGCCTAATAGGCCTTTTTTACTGAACTACATATTGAAACTGCAATACCTTCCAATATTAAAAACATTACTTTTTAAATTTCTACAGTATGCAAATAGCAATTGCAATTCAGTAGAAATTATTATTAGGAGCTATCCTAATACATATTTGATTGCCTAGTTAACTGATGATAACTAAACCTCAGGAAAAAGTAAGGACGATCGTCTACCTACGGAAAACTAACTCAAACTATAATAAGGGATTAAGTTTTTTGTAGAAAAGAAAATATACACCATTGAGTTAAAAACATGGAGAAATAAAAGACAACGTAGTATTTTATCATTTTCACGATTAAAAGGATAAAGTTGAAAAAATACAAGCACCTATATTTATAAATATGCCCCAATAAATCCAAAAGTACAACTTATATTTATCTTGTGGTTATATTTAACCATGCATGGAATGTGCTTTACAAATTACAATAAATCAATAAAGTATTCAAAAGAAGTTTAACATTTACAAATATAATTGAGGGTTAAAAGATTTTATTAAATTGAGGAAAAATCCTTTACGTCAAAACGTCAACATTATTATTTATTTTATAAATCTTTCAATTCTTCTAAATTGAAAGATACTTAGTAGTGAAAACTGAGTAATCACTACAGTTTATAAATGTACTAAGCTATTCTTAATAAGATATTTTAAGTTATTATTAGAATTATTTTTTGAAAGTCGAATTGTAATTAATTATGTTTAATAAATAGAACTAATTCTTAAATTCTGTGGCTATGTTGCGTAAGCTTATTATCTTATCTTCCTTATTTTAAACAAATATGTTATTAGGAGATTGAAAGGTGTTGAATATAAACCAAGGATTCACATATATAAAGCAAAATATTTTAATCGCTCCGGAAAAAATTGATGTTTTTCTGAAAAGAGTTAAATTTTATTTTATTTCTATACCGTCTACTCAAATCGTAACTTCGAAGATACAGTATAAAACGTCTTATGGGGTAACTACTAAACAACATAAAACTATCTACGATATTTACAGTTGTAGGCAAGTATATTATTTATTTTACAATAGTAGCGCTATATAATTCCCTAGCATATGCGTACTAACGAATTATTCATAATTCAAAAATATAGCTTTTAAAACGGTTATACAACATTCTTACAGATGTATTTGAATAAAACTTTTGTACTTTTCCTCAAGTTTTGTAGTTACTTTTTGTTTTAATCCAATTTTTCTTCTATACTGAAAAGTAGAATATTTTATGCTAGAAAGATTACATTTTAATATGTTTAATTACATTTTAATTATTGTAACTATATTATAATACATAGATTGTTAATTATTACTAGATAGTTATGTCTTAGGATACGAAGCCGTAAAAGAAATAATTACTATATTTATAAATTATTCAAACTCGTTAAAAGTCGTACAGATATACATTTCTTCATAAAGAAAGATCATGGAATAGTGTGGTTATTAAAGTTAGTTATGCTACACTGGAATATGGAATATGTGAAAAATGTTATAAATCATGACACATTTTAAAATTTCTATCAGAAAACAATTTTAATTTGGAGCTTAGCCAACTTATAACAAGCCTACCTTTGTCATTTGAATACAATAGGAGCGACCCTAAATAAAGATTTTGTGTTTAGGAAACAAAGCAATAAATATTTGTTTGGAACTTTCTGAAAGTAGAGAATAAACACTTCCTCTGCTTTATGGTAAAGATACATGTTGTTGCAATTAAAATGAAGATTGGAATGTATCATTTTCTTTTTTTTCAAATAAAATTGGTAAATTAATGGTATATTGTTGATTATATGCCGTATCTTACACGCTATATGGAAGTAGAAATGAACCTGTTATACATCATTAATATAAAAACAGGTTCTTAAACATATTGGGATGTAAGATCTGAAACTGTGGGATTGGATAAAAATACAATATAGACATAATACAGAAATTCCATACTAATGTCGGCGAATATTATTTCTTTATCATTGAGGTATTAACGAACCAAGTACTGCGGATTCCTGAATGTCTGATACCAGTATATCAGTCAATCTAACGGAGTTACAATTTTATATCGCAAGACCCAATGATCAACGTTAACTTTGCGTAATCCCTTTCACCTCTTGATTTTGCGGTTTCTGTATAAAAATTCTGAGTAGGCCTAATTTTCTTGCTACCTTATGTTTGATAGACAAATCTGTTTTGCTGCTATTCCTTCCAAACTTCATTCTGGAACTAATTCATTCCTCTTTCAAAACACGAGTTTCGTTCGTTCACCAAGAGGCAGGTTGTTTCCTCCGTGCTATTTACATGCTTTTAAGAAATCGATGTTGTTTTAAAAAGAGTTTCTACTTGATTTTTGGACTTTGGTTCCGCGTTGACTGAATTGTTGTTTACAATAGTCTTTTTCAGTTTTCCTTGTCTATTTTCTCTATTTATCTTGAACGGTGTTAGTATTTATCGCCTTTCCTCATGTTAGTTAACTTATGCCTTTATCGGTTACTTTGTTCAGGAGCGGGAACAAAACATTTGGCTGAGTGGTTATTGCTTCGAATTTGATATCGCGCGCGTTTGCCATTGACGTATTTTCTTTAGTGCCTATGTTAGCTGTCCTATGTTGACTTGTGACTTTTATTATTTTATTTTTTGCCATTGAAACTGAATAATAGAATTATTTTTAGTTATTGTTATACTATATTGTTTGGTTGATTCTTTTTTTGTTTTATATCCCACATTTTTGCGTATAATTTGTATTTGTTTGTGTTTGTAATTGGCTGGAGTGACTATATTGCCTCTAAGATATTTGTTATTTATTTAGTGTTTATTGTAAAATTATTTGGGGTATTTTTTTAAATTAGTTTAGTTTAGTTGGTTTAGTGTTAAGTTATCCATCGTAATTTATCATTTTACAAATTTCCTTTTTTACTCCCTGTATGACGTAAGAACTTTTACTCTATATTCAAATTTATTTTACTACGTATGGTCTCTATTTCTAATAAAACGTTTATTATTGACTTATAATCCGGTTGTGTATCGTTTTCAAGAACATTTGTGGCATTAAGCTTAGAGCCAATATTTTGAATATATAATCGAGTTTCTTTTTGCTTTTCTCCCAAGTTATATCGCCTCATACTTTTTTTGAACATAACTTTGGGACCAAATTAAATATTTTCGGGCAAAAGATTTATTTGTGTTTTGGTACATATTAGCTTTTAACGATAAATAATATCTTGAAATGAACGTGTGTGTATATATTCTGATGAAAAATATTCTATGATATTGTTTAGGTTGAAACATGGATATTTAATCCTTCCTTTCCATTTATCTTTTGTTTTTATTTTAGTATTAATTTTGATGTGTTTTATTTTTGTGTAGATATTTTGTCCTGGTTTAATGAAAGTGAGTATAATTATTAAAATAAACAGAATTTTGTGTGTGTAAGTTAATAATTGTTTACACTATCTTGAATTTGTCTAGTTTTTGGTGTTATATTTTGAGATATTGTTTTTCTTAACTTTTTTGTATTTGGTTATCTCTATGATTTCATCTTCTATAAGTCTGAGAATATGGTTCTTTACTGTGCTGTTAAGGTGTTAAAGTTTGGTATGTAATCATTGACGTTTTAATAAATTTATCTATTTTTATAACTTTGTGGATTCTTTTTATAAGTGTAATTTTTACTTATTTATTTTTGGGTTGTACTTTTGACTTCTACGCTTGTCTCTTAAATTCAGTGTCGTTAATTTCTTTTTGTGTGAGTTTGCTTTTTACAGAAATATATAAAATTATAAGTGACTAATACGTACTATTTTTTTTTAAATAACTATCTATATCATAACTGACGGACTCTTAGAATCAGGAATATTTTTTTAACTGAAAACATAATTCAACAACTTTATTTATATACTATCGTAAATTATTTTAGTTCACATACATTTATAACTGTAGTTCACCATGTATCGAGAATTTTATTTTTATATCAAGTTTATTAACATCAAATTATAAGTACACAATCTTACATTTATAAGTTATGACTTTATTTTGGTACTGTACAGTGAAAAACCTCTTTTTCACAATACTGAAAACTAGGTAATATTAGATAATATTATATAATAATATCATGGTATGATTTGGTATACTAGAATTAAATGTAAGGCACTACCCTTATTTGAGCCTTAATTCAACTTGTCGTGTCACTTAATATAACTTTGTTTAATCAAAATACAGCCCAAGTAAATAATATATTCTACAAATATTTTCATGACGAAATAGTGAACTTCGGAATCCATTGTTTCTTCTCTTACAGCTTAAAAATGTAAAAGGTCGTAAGGAAAATATCATAAAATGAAAACGTGTTAAAATTTATTACACTGTTTACGGGGATAAATAAAGAAACAATAAAAGCTCTGATTACTTGTATTTTTTGCAAATATTCATTTTTAGTACAACCATATCATACGAAATAGAAGTGGAAAGCCAACACTATGATATAAAAATGTTATTACAATAATTATCTTTGACACAGTCTCTAATTAAATAATTTCAAATTAATTTTTATTGTCGCTTCATAACAATAAGTAGTATTTTGTGATAAATAAAAGTCAATTTTATTCTTACTTATACCATTTTTATGTAATCCTTTCATATTTAATATATCGTAAATAAATTCGGTTATGAATACTGTAAATTTACATAACAATAACACTAAAATAAATGTTTGTGGTTCATAATGGCTTCAATGACAGAAGTTAAACAAGATTTAGTATTTATACACTTGTTTATATATTATTGCTATGTTCATATAAATAAATCTCTTAATGGAATATTTCTAGACTCCTATCATCCATTCTAATTATTATTATATATTGTCAGGGATATATCGAAAAAACGAATATCTCTATAAAAATGAATATAGATAATTAACTTTAAAATACGTTACGTATCAAATCTACGGTTGTTCAAATAAACATTCCCAGAAAACTACACATAGGCCTACAATCTCTGAGAAATCGCGTCTGTTCGCTCTGATCTACGTATAAAATCGTAAGTACTTCTTTGAGAAAAAATTCCAATCCATAATTCGAGAGATTTTAACGACTGATATCAGGAGATAAAACAATGCTCATTTGTTAAAAGGAAAAATTGAAAATTCCTAGAAAAGTCGATATCAGATAAATTTCATACATCAAGTTACCCAGACGTAATAAATGGGCTCTCGCAAAAATTAAATCTTTAATATTTTAAAACTAAATCAGTTCATCGATAAAACAGATTGGTGTATTTTAAAAGCAAGTCAAGCAATGAAAGTATTACAAAATCAAGTGCTAGGTGATAAGTGAAAATCCAAATATCATATTTTTTACAAATATCACTAAATAAAAATAAATAGGATGTATGAAATGAAACCTTAACCGCCACGAACAAGTACTTTACAAATTATATATTACTCATAGTTTGTTATTTCTAATTGCTGAACGGAAAATTTAAAATAAATAAATAAATATTAAAACTAAAATAAACTTAAAATCGTATTTATCACAAAAATCATAATTTGTATCAATGAAATTTTTAATCAGAAATTAGTGACATTTAATAGTAGAATTTATGTTGAGTAATATTGTATCCAATCACTTGATGAGTTACTTTGATTTTTATGAAGAAAAAACTTATTCAAGATATTTTTAGTCTTATTTCTTGTTTATAATTAGTTGTTATCTCTGTTATTAATAAGATACTTGTTAATCTAACCACAGAATAAAACTTTAGTTAAAACTTCGTAAAATACTTTGATGGTATTTGTATATATGTATATATTTTGCTAAAATATAATTATTATGGGGCTTTATTACAGATTTTCAGGAATTGTGAAGCAATGTTAACTTTTAAGAGCTCCGTAGCTTGTTATATGCATTTATCTCTCCTAATACCGCACACTAGAATATTTTCGGCAGAGAGACACATTCTGATTTTATGAATATCTGAATGATGTTAATTTTTAATATTTCCTAATTCGGCCTAATTTATTTATTTATTTTTTTTACTTAGGTATTTAAATGTGTCGGTGTTAAGTATTCTATGGAGATGTAAACTGTTACATTTTTTACTATAATCTGTGTGCCAATTTGTTAGTTAAATTTCAAAGAACAAATAATTCTGAATGAACTATAGCATAGGTTTTATTTACTAACTTTATTGATTCGAAGATTTACATTGACCTGTAAATACTATTGAGCTTGACTTTAATAGATAATATTAGAGAGAGTAAAACTCAAACATAAGATCTCATAAAAATTACTTTTACCTACTCAATCGCGTTTCAACGACTAAGTCGCCATCTTAAGTTATACATGAGTATAGGTTATACTTTAGTGATGTATAGCTCATGTATCACTGAGGATGGCGACTTTGTCGTTAGAACCCGTTTGATTAATTAAACTTAATTTTTGGTGAAAGCTTGTGTTCGAGTATTATTCTATTATATGTAAAGATATATTTGTTTGTTTCATGATTTTTTTTTTCTTATTTACAACTTTCTCAATCGAAGTCTTATCATGATACTAACATATTTATAATTAAGGATTGATTTGGAAAATACTTTAAGGTATAAAAAATTTAAGGTTTTGATTTGTTTATTACCTACAGTGCTACTGTTAACAGCCCCATAAAATTTTCATGGTCGAATAATGTTTTGAAGTATTATCATACATCTCATGTGAGATAGTTTCTACTATATATATATATATATATATATATATATATATATATATATATTAGACTGTAGTGCAGATTCAATAACTTTGATCAAGTGACGTTTTTAAAGTCTATTACATTAATTGAACTCATAACTTTAGGAATTGGTCATAAACTGATATAGTTGGCAGTTGTTCAGGAATGTGTCGTAACCAGAGCAATGTGCAATAAATCTCGAATTCTCTTCACATCATCCTACTTTATTTTCTACAATGGAGAAAACTATACACCTGAACTTTATTTCAGACTTTATTCAGACTATATTTTTAGTCATAAATATGACTTTTTTTTTAAAGAATAAACATTCTTATTACGTCCTAAGTGGGTTTGTTCACATTACATGCATTAAGGAAAATATTGAATGACCCAGAATATAAAGTTATATTCGAAATGAGTGACAATATTATAATGGCTCCTCTCTTAAAATTTATTGTATTTAATTATTTGTATTATTTATTTATGTCTTTTTCTTCTCATCGTTACATCTTTAATAGTTGCAAAAAAAATTCATCACGGGAAGTAATTGTCATAATTGAATTTTAAAATTAATTATTAAAGTTGGGAGAAATAGATTAGCATAAAGGGATTTGAAAATAATTTTTATTCAAAAAGGTAGATCATTTCTATTTTTTGATATTTAATTAAGAGTTATGTTATTCTGTTATTCTAACCTTCAAAACTAAAAGTGGAATTGTTAAAGCAATACAGTGTTATGGATAACAAAGTTAATATTTATATTACTAATAGATATGATCAATAATTTTTAATACTTTTACGGTTGGGCGATAAGTCAGTTGACAAAAATGCGTATTTATAATAATTATAACAGAAATTTGTTACAAAAATTATAACAGTAACAAATTATTTAAAAAAAGACGGATTGTAATTATATATATGCATACTTTATAGGAAGAAGTAGATAGGTTATGTTATAGACTAATACCTTACTTTTTTCAAGGTAAATTTAACATTTTTTTTTTAAAGAACATTCAAAATATGATATCATAAGTTCAGAGAAGACTGCCATTTTAATTCAGTTCACCCTTATTGTTTTAATTAATAATTACTGTTATTATATTCAATAATATTCAAATAATAATTTTATTTTCCATATCCTAAACAGATAGTTCAGCGGCGTAATGTCTGGGGAACGAAGAGGGAATGTCTTACGGCGTAATGTCTTACGAATTTGCTCCTCTTCTGTTGATCCATATTCTTGAAATATGTATTTCGAAAAAGTTAATATAACTCGTCCACGGTGGGATGTCATCTGCAACCATAGCAGATATTTTCCCGTAGTGAGAAAATAAATAAAATAAAATAAAAAGTTATTATTTAACAAAAAATAAATAAATAATTCAAACGTCAGTCATACACTGTAATGGACAAAACATTTACACAATATAACAGAAAAATAGACAATATAACGCCAGATATAAAAACAATTGATATGAAATATAAGAGAATGTTTCAGAAAGACACAAAATGAAATATATAACTAAAATACAATTAATTATACAATGTATACTTTACAAAAAACTTACAAGGTAAGTCTTGCATCAAAGTTAAGACAGAACATAAATATAAACCAATACATATTAATTATTTGATTTAAGTAATTACTTTATAATATTTCTTTAAAGAATCCCTTTATATTTTAGTTTAAATTTATTATAAAAACAAATATTTGTAGCCTAATTTAGTATTGAGAAATAATTTTTGAGCAAAATGTAAGCTGCACTTCTAAAAATACCTAGCCTAGTTATTATTTGGTTTTGGAACGAGTAAAGTGAACTTTGTCTCTTAGCTTCACCACATAAACATTAGAAACCTCTTTATAAGAACCATTTCTAAAGAAGAATATCCTCATCAAAACTATACAAGAAATGAAACCTAGCTTTCAAAATCAACAGGAGATCCTTTTCTCATCCTATATTTTTTTAATAATATTTAGGCTAATAAATAGGACAAAGAAGGCTCTCTTGAATGTTTTCTTAACGTATTTCGAATTATTTCTTTATGTACAATTCAAAGAGGATCAATGTGGCAATCCTAAATTCAATCACAACAGATTATACATAAGGTAGTCATATACTCACACAACGAATAGTATATCTGAACCTACAAGAATATAGAGTAACTGAGTGTCATCAGCAAAAACTGTCAATGTATCGTTTAATTATACGTTACATTTATGATTTTTTTTGCAGCGCCTTCCTAATTTACAGATACTTTGTATTTTTCTTAATCCTTTTTACGTTTAATTATTAGTGAATTTTTAATTTTCCATTGTTTAGAACAATTTTTGCTTATTTTATCAATTTAGTTATATAATTTTGTTTTTTGTGCGACGGATATCAACAGAAAACCTATCATGACATCTCATAACTTATACTATTGTTTTAAAAATTATGAATGCAACTTATAAAGTCTACACACTTTGTCTGGAGTACATTCATTAGTGTCTACTGGTAAAACTATCTTGTCGTAAATAAACATTTTGTCTTAACAGTGCTTTGTCTTTTCAGTTATTTGATAATCCAAAGCATCGCCAAACATTTTACTACATCAAGAATATATTAGTTTTTAATAATTGATAGTTCTTGAATTTCTACAAAGGTCACTGTCGTATATTGTTTCATGTCGTCAACTCTACATCCCATTTCATCTACACGATTTATAGGAATACATTTTCAGAAGAAAAAACTTCAATCTTCTTTATTACTACATCCAGCTTTGACGTTAGTTGTTAGATAAAGTTCTCATTATTCCTAATGTTATTATGACGATATTTTATGGATTTATCCACAGTAGTTTCCGGTTTTTAAAAGTAGCCTCTCAATATTAAAGCAACACCATAACGTCTGAAATAGAAAATAGAAATTTTTATTGCTATGGCTAGGATTTTTGAGTAATTTTTCCTTACAGTTAGCCTAAACCCTAAACTTCCTTATCCCATACTACGAAGTCTATTACGTTTATAGAAAGGCAACACAAGAAGAAGGCCTTTTGTTGTCCGAATTTACAATTGTCAACTTGACACGATTTTTTTAAGGAATAGAGCACTCAGACATGTGTATATTCATATAAAATATATTCATGACCAAATTATACACCTAATACACATATATTCAAACAACATATAATAAACAAGTATGAGTATAAATATATTTATTAACAACTTTGTGATAGAAAATAAACATTTATATTAAGATTTCAAAAATCATTATTTTGTCGCTTTATAAAAATTTATTCTTTACAAATGTTAGCGTGTGTACTGAAATAAAGTTATTTCTTAGTGTGATATTTTTGTTACAATTTTTTAAAGCAAGTAAACTATAATTTAAAAAGTTACTCCATCGTTAATCAGTACAAAAAAAGTCTGTTTCAAAGTTACACAACGAAATTCCTTTTTTAAACATAACTTTAGGTTTCAATAGTTTTTTCATTAATACTATAATCTACTGGCAACTGTTGAGAAAGAAGTAGTCGTAGCAGGAATAAATAAATCCCATGGATATAAATTGATTATAAGACTTATCTGAAATACCTATGTCTCATAAATGTGGATGTATAAAAGTAAGAAGAGGATAGTGATAAAGATAATGTTGGTTATGTATTATTTAGTAAATGATCTGACTTTAAAAAAATATATTTATATTGAACATTAATATCAATTAATTAAACTATACGTGGACGGGGAATTGTAGTAAACTCAGCAGTTAAAAGTTGAATTTGATTTTCTTTCATATTTTATTCTCAACATATTTGAACGCTATGAATTTATAAAATTTTGAATTACACTGTAGGTCCACTCATTATAACCTTGATTCTTAGAAAAATGGTTTGATTTTAAATTATAAATGTTTATTTCTCTGCATTTTATATCATTATAAGTGACGAAAATTACTTCAAATTAGAAATATCGCTTGAAAAATTAATAATTTTTGAACTTTATTGAAAGAAAAAATCGATCATACCGAAATAAGTGCATATATTCTCCATATTTCATATTGATCTGTACTCGTTCAATTATTATTTACTATTATATATATAAATGTATCAAATATATATATTTGATACATTTAGCAACGATCATGTTAGTCAAAGAAGTTTACATTTAGACTACCTCTTTTTGTGTTTATATGAAAGCTCTATTTGTCTCTAATTTGTAATTAGAAAGCTATTTATTTTCACAAACGCCACATTTAAGAGAATTTAAGAAAACGTCCTTAAAAAAACTCCAATTACATCCTTTAATAAAGAAATGTACATAGTTCTACAACTCTAAATGTCTTTTTCATGCTACGCTACCTTCTCGTGCCTGCATAACTATAACCTGAAGTTTTAAAATACATCCGAAACATTAAGCGCACTTAATTGTAGGATCCTTTCCATTATTTCATACATAATTCTGTAAAAAAACATGTATAGGAGAAACAGCCGAATGTTTGGTTTATTTCCAAACGTGGACTTGAGGTGGGTTCTGTACTAATGAAATATTTTCTTATTTACTGTATGTTGAACATTCATAGTTTCTTATTACCAACAGCAATTCTGTCAAAAAGAGCGTTTATCATAGATGTCTTTAAAGAATCTTTATACACTATTTATAGATCTCCGTCTTTAATTCCCCACAATAGTTTATTAGACTATTATAAAACTATTAACCAAAATTTTAATTAACTATTAACCAAGCAGTTTTTCAATATCTAACTCTAAAATAGTATTGATTAAAGTAAATACAACTGTAATTGTTTTATCTGATTAAAATGCTGTTACTCCTAATACATTTATTCGTACGTACTGTGAAAAGTCAAATCTTTCATATTTTCTTCCATTTTTAAAACAATATTATTGACATTCCATAATTTTAATGTTATTGTCAACAGACCATAATTGTGTAATATGCCATATTTGATAATGATTCTTCTGTTTTATTACTGTTGCTTAATGTGTAATACAACTCTTCATAAGTATAAAAGCGAGAAGATGCTTATTGGCTAGCGCAGATCCAAACTTTAAAATGAAGTTAACTAAATTAAAACTATTATGACGTTATTAACAACCCTACTTAAATTAATATTTAAAATTTTCGCCACTAAAATGTAACGTTAAATGCCACAAATAATTTAACCACAGTAATTTTTACTTTTTGTAAATAAATATTCCTTTCAAAAAAATATAAATGAGCAATAATTTGAAAATGGTTTCCTACGAACTTATTAATGAACATCTTAGCACCTTAGTAGGACTTAAGTCATGAGTGAATTCATTTCTATTACAATAGAAAAATATTTATTAAATGAAATCACAAATTCATTGCTAGTAATCATGAATTTGGCAGATTTTCAAGATCCTGTCTTAACCAGAGCGATTCCCTTTTTTATTATGTAGTAAATCTCAACTTCCTTTCACATCACCCTATCTTCTTTCAAATGTCCTACATTTTCAAAACATACTTTTAAATTATTTTTATTGCTAATAATAAAGTTTTTTATTTTTTATAACAAACATAGTAAGGTCTTTATACTTATGTTTCTTTTGGGTCAATCTAACATTTTATAAATAAGTTATAGAATGGACTCCATTTAAACTCAACTAGGTATTTTATTCACTATAATGAGTATCACTTCTGGAAAAGTCACTTACCAAATGAAAGAAACAATTTCATTTCTTTGTACAATTCGATAAAACACAACGTTTTAATAATGACTTAGTCATACTTAATTGTCACTATTAAACTACCCATCCTTGCTCTGAACTACAAGCAAGTAAAATTCTTGTACTACAGTTCAAGGACGTTTTGTGCATGTGACAACAAAGTTTGTTGGCTTAGTTATTGAATCAGAGTATTGTATAATAATATGGAGATTACATTTTTTTTTTTTTTTTGAAAATAGGGTTTTCTTTAATTTTTGGGTCAAACATTTTAGAATAGTCTATGTTTACTCTTCTGATGTATAGTGTATTTTTTAAGTGAAATTTAAAACTATGTGAGTTGTAATAAATCTATCTTAATGTTCAGTAAACAATTGCTTAGTTAATTAAATTATTTATTTATTCAAGGAAATGAAATAAATTAATATATTTCTTATTTAATATTTTCCGAGAAAAATACAAAAAAAAAAAGTTTGTTTTATCTACATGCAGTTGTTAAACAAGTTTGAACAAGAAATATAAAGTAGTTTAGCTATAATTCTGTGTTATATCTAAAGCAAGTTAATTAGTTAGTTTAGCCTTAAAGCCTAAAGAAGTAAATCTACCCAAAATAGAACAGACTTAGGTTATGTTATTTTTAAGATTAAAAGAAAAATTACCTGTTTATGGTAATACAAAATAAAATATGTAATATTCTAAATAAACCTACAGGATTAATCGTAAAACAGATTAAAGACCTTGATTTATATTATTTCACCTCATTCCAGCTAATAAAAAACATCTCGATCAACTAACATATCTCCGATTTAAATTTATTTGTGTTCTATATTAACTTTATTGTATGTAATTGCTGATTTTATAAATTTGGATAAAACCTTATTGAATTTTTAAATTATAACCTACGAAACCACTCCATGTAAAGATATTCAAATGGTTCACTAAGACGAAAAAGGCGATTAGTAAGAGTAATATAAATAACATAGTACATTACCGGTACGGAATATTCAGATGCAGTTAATGTTTACCATATATTATCATTTCGTATATTATTTGAAATTGATTTTACAACATGAATGAATAAGAATCGAGATTTCTAGAGAGTAAATTTAGAAAAAAAATTATTGATATCGCACATATTACTGTAAATTGCAATCCTATAGTAGTAAAGTGAAGTTGCCAAAACTTAAGGGAGGAAAACATTTGCATTGAAGAACGTTATGGAACACTGAAGAAAACTTTGAATAAATAAACGTATTATTCTTGAGAATTTGTGTTAAAGTTTTATTTTATCACATGTACCGTGTCACAAGTCAAGCTCAATATTTTTTTATACAGTCAACTTGTATCAGTAAATTTTAGAACAAACTAATATGGTTCTTAAAGTAATGGCTTTGTTGTATATTGTGTTATTACAACATAGAAATAATTTCATAGTGTTTAATCAGACATTTGTTTATGTTAAATGTAATAAACGACATTACGAGACAATCTATAAATTAAATTCGGTTATAAAAGAAAACCCTATAATAGGAATATAGTGAAAAACAACAACATAGGTTAGACACATACATTAGAGCCATTAAGACTGAAACTGGTAACATTGGAAAGCAGCTCTTACCTAACATTTTCCCCGTTATTTAAAAATGTGTATGTATTATCTAGTTGTATAAACGTTGTGTATTAGGTTTTATATAGAAATATGTTTGCAATGTTCGAATGAACTACGTCAAAACATGAATATTGAATCAAATAACTTTAAAAGCAGAATTGCAATAGTGTTAGGTAATACTTACACCAAATCTTGTAATAAGAAGATTTATCAACAGTTTTGGTTAGTTAATTACAATAATTGTACAGGGCCTTCGTAAATTACATTTACCAAATAATTATTATTAATGAAGTAGGTATAAGCATTGTTACCAGGGGACTTAAATTTAAGAAAAGGCGGAACCAAAATGGTAACAATGTTTAGAAAATATAAAAAAGACAAAGACAAATTTAGTAATTAACAAGGCTCAAATTTATTGAAACAGAAGAAATTTCGACGGTTCAGATTTTATCATTTACAACTTAGAAAGAAATCCTGAGACAAATCATCATAAACAGCTTATGATTAACAATATTATAATTAATAAAAGTTATACGCCCTTAATGTAACATATAATAATTTAAATAAAAAAAATTAATCAATAGATTCTGAAAATTTATCCCCCCTTTTAGTTTATATATATTTATAGTTACAAAATTTAACAAAGACAATGAGCACAGCTTAATAATTAACAGGATTATAATTAATCCAAAAAAAAAGATTATACGCCCTTAATGTAAAATTTAAAAAAAAATTAAAAAAGATGAAAAGGTTCTGCAAAGTCAGTTTTTAAAAAAAAAACATCACTTTTGTGCACTTGAAACTCTGTAGATATATTAAACAAAACGTGTTTTGCAAACAGGAAGAAACATGTTAAGATCTTTCGCTGGTCTATGCAATGTGAGGCAAGAATTGCTAGGTTTCTCCAACCAGCGTATTAGCTAAGGCAAAAAAACACGTTTTTTAGCGTCTGTGCAAAATCAGACATGTTGTAGCATTAATGTTCTTTATTAAAGAAACTATCTGGTTATTTGTCAAAATTAAAGAAAATTGATTGCATCACAGAAATTCGTTAAGATTATAATTAAAAGCTTCTTAGATGATTATAAATCTATTTATATATATTTAGTTTTGTTTAAAACAAAGCTTGTATAAGACTTGCAAAAATCTGCAAAAGCCTGTAAAACGAAATTTTCTGATTTAGAAGAGATTTCTCTAATTGTTTTATATTTGACATGTTCAATAAGATATTCTGATCATTTAATGTTCAACATTAGTTTGCACCTATTTCACATAATTGTTCAAAACTTAAAATGTGCCTGTTCAAGGTTTTGTAAAGTATGTTTTAAGAAATGAAAATTTTTATAATCATTCAGTTTCAAAAAGAACATTGAATATTAAATAAAACATGAAATACATATTTTAAAGAATACATGATAATTAACAAATTATTTTAAAACATTAATAAAATTTATGATATGACAAAATCTGTAAATTTGAAATACCTGGAAAATCCTGTCGCGGAGCACGTGAACTTGTGCCGTGAAAATAAGAATTTATTTAACATTTTAGAAAACTAAAGCGCACAAAACTGTAGATTAACATATCATTTAAGAACTGAGATGTAAATTTTGAGACAAAAAAAATTATATCTAACGGAGCTATGAAAGAATGTAGAACATGGTGAGTAATTACAGGTAGACTGACAACGGGTTGTAGAACAGGTAGGCTAACCAGCCGTTGTACTCTGTACTTAGATAGAGACAGATATAGAGAGGGAAGATAAGAGGGACGGCGAGTGGACTGTCGATAACAAAATGCAGATTTATTCTACTGATTGCTACAGCATAATGAATTGATTGATACATTAGGCCTAATGGTTTTAGAAATTCTATTGAAACATGGTACTTATTGCATTTAAACTAAAAACTTTAAATTCATTCATTCTCAATATTTGCAATTACTTATGTTATCAAAAATCTCAGTTTGTTAAAATATAAAGACTTAGGTTCATTAATAACTATTATAACATTTGTTAAAACAATATTATAAATGTGAATTACTAATACTTTCACTGGTACAATAATATTCTGTGATATCTCCACCGTATCAACTTACAATCTGTTGACGATTACCAACGATTTATCTGTCAGATGAAGAATTATTACTACTTTTAACCTAATTGTGCCAATTATCATCATTTAAACAGTGTTATCAAAAAATTATGGAATGTGGACATAAACTACATCCAGTGAACAACTAGAAATGAAGGGTATTTTGAAGCTTTCATAAATTATTTATGACATTATAGGACAATAAGTAACAATCACAATCATACATACGAATCAAGAAACGTGTATAACTGTGTATTAAATTCACAATAAGTGTTACACTGTGTAATGATAAATAATAATTTTAAAGAACGTTTCTAAAACAAATACAATTTCATCATTTTGTAAAATAATCCGTTGAGTATTGTTGCATTAATTCAAATCCATGTTAGATAAAGCTGCTGCAGATGTTTCGACTATTGCATTTCATTGTGGTAAGAAATTTACAAACGTCATGAGGTTTTGTTCTCCAATCTTGGCAGTTATATTGTGAGATAAGCACTTCCCTTTGGAAGTAGTTAGCATAATTCCAGCAGAAATTTATTTACCTTTGTAAAACAAGACATGATAATATGATTCTCTTTGCAAGAAGTAAGTTACAATTAATTACACGTACATTGTTTCTTTGTGTAGTTATAGTGAATAATATCGTCTGTATTTAAGTATATTAGAGTTTAAAACTCTACTGGATTTACATTAGTTTGGTTAATAAAATATTCAAGTTCGTTTTCAAAGGTTTAACAACAACCCGAATTTCAACTCTACACTTCCCCCAACCCCTATACATTGATGCATATCCTAAACGTATATTTTTGATTATATATGTATATTTTAATAAAATTTCATTACATATATTTATCAATTAATTCATTGCCCTTATACCTACATTATGAGGTATTATTACGATTATAAAAATAATTTATGAAGGACTTGTACATTTGTAATTAACTATCAAAAAATATTGATAAATCTTATTACAAAATAAGATGTGAGTATATATCAACACTATGGCAATTCAGCTTTAAATATATTTGATAATGATTCATGTTATTAAAGTAGTTTATTCGAACATGACAGCATATAGATAATAGACATATCTAGATAATGAGAATTTTTTTAAATTATTATATTTAAATATTGTATACATATTATATATTAAATATAATATTTTTAATTAAATTTTTTTAGAGATGGAGAAAATTTTGTCCATCTCTACGAACCGTAAGGTCACAACTCAGGGATTGGGACTCACCCCTGTCAGTAAGGGTTGTTCTCTGTGTATTGTAATCCTGTGAATCTTTTTACCATTTTTCCTTTAAATCGTTTTGATTGATCACATCTGGCTTTAGGTAAGAGTTGCTTTCCTAGGTTACCAGTTTTAGTCTTAATGGGTCTAATGTATGTATTGAACCTATGTTGTTGTTTTTCACGATATTCCAATTGCAGGGGTTTCTTTTAATAACCGAATTTAATTTATACTCTGGTAAATTCGTATATGAGATTTGATAAATACAAATGTCCAGTTAAACAATGTGTAATAATTACTGATACAAGTTGACTGTATAAATAAATATTGGGCTTGACTTGTGAGTCGGTATCTTCATAAAATTAAACTTGAACACAAATCCTCACGAATAGTACGTTTATTTATTCAAAGTCATTTCAACAATACAATCAAGGCGACTTTGTCCATGAAACACGTTTGAATACTACTATTACTTTTACGTTCATACACATTTATTCCTCGTGATTATAATTTACATTTGTTTCAATACAATAGTAGAAAATTTAAAGTAATTAATTGTAGGTAGACTGTATAACGTTTTGACTTCTACAACTTTTACATCTACTAGGCTTGCTTAATCATAGAGCACAGTAAGCTTTTTTTCGGTACAAAGAAAGAATTAGAAGGATTTACATGTAAGTAAACAGTATATGGATAAAAGGATTTCTCCTGAATACTCAAAGACATACATGTCCGCTGTACATATATTCATATCGATGAACACGAATAATGTGCCATGATAAAAACTGAATAAACATTTATCTACAATTCAATTTTATTCATGTAAAAGGATAAACAAATATTTATTCTGATTAAAATATGTTTTAATATTTGGAATAAATTTAAGTTCAAATATGACTTTTTTTATAAATTTATTACTTTAACTTCAAGCTGCAGATTACTTCTACTTATTTTATTAAGAAATATAGTTTTACTGAAAGATATTCAGTATCAAAGATTCTCATAACAAAAATATACGTCATCGTTGGTTGATGTAACCTTCACTAAAACATGTTGAGCGTTTAGATAACGCATATGAAAGAAATCAAAATGTTTATTGATAAAAAATGTACACCCTGTAGCCTAATAATATTTTAATATGTGGAAATGTTGGATCTAATAACTATTGGATAGTAAGTGTTAGTTGGTTTTAACTAGTGGTTAAAACTTTATATTTATTACGTGACAGAATATAGTTATTGAAATAATTAGGGTATAATTTATATGTCATCAATTCGTATGATCAAATTAAATTATCTCCCTAAATCGATAATGCAAAAATTAGTCAATAATTATCTTTGGTAATGTTTCTCTTATTGTCTAGATGAATGTTACACAAATTCACACCTTATAAGAAACACTGTGCAAATGTCTATTTTACATACAGAAGAGTAAAATACTACTGTAGTACTAGATAGTAATATATGCCTTAAGAAATTGTATTTTTGAAAAAAAAAATACGTGACGTAAATATACTTTAAGAAAATATAAATTTAAATATGAACGAATGGATAAATAAATCACGTGAACAAATTGTTTTATAGGTAAACTGTTAGGTTTACAATATAGTTAAAAATATATAAGTTAATTAATTTTCATAACTAACACATCTTTCTAACAATTATAACGAAATGTAATTGTTAAAACTATAAATAGGTAGGAACTAAAAAGGTGGAAATAGAATAGCATTTTTTTTTACGTAATAATAAAATGCAAAACAATTATTTTTAAAGTGGAGATAGAAAACTGAACAGATATATATTATAAAGAATATTTTGATGCAAATGTATTTGAAATTACAAATTTTTTGATAAAACTGAGTAGTTTATATATTAGTAGTAATAATAACGTATTCGATAACATAAATTGATCCTTAAATGTGAGGAACACAATGGTTTTGATTCTGGGTATAGGTAGCAGAGTAATGATATTTAATGTCAGAGAGATTACTAAATCGATTATAATCTCGGGGAAATGTTGGATATAATTGATAAACATATAATAAATTTATCATTTAATAGTATTAAGTTATGAAGGTGATAGTGTAAGATATATTTATTTAACATTATTTGATTGTCAGCCCCCGGGGTATCATCCTTCACTTCTTGTTCTTGTTTGCTTTTTAAACTTAAAGGTTGACTAAAATCATGTTCTTAACATTGAGTAGTTGTTTTATTGCGTATTTTTTGTTTATTTATATTTATTGAAAGTTGAATATCTTGTTTTATAAAGAATCTAAGAAATTTTTTTTCCGTTTTGGAATAAACTAATCATGATGTACGTATAAATTGCATGTTATTAAAAGTGAGTTCAAAGTAGAAAAATCTCTAATAGAGTATCATAAGTATATATGTACTAATATATTATACACGATATATTAGTTGAAATTAATAAATAATTTATTTTGTCTCGATAAAACATCCTACAAGCCGGAAAAATCTGGGTATTGTATTACAAATCTCTAAGCAGAGGTTTCAATATCTACTACTTGTAAATGAAAAAAGAAATTCCTTGAGAGGAAAAGTATGGCGTTGAAAAAGCTCGGTGCCTTCTAAAGTACTTTCAAGACTGCAATTCCAATCCCTTTAAAGATTAAATACATGTAACATATACTTAAGTCTTGTTTCCATGATGTTATTTATTGTAAAGGTTCCGGTAAAATACTCTCAGCTGTAAAGAACATGTATTTTATATTGATAGACATCGCTTTGATATTCCATTCATATTGAAAGTTTTTTTTTTAACTGCAGTTTGCTCAAAGGATAAAGTTCAATACGTCATTGGGTGTAGGGAAGAGCCGAGATGGGATAATTTGAGATTTTTTATAATACATTAAACTATTGATATATGTTGATATATATATATATATATATATATATATATATATATATATATATTATTGATATACATTGATATATGTATATATAAATATAAATAATTATATATACAGTGTGTCGCACAAAGGTATTTACATTTTAAAATAACCACCAAGTAGGCTACATATGTGTCTACCAAATTGTAAGATTTCCTTTATACATATTCGAAACATATCCAAAAGTGTATCAACAAATTCTTACGCTAATTTCTGCAATAGAAATGAAATGACGGCTGTTGATAGAAAAAACAGTTTAAACGATAGCGCCTGCCACTGAAGAACAAGATAACATAAAAGTTCCAAATTTTTAAACAGTTGGTTATTTTAAAACAAAGAGTTGTTTCTTGTAATTTAGATCATTTCATTGTTGACAACTTTTATTGTTTTCTCTTAACCAACAAACAAAAACTAGCTATGTGCTCTTGCTATTTGCAATGATGTTTACAATAGAACAGAAGGTTTTGTTATGTGCTTGGTCTATTGCTTGTAATGATAATAAAGAAGCACACAGAATATTTCAAGTTAAGTATCCTATTATCGAACCTCCCTCAGTCATGCCCATCGCAAAGTGGATTCTCATTTGAAAAGTATCGCCGGCAACGACCTGACTTGAAAGTGTCCAAAAATGTCTGTGCTGTTATTCTAAAGTCTAGTACACCTACGTCGATTCGAAAAATATTCTTAAGTACTGGTGTGCCTAAGTCTACAGTACATCGAGCAATAAAGAAATCTGGTGTGAAGTTTTACAAACTTCACAGAGTACACGGGATTCTTGAAGACGACCCAGACAGAAGAGTGGAGATTCGTTCCACAGTGATTGAATATTACGACACTGACAATGAGTGGCACCTTCGTTTGGAGTTTTGAAACGATTTTACATTTTATCGTAATGGTTTAGTGAGTAGACACAAAGACACAATGTTAACAACTGCAATATTACAAATCCTCATATTGCAGAAGAAAACAAATTAGGTCAAAGGGCATTGCAATTATTAGGGCATTAGGTTAAAGGTTTGTGCAACACTGTCAGCTAATGGAGTTCTTTTCTACGACAATACCGAGAGGACAATTAATTACTGGGCCTAGGTATCATGAAGTGTTGAGCACTCACGTTATTCAGCATTTAACCGACGAAGAAATGCAGACTTCAATATTTCAGTAGGATGAAGTCACTCCACACTATGGTCGAGAACTGAATAAAATACTAAACACTCAGTTAACTGGTCGTTGGTTTGGAAGAGGAAGCGATTTTATGGACTGGCTGATAGATCACCGGGCTTAACAGTTTGTGAGTTTTTTCTGTGGGGGTATTTAAAAGAAAAGGTGTAATCCCACGACCTAGAAAACGATGAGGATATAAAAAGATATGTCGAATATACCGATTGAGGATATATCGAAGAAGAAATGCTTGACATCCAAAGGATATACTTCAGGAATGCCTTTAAGGCTTTGTTCTTTGGGTTCCAATTTGAATAATTTTTTGTTAAGAAACTAATTTTATCTTTAAAAGAAATTTTATTATTTGTTATATTGTGGTAATTAAATTAAAAATTTTTTAAAGTCTATAAAAGAATAATAATTTATTTTATTACTTGCTATCGTTTACACTATAAATCGCTGCCAACAGCAACTATTTTATTTCTATTGCAGATATCAGCGTACAAATGTTTTGGTAAACTTTTGGATTGGTTTCCAATATGTATGAAAAAATCGTACAACTTTTTTGATGCGTATGTACTTGGTAGTTGTTTAAAAACGAAAATACCTTCGTGGGACACACTGTTTATATAGGCTACATAATGCTACATGATAATAAGGAATAAATAATCATTATCCGTACATTCATATATTTTAATATATACAAATACTTTCGTAACACAACTTCAGTTCAAACCTTCAGAATTTCTATTATTTTATTAGATGAAACCAATTTGCATACCTAAGTGTTGGGCATGTTCTGTGTTTTCATACAAAATCTACGATAATGAATGAAAAATGCAGGAACCATCTCTGGCCATACCAACCACAACATAAAGCAAAAGTGCTTGGTATTTTTTTTTTAAACTTAAAAAGTCCTGTATTCTATATGATAATAAATACTATTGTGTTGCTAAAGCGTTAAATTATGATTATATATATATATATATATATATATATATATATATATATATATATATATATATATATATATATATATATATATATTGGAAACTTAAGTAGAAGGGAAAATAAAACTTACTATGCCTAACAGACGAATTGCTGTACAAAACCTTAAACAAGTGTTAAGGAACGTATACAATAGTAAGCTTAGAATGAGTTCATTACCATAGTACAAAAGTAAGGAATAAAAGTGTAGTGATAAGCCACTGATCCATTAAAATTGCTTTGAACACAAACACATCAGAAAACACTACAAATAATTATGTTCAGAAAAAATATATATCCATCCTTGAATGAATTATAGATAAGAGGCATGGAATTGTATTAAAATAAATATATAAATAATGTAATTAATTGCTACCAATTAGGAGAATAATGATTTTAGATTTTGCTAAATTTACTAGTAGGTCCTACAAATACAATACAAATTCAAATATTAATAGAAATTATTTACAATATTGTATATTTAAAAGCACTACAATGCTTTTAAAATAAATCATAATTTCGATCCAACGTAGATTAAAGTAGATGGCATAGCTGAAAGAAACTAAAGTGAATGTTAATTGTAATATATGACCTCCAAAAGTTTAGGAATGAACAACTGTATCCAAATTATGAAGCGAGTTTTGAATGTTAAAGTGAACTATAACAGAACCCAGGTTTATAGATGTATAATAATGTTGTACAGCTGATCGTAGCTGGGCAGGTCTCCCACCCTCCCACTATTCCCTACCAACACACTCAGCTCTGGAACGGTCCCGCTCTTTCATTTAGTCGCTACAATCACAACGAATTTCAGGAAATAAATAAATTAAAAAACATTTATCCGCAGTTGGATATGCATACTAAAACTTAATTACATATTTCTATTAACGGTATGTATTACATTTTTTCATGGCTTTAACTTTAATATATCACACTACAGAGATACGCCGAACAAGGCGTAAGGGTATTTTAATTTCGAGAAGCCCTACGTTGGGCGCCACTTGCATAAGAATTTAACAAGAGAGAAAGGTAGAGGATTTGTCACTTCGTATCCTATATCCTAACTCCCCTATCAATTTCTTAAAATACCGTGCACTATTTTATTTAAATGGTACAAATATTATTAAAGCTCTTATTCTAGCAATTTACAACACAATTATTTCAATTCTCTATTGCTATCTTACATTAAATATTACTCCTTGAGATCGGAGTATTTAATCTAGAACGGACTAGATAAACCAATGAGAAAAATGGTTGTATTTCGTATATAATAAGAATAAACTTCATTTGTTATTATGCCATTATTGTTAAATATTTAAAATGTATGTATCACCGATAAATTCACATGTCATGTTTAGTAATAAGGTTGTTTAAACGAAATTAGATAAAGTTAATTGTTATAATAACCAAAATAAATATGTTATCTTGAAATAAGAAATGAATAAAATTGTAAAGTAAAAAAGAACAAGCTACAGCAAAATTTAAAGAAATATAAAATTTTAAAAATTAAAAGATCTTTTTAATATCAAAATTTTAGTTTTTGAGGGGGGAAATAATAATAATAATTATTATTATTATTATTACAGGGCGTAATGGTGAATTTAAATTTCGAGAAGCCCCACGTTGGGCCCCACGTACGCCGAACAGGGCGTAAGTGAGAATTTATATTTCTGAGAAGCAACACGTTCTGGGCGCCAGTTACGCCGAACAGGCGCTTAAGAGAGAATTTAAACTTCTGATGCCACGGTCCGGGTACCAACTTACGCCGTTCGTGCGTAAGAATTTAACAAGAATGAAAGGTAGAGGATTTGTCAGTTCGTAGCCTATATCCTAACTCCCCTATCAATTTCTTAAATCATTTAACGTACACTATTTTATTTAAATGGTACAAATATTAATAAAACTCTTATTCTAACAATTTACAACAAAATTATTTCAATTCTTTATTTCTATCTTACCTAAATTTTGCTCCCTTATATTCTTATCTTAATAGTGTGCCTTTTAGAGCTCTTGTTATATCACCAAAATAAAATTTTTCTTTAATTTAATTTTCTTTAGAGCACTTGATATCTTTTTTCAAAAAGGAAATTTACAGATTAAAGGATATATTGAAAAATACAGAACAAGTTTGAACAGATAGCAGATTTATTAATTAATTTTAAAACAAAATTCAGAATGTAATGTTGAATACTACTTGACTTTATTTCTACGAAATCATTACAACTTTCTTGTGTTGACTTAATCTAACATATGAAATCTAAACGTTATTTCTAATAACAATCTGGTATACACTTAATTCTATACTTATCCTACTAAACTTAAAATTCTAAACAATGTAAATTATATTTCATTATTTATTAAATTTTTTATTTAAAATTTGACCAATCTGTTTCCTTTTAATAGCTTTGAGTTTTTTTAAATATTGGTAATGACTTTATTTTAATTAATTATTTCTTTTCACATATTTCCTTTTATGATTTTATTGATTGCCGATTTTATTAAAATTTTAAATTAAAATTTTTTAAGTTTTTAAAGTTTTTTATTTTGAAATTCTTGATTTATGTGGTACCTTTTAATGTTGAGTAGAGCAGATCTATTCTCCCTCAGACTTTGGATGACTATGGTCCCCGAAGAATTCGCCCAGTGATGTCTTCCTGAAGTGAATCATCATAAGTGCTTCTTTCTTCTTTTCTGTTCCAGTTCCGTAGATTCTTCAAAAATTATTCTTTAATTAATTTTTTCTTCACGACGATAATGATAGAATACTGACTTTAATATTTGCCGGAGTTCGTACTAACTTCGCGTCCGCAAGATGAGTTTGGATGTAGTGCCGTCTTCTTCTAAGGCCGACCCTTCATTTAGTAATCGTACTTAACCTTGAGAAGTACTGGGACACTATCAATTTTTGTTTAAAACAAGTTCCGTTTTCAGTCTTTCGAGAAACGTGGTTTCTTCCTTGAAGATAGTACAAGGCTGACGATCTAACTTGGTTCAATTTAGATGTAAAATTTCCAACTTTTACATAATTTCTAATTTATTTTTTTCTTTCATATTTTTTATTTTTCCCTCTTAGTTATTAGGTTTTTTTGACTCCTCGTGGGTTATGTAATTATTCTGACTCTCTCTCTATTGTTTTTTATCTATTTTTATTTTTATTTTAGTTTATTTCAATGTTTAGATTTCTTGTATTTTGCCTTTTTAATGGTATGCCTTCCCCCACTCCGCGTAGCAAGATACGTCATCGCTCGGTTGTTCAGTTCCTGTGGGACAACTTGAAATTTGTATTTTCTACAGTTGATTTCTTCAACTCGCTATAACTTACGTTCGCTTGGCTCGAACTTCTTTTGAAATGGCTTATTTTGAAGCCCCTTTCTTCCTGGTTCTGTCCAAACTTTATTTGAACCTGTGCGACTTTCCTTTCTTAAGTTATGGTGACTTAAAATTTCATGAATTTTTCAATTTTATTTTCCTTAATTTAGGAAAACTTTAAAATTTTCTTTTTTATTATTGTTCCTCCTATTCTAAAAGTCCCAAAACCGTTCCCCTCTTCTTCATTGCATCTTTGGTTCCTTACCACTTTTTCTGGAAGAATAATTATGTACAATGTCTAATTCAATTAATTCTAAATGATAAGCTGAAAGGGAAAAAGTTTTGCCCGGTTTTTCGAAATTATTAGTTTTCTTGCTATTCAGCATAGGATAAAAAAAACTATTTTTTGTGAAATGTATAAATCAGGAGACTAGGACCAGACAGGCTTCTATTTGTTCTCTCATTTTTTAATGGCGGTCTTCGTGCTGGTATTTCTCTACTTAACTAGGAATTCT
This sequence comes from Aphrophora alni, assembly GCA_963513935.1. NCBI lineage: Eukaryota > Metazoa > Arthropoda > Insecta > Hemiptera > Aphrophoridae > Aphrophora > Aphrophora alni. The sequence continues at coordinate 58,050,572 of OY740770.1, read as the reverse complement.
TGGACTCTCCCGAGACTGATCATTGCTGACTTGTGCAGACTTGGACTATCTTGAGGGAATCATCATGCATTAGCATCTTTCTGATCACCCACAGAAGTAGCAACGTTTTCCTGGCATCGTCAACTACCTAAGCTAAAGGAAAGCTCAGATTTTTACATAATTGGATCAACTTTATAATTATAGCGTTTATATTTTTATAAAAGTTAAGAAGAAACAATACTTTGTCTTTTATAAAGATTCAGCGTTCTGTAGTGAAAATTAAGCAAATGGTAGTGAAGGTGGTTTTTATCAATTAAAATAAATATGAAATTATTAAAAACGAGAAATAAAAATGAATTAAGGTTAAAATATGTTACAATTATTAAATTAATATTTGCAACCACACGAACACACACACACACACACACACACACACACACACAAATTTTCCTAAGACAACTGATATTATAAAAAATAACCATGCTCTAGTCATGAATTAATTAACGTATGGCTGTCTGTGTGAGGAGTTTAATGTGTCAGTTTTTAGGACGGAATGATTATACAAAAATAATAATAATAATAATGATTACCATTTACTTTATTTTTCTTTTTATAGTTATAACAAAACACGTAGATTGTTCTAATAGCCTTGACACAACACTATACGAAACCTTGCATAATTACTATATTTATAAATTACTTAAAACTCGATAACGGTCATAGAGATATACACTTCTTCTTAAAGAAAGATCATGAATCGATGTTGATATTAAATGGATTTAATAATTAATATTTTCCATTTTCTAAATTTCTTGATGTTTGGCTGATATAAATATAAGTTTAAGCTTGATTGTACTATATTCAAATATAATTATTTGTATATATTTATCAAATACTTGTATATATATCCTGGATACTATTATTTATGTTTGTTGTTGTTATATAATTCTATATGATAATAACAATTTTAGGTAAGTAGTTTATTAATCGAGGAACAATCGTGCAACTTTACGTTGAATACCACAGTTTATTCCTAACTCCAAAATATTCACATTTGTAGCAATAATACGAGTATAAGTTTTTATGTTTATAATTATTATATTACATATTTTATTACACGTTAATATTATTTTATGAGTAAATTATTAATAACTTTTAAATCATAGCATGTTGCATTATTAGAGATCTTAAATTAATAATAAAGTAAACACAAATTGAAATATTAAATCTTACATGAATGTTTATAATAAAATATGTTTATAAACCTCATGGAACAAGGTAAATTATATTTATATTTTTGAAAATATGTTTTCCAGTGATGTCATATCAGGTAGTTTTTAAATTCAGCGTATAGGGTTTTACTCATTTTGTATAGGAATTTGGTGACATTGTAGGTACGTAAATCTCACTTCTTACTAGTTACATATTCACAACTTTCGTAAATATATAGGAAAGTTATAGATTGTAACCAAGTTATAATAAGTATATTAATATATAAAATGTTTACCTATCTATTAATTTTGGACTTAATCAATATAATTTAATGTAGTGTTCATAAATTGAATGAATTCGTAGATATTAGAAAAACATTATATTAATAAATAACAAAACATAAATAAGTTTGAATTTAGTGAAGTAACGTAGCAAAACACTTGCCAAAAGAAAGGGAAATTAAATAAATCAAAATGCAAATGTGCAAAAGTAATTATACGCTAGCTTAATTATTATATTAATTAGTGTAGTTGAAGTAGAGAGAAAATTATAGAGGAAAATGTAGTTCATTAAGCAATAACTTGTTTCTAAGTTTAAACTTTTTCCAGAGAGATGTAAATTAAAAGTTTGTGACTGTATTTAATAATTGTAATGAAAATATATCCTCCACTGCTATCATGGAATTATATCTCCATTGATATTAAGTACTTTTTTTGCCTAATATGTCCATAATTGCATTGTAACGTTCTTATTAGATTTTATGTATTTTGTATTTGTATTATTGCGAATAATTGTTTAAATAAAATGTACCAAATCTGGTAATGTATCAAGTTGAGGCACTCAAAACTAAAAATATCTTAAAATAAAGTAAATGCTAATGAACAAACGTAACGGAGAGAGTAAACTAACCTCATCAAAAATGTTATAATAAACTGTATTTTACGTTAGAGAATTAAACAAATATTTATTTGGGATCAACTAAATGTTAAAGAAATATAATAATAAATTATTTTAATATTATTCTAAAAACAGTTGTACATCCGAATATGACGACTGACATAGTAATGAAGGAGACACTTGTTAATCTTAAATATTAACATTATTTAATCAAAAAGTGGTTACAGTTCTAATAAATATTTTCATTAGGAGTTTAGGATTTGACTTTAGTACGTTAGACGGAATGTGTTCAACTCATCACTAGTGTTACTATCCGAATAACTAATTGCATTTTATCTCAAAAGAAATTATCTTTTAAATTAATTTTTACACATCTTTCGTGTTAATGTCTATAATTTTTCTGGAATAATAAATATTGTACAAATACTTGTATTAATTAATTGACTCATCAACGACAATATGAATCAAATGTTGTGTTTTGGTTTGAGTTAAGGGCAGTCTATATGAAATGGAAGCTTAATTATATTTATATAGAAATGTGTCAAAATACAAAGGTAATACTTATGTTAAACATACCATCAACTTTGTATCTGATATAGATTATTTATAATTTATAATATTTACAATAAATGGTTGACGGTTGCAGGAACATGATTGGGAGGATATAAATTATTAGAGACGGAAGCTAAAAATATATGTTTTAGACACGGAAAGAAGTTAGTAATCATTATAAACATGAATTTCAATACAATTTCTATTTCAAAATGATTTATTTAACTCGTTTTAGCCGATTCACACACAAGTGTTGATACAAGAATAATTATAATCGATAATAAACTAATTGCCTCATGGTCTAGAGACGACATTTTGAACGTAGCACAGAACTGGATGACGTTTTATTTATCTCGCTTTGGGTGGGTTCACACACAAATTTGTAATTAATTTGAACTTACTTCCTGATGGTCAAGAGGCTTGAAATTTTAAACATAGCTAAGAACTGGATGACAATGGAATAATATTAGTTAAGAATGTTTTTTTCTCTTTTTTTTCAAGTTTTATTTAACTCGCTTTTGCTTTTAAACTAACTTCCTAATGGTCTTGAGACTTGCAATTTTGAGCATAGCTCAGAACTGCATGACTATGTAATACTATTGGGTCAGAATGAAAAATATAGTATATATCTTGATCTTGGAGAAATAAAAAAAAAAGTATCTCAAAAATAAAACTAAAAAATTAATATTTAATTTTGTATAAGCACATTTTTAAAAGGGAATACAAATTATAAAAACTTTTATTCATTACAAATTAATATTCATTATTATATATACTAATTGGCCTTAAACTTGGTGCTGGTGAATAAAAATATCAAAATTCTTGTAAAATTCAAAACAAAAAACGTAGTTCGTATGCAATATATATATGGATTGATACATTGATGCAACAGTAAGGATTAAAGATAGGAAAAATCAATCGCTCTAGTAGCGAAAAATCAAATGATATTTCAAATCAATTGCGTTGCAAGATTACTCGTGAATACTTATTCATAAATTATCTATTGCATGCACCCCACGTTTTTTGTTTTGAATTTAAAAAATATTTTAATTCTTTTAAAATTCACCAACATCAAGTTCAAGGACAATTAATTAGTGTATGGGATTTTGAATATTATTTTAAAATGGGAAATTATTTTATACTTTTTAGTCCCTTTTAATAACGTGTTAATACAAAATGATAATAATAATAATATTTACTAATGCTTCTTCTTTATTGATTTATTACAGATTTAACTCTTTTAGATATCTCAGCTGTATTTTTATTACATATGCCATTATTATCTTGAAAATTGTTACTTTTATACTGTAACAGAATTAAAATGTTATATTTTATTCATTTTAAATATGGTTCACTGCACATAACATTTTATTATTATTATATTAAAATGTCTATTTTTTCAGCAACAAATTTACGTTTCAATACTTTTTAAACACGAAAACTATAAAGAAATGTAATTACAAAACAGAAATATACAGAACTTTATATAGGCTTACATTTTACAAAGACATTATTTCTTGCTATACAACGTTAAATTTCAATTAGGAAATGTAAGAAATTGCTTTACTGATTATTTTAATAACTTATTTTAAGCAGCTATCGCAATTTCTTAAGATTTGAGAAAAAGAAAGAACACGCAAAGATTAGCCTTTAATGTCTTTTATATGCCCTTCTTTATGAATTAAAACAAAACCATAAAATGGACAATATTGATGTATGACAATAAGATGAGAAAAATTGATGTATGCAAACTGAATTACGATTATTAATTATTAGTTATTATATTTTTGGTAAAATTATAATATAAAAGTACCAATTTAATTTTATTTTGGATTGTAGTGAGATTATGTTTTATATCAATTTCTAATTCTTTGGCACTAATCATAACTTTATAACACAGCCATTTCAAATTAGAAATGTACTTGTAATAGTTAGCAGTAGCTATTATTTACAAGATATAAAATATTAACTGGGAGTCATAAATAACTGCAATTATTTAAATGGTTTAATTGGTCATTTGTCATTGCTTGTGTATATGAAATAAAATACACGAATTTTCTAAAATACAAATAAACTAACGTTATCAAGTGTAAAAGTTAAAAAAATCTTGTAACTTTTTTAAACACCATATATTACATAATTGTTTTCATTACACACTCTATATACACTAATAGCTACTTACATTGTACAGCATTATGATTGTAATTCAAACAAAAGAGCTCTCTCTGAAAGACTGAATTATGTATTTGATTTCTTGCCACTGTTTTGAAGTTTAATTTATTTTATTTATGTAAAGGATGAAAATAAATAACACCTTTTAAAACCAAACTTTTTTATTTGGTATCTGGTACATGTTTTAATAAACATAAACATGTTTAGATCAAAACCTATTTGATACTTGTATAATCAGAAATTACTACCTAATAAACAGATAGTTATCTTCAAGGCTTTAGAGTATTTCATATATTGTCTATTGGAAGACTATACTAATATAATATATTTAAATGGTATGAGCTATATATATATATATGAACAAACAAAAGGAAGAATAAATAATGGTTTTAGATCATAATATAAGTAAGTCCTAAAATTTTAATTTTCACCAGAGTTGCATATATAGCGCGGCATCTTTGTTACTAGTTGATTTACACAGAAGAGAAAACATATTAACATGAAACAAATACATCTTAAATCATCACATCTATTGGGGCTTTTTGTGTAAACCTTGGTTTCTAAAGTAGCCGCACCCTTCCATACCACAGCCCAGATCATTTTCCATTCTGTCCCATAATACAGGCATTTATTATTTACCCCTCCCACTCAACACTCTCGTTTATAAAATATAATCTAACGTATACTAAAAATTTGTCATATTTTTTTTTATTGTAAAAATTTACTTGAATTATATAGATAATTAAAACTATTTATATTCATGTACATGATATACTGTTAAGTAAATTAGTATATTCCATTAGCATATATTTTATTTAAATTATTCAAATAATCTGTTATAAAATAAGTACGGTGTATTAATAAATGTAGTGATGTCTTGCGTACAAATATTGTGAACTTATTGATTCATATAAACATCTGAAGAAATGATGACAAAAAACTTTGAAAGGAAATGAATTAATACTCATAATAATATATACAAAAAAAAATATAATATATATTCAATAATTCATTTGTGTAAACGATATTTAGGTTCAAATTATTGTTTTTCTTTCAAAATAAAAAAAAAAAACTTTAATTTATTATAATTAGTATTAGTAATTGATCTAATTGTATTTTCAGTTACTTTTATCAATAATTATGTTAAACTTAGAAGGAGGTGGTGTATATATAATTGCGTTATATATACTGATAGATAAATAATTGATTTTACAAATTATAATAATAGAACATTCTACAAAGTTATACATATACAAGTTTACTTTAAAACTGATTGCTTACTTTTCATTCAAAACAAAATTGTACATAAATATACGAAAATAGACGACAGTTTTTTAGTTAAACATATATTGTATTTTATTTTCAATAGAAATAAATGAAAAGAACTCTTTAATATTTTTTAAACTTCTAAGTTCTGTAACTGGAAGAAACTTTTATTTCATAATTATTCTGGTTTTTTATTTTAAATTCTTCTTTTCTCTTCTTTAAATGACGCGAGGCGAAGATGGCTGAGATGTGTTTCGCCTTAAAACATTAAGGAAACAAGTGGCAATATGTATTAAGTCAGTCTAGATTGTTTGATTTGTTAAAGATATTAAGGCTGATTTGGAAATAGAACCAAGAGACTAAGAATTTGATATTACAATAAAAGAGAACCATATATATATATATATATATATATATATATATATATATATATATATATATATATATATTATTAGTCGGATACTAAATATATATTTATTCAATAAGTAAATTGCTTGTAACAAAATTATAAGACGCTCCGAAGTTATATGAGTACCTTATACATTATTGAAAACATAAATATCTAAAAACTTATTATATATATATATTTAATGTTTGTATATTAATTCAATCTGAGTATTACCTCCATTAAAAGTTGTTTTAATAAATCAATTGTTGATAACATTTTTCTATCATCTGGTGTTTTTTAATATTATTCTAGCATACATAGTTAACGTTGTACAAACATAATAACTATTCAGGTGTATTAAATTAAAGAATCATCAATCTGTCCAAGCCGAAATGAAAAAAAAAAAAAAGTTAAAACCCTATAATCAGCTCTAAATTTTTGTGTTACATTATTATAACTACTATGAATATATAAATCGTTTTTAAAAATTTAGACTACATTTGAAGTGACTTTGGAAGATTGATTTGAAGCTATTGTAAAATTAAAAATTTATTTTGAACATGATGCCTTGTCATCACATTAACTTTGGTTCAGAATAACAAGAACAAGGAATAACTCTTTGGTTTATTCAATGGTTGCTATTAAAATAAAGATATTTCTTATTTAAAAAAAATTATTAATTATTTATTATGTTAGTTTAAAAATCCGGCTTAAGTCTTTATAAAATTAAAATAGACTTAAGTCTCTACAACGACCATGGTTGACATAGCAAATTAATTTTGTTGAAACAAGACAACTCCTCCTTCCCCAGAGTATCGTCTTGAAACAGGCAAATTAATGTCGCACAATATCTTGCACGCAAGTAAACAAATTTCAACATGAGTCAACTTAACGGCGTCAATCTGTCAAAGTCTCTTGTAAATAGTGGATTAATTTTGCAAACTGAAGTAGGTTTTCTTACCTTTCCTTCATGTCAAATCTTTATTTATAATTTTATTCCTTCGGTGTAAGAAAACAAAAGTATGTTTTTATGACCTAAATATAATTATTTAAAGTACACATTAATTATAACTATGTAAATGTATATTAGTTACTCTTTTTTTAATGAATAAAGTACATGTTATGAATAGAAGAGATGAAATAGGTACTAGTTTGAATTTAAGAAATCCAAATGTATCAAATATAGCTTAAATATTACATGTCAAATATTAAATTAAAATTGATTTATACCATTTTGTTGTCTATTTTTAAATTAATCGTACTGTGAAATGCACAATTATTGCTCTTAGTTTACAAATTGTGTAATAATTAATGGGCGATGGTCAATTAATTGTAATAAATTATGTTTTATTTTCACTTAGAAATTTATTATTATTTTAATTCTAAAACACTTCACAAATAAAAATAAAAATATTAAAAAATTTAAAAAAGAGTTCTGAACAAATAGAATCAATATTCTCAATAATTTACAACATTGTATTACGATGCAATTCAATTTCAAGCGCATAAGTTGAAAGTCTAGTCTCATATATTGTATTATTCTGTCAACTTTACTCCTCTCGTTCACTGTTCTGGCTAAGACTAACATATAATCAGTTATTCTTAAACGTGCATTTATCGAAATTATTACTAATTTATAAAGTACAAAATAAAATAAGAATGTCGATCATACCTTTCCCACCTGTCGATTTTTGGGAAAACTATGGGGCACGTAAGAACTCTTCTCAATCTATTACTGTAGCTTAATTTTGAATAAAGTAATACTAATATAATTTGAATAAAAAAAGGAAACTATTAAACTAATAAAAACACGACAAATAGTCCTCCGATGTTAGTTATATTTTTAATCAAACGAACAAATCAAGATGTGCAAACAAGTTTTATCTATCTAATTTAACAGAATACTTAAGTCTCTGTCGCCTAAATTTTTTACTCTGAGTGTGTTGCTCTACATAGGTTCTTCTACACACAAAAATAAGTATTATAAGACGTGTCCATCAGTTTCGATTCATAGTAAAGCAAACTGCGTATGTCCCTTTAAGTGAACTGTAGCACATATGCAACAAATCAGAATGACTGATGTAGTCGTCAATAAAGATTAAAAATAAATTTTTTAAATAATGAAATATACATCACATTTCATAGTCCATATATGGTTCTATTTGTATTACTCTATTTGAAGGTCAGATTATTAAATTAGCAGCAGGGAGTGGCTTGAAGTGAAACATTAGTGTTATGGATAAGATGGGAAGACTTCTATGATAGACGCTACGTTTGAAGGTTTGATTCTTGATTATTTACTGCTTAAAAAGCCAAATTACATAAGTTGTTTAAAACTCATTGTTTTTGTATCCAAGTCACCAATGAATAAAGTAATAATTAGGTCTGTCTTTGTAAATTTTTTAATTTGCGTGTTTTCTTACTTTATATGACTTGTTTCGGAACTCGTACCATCTTCAGATTATCGCTCTGTTGAGATCGTTATTACATTAAATTATTTATAAGCAATTACATTGCATTTATTTATTAAATTTATTCTAAGCAAAGAAATGGACGTGCTAGAGGAATACGAAATGTATGAAGCTCACTTAAAAGTCCAGAAAATATATTGAATTATGAATAATTGAATTTTAAATCCAATTTGATGTGACTTTGATAGGGTATAGATAAGAAATGCAAACATTAAGTGGCGGACAGGTTTTTTAAAGATCCCACGTTCCCAGTAGATAAATGTAGTCAATGGTGAGCACACGGGGTGTTATTATATGACATGTGTTACTGTGCGCGAGTATATGAGGTCTGTTGGACTATAGGCCTAATTTATTTTAATGTAATAACAACCTCAACAGAGCAACAATCTGAAGATTGAACGAATTCCGAAACAAGTCATGTAAAGTAAGAAAACACGTAAATTACAAAAAAATCACACAGATGGACATAAATTATTCATTTACTGTTGGATTTTACTGTCTTCTCTGAATAAAGTATTGTTATATCGGATTCCAATACATTTTTCAAATTTATGAATATATTCCTCTTATGATATTTTTTTTTATATCAGGCATTTCATTTTTTCAGAGATTATACCATGTGAACTTTGATTTTTTAGGTTGATCCAGCTTTTCAAATAATACATGCTGCTTCTACCATTTTGTATATATATATATATATATATTTACATTTATAAAGCAGAGTTTATTTTTGTATTGTAATGCTTATTATGCTGACAATACACCAGACTAAAGTTGTCAAATTAATTAAGTTCACTATTAATCACAATAATTTGAAACATGAGGTGATATATATATATATATATATATATATATATATATATATATATATATATATATTTAAACTTCTATATTAGCATTTTTATCGTATAAGTAATATTTATAGTTACAAATATTTCAACTTACGTCATCCCATACACGGATTGTTCTCTCCTACCGGTTTCGCCGCATCAACATGACATCATCTTCAGGGTTGAATTGATCAGCGACCCAACAGGCCGAAAAGTGTATGTCGTAGACGTCTGTAATGTGTGTTGGTGTATGTATGCGTTCTGTAGTGTTTTTATGTAAAAAATAACTAACGAAACAGTAGCAGATCAACCCTGACGATGCTGACATTTTGATGCGGCGAAACCGGTAGGAGAGAACAATCAGTATATGAGATGACGTAAGTTGAAATATTTGTAATTTTATATGTATAAATATAATATGGTTTCACCAAAGAACAACAAATAAAATAACATAACAGATATAAGATAATAAATTGAAACAAACATGTTTGTATATATCGGTACCACCAGTCTTTACGAACAAAAAAAATAAAATAAATAAAAAAAAATGAATGAATAAATGTTTTCAATATTTGGTTTATTTTGGAAGTTAATTATTATTAGTTTTTTAAAAAGTGGAAATACTGTTATCAAAGCACTATACTGTACATAGCAGCAAAAAATCTGTAATATAAAAAATTCATAACAATATTAATTTATAAAATTGCTCGTTTTTAATTTATTAGCTAGAAATGAGTAAAATAAGTCATATCATATTAGTATCCATCACTAAAAGCAACATCATTGATATGAGGCGCGTATTCGAAATACGCATAGTTCCGGTTATTATTTTTAACTGTTTCTTTGGTTGTTCTACTAGCAGATTCTAACGTTGTTGTCATTGTTGGTGTAAACTATGCGGCTAGTTTGTACATACGTATAAACTTAGAATCACTAAAATATCGTCATTTCATAAATAATTTTTATTACCATTAAAAAAACAGTACATCACCGATTTTTCTACATACTTACGCGCGATCTCTAGTACGTGTCCTATCTCAAAGCCGTACGTTTCAAAGCCGAAAATAGACTTGTTTCTTGTTGATCATTACATTTTTACAATAAAACAGAACGTTGAAGTCATTTGGGGCATTTCCGAATAAATGCTGGGTTGAAATATTATGTGATTTTGGGGAACGCGTACAAGCAGAAAACTAACAGATAGTAAGACAGCATCGGAATCTGTCGATGGGTGGAATAACCGTTTTCTATAAAATCAGTTATGGTGGATGACTAACAGACACACACACACCCACACAAAGACATATTTACACTCTCAATATGGAAATCGGTTGGGGGAAACAGGAATTATAAAATTGGATGCAAAATCAGTATTTCGGTCAGACATCCGTTTTCAAGGTCTGCGGAGATAAAACACTGGATCTGTCGACGGAAGTGAAGCCTTTCAAGGTTCCACAGTTTTAGAGTAACAAACACACAAACACACACACACACACACACACACACACACACACACACACACACACACACACACACACAAATACTAGTATTTTTATATATTTAAGATTATTGGTTAAATATAAAATTTTGAAGATTGTGAGATATTATATATTATTAAGATCTCCTTCTTAATAGATAAGAAATTACTAAATACATACGTAATAATATAATTAAAAATTTGTATGGTTTATATATAATAAATCCTTTGAAAAGTTATTTTTCCACCCTATTTACATTATATATAATATAATATAGTAATGTTTATATATATATATACATTTATATATATATATATATATATATATATATATATATATATATAATGATAATTAAATAATTTACGTTGAATAATTAGTGGTAGCTAGTACAATTTTACCACTTTGTGGTTTCGAAATCATTAAATCGATATATATATATATATATATATATAACACACTCCTTTGTTCATAATATACTTTATGCATTAGGTCATAAATTTCTACTAGTGACATATTCGTATAAATTAGTTCTGTTACGTTGCATAACGGTGGAACGGATGATAAAGGAGTTTTTGTTTGGTTGCACATTGGGTAAATGATTTACCTTAGCACCTCTGGTAAGAAAAATATTCTAATGTCTTTATTTCACAAAATAGTTAAAATAAGTTAAAATTATATCATATTAGGTTTACCTGTTTTCGAAGAAAGGAAAAACAAACATAACAAACCAAACGGAAAAAAAAATTTGTTGTGCAAATAGTGATTTGAGGAAACAGAAATTACAAATTACTTTCGTTTACCCAAAAAATGACTTGCAGATAGAATAATATGTTCATAAAATATCTGATTTTACGTAACCCTAAATACAGTCATGTCAAGCATGAATTTCAGACAGGAATTTGTGATACAGGAACCGGAATAAAACCAAACCTATATTTTTTTGGATCAATAAATATTTACAATTTATCTCAAATATAGAATAATGTTAATAAATATATTAAATAAATAAATATTATTAACAGATTTGTAATATTTTTATTGGAAACCAATATATTCGTTATGAAAATACACATCTGGTCTCTGAAAATATGATTAATCGTTTTCTAATGATATATAAAATTTTTTTAACGGTAATAGTTGTATTAGAAACCTAATTGGGAAATATGGTGCAGCAAGGACTATGAACAAATATAATATACAACTTGTGTGTTTATGTGTTTGTGTGTGTTACCAGGGGACTTAAATTTAAGAAAGGCGGAACCAAAATGGTAACAATGTTTAGAAATTAAAAAAAAATTAAAAAGACAAAAACAAATTTAGTGATTAACAAGGCTCAAGTTTATTGAAACAGAAAAAGAAATTTCAACGTTTCAGATTTTATCATTTACAATTGAGAAAGACATCCTGAGACAAAATTATCATAAACAGCTTATGATTAAAAAAAAATTACAATTAATAATAGTTATACGCCCTTAATACAAAATATTATAATTTAAACAAAAAATTAATCAATAGATTCTGAAAATTTATCCCCCCTTTTTTTGTTTATATATGTTATAGTTACAAAGTTTAACAAAAGACAATGAGCACAGCTTAACAATTAACAGGATTATCATTAATCCAAAAAAAAAGATTATACGCCCTTAAATGTAAAAAATTACAAAATAAAAAAAAAGATGAAAAGATATTGATATTTATTCCCCCCCCCCTTTTTGTAACTTTATGAAATGATAAGTTTTTAAAACAGTTACATAATATTACTTATTTGATAAATTACTTAAATGCTATATTGGCCAATAAATATGTATATGTTTTAGATAAAAGAATTTATTATGAAAAGAGTAGTTTGTTTTAAAAGAAAAGAAAAGAAAATTTTGAATATTAAATTTTTAAATTGACGTCAATTATATTAATTTTGAAAATAACCTCTTGGAGGTTGTTAGGACCGAAAGTTTGCATGCAGGCTCCACCCAATAAATATTTTATATATTTTATAATTAATTACACAAGTCTACATCTAAAAGATAGTTTTTTTTAGAAAACATATTCGCTGAAATAGATTTAGGCACATATACAATATGAGTTTAATTAGAGTTCTATAAAGTTAGTTTTTTTTTTGTAACATCACTTTTGTGCACGTGAAACTCTGAATCTATGTTGAAACAAAACGTGTTTTGTTAACAGGGCGAAACGTGTTCAGATCTTTAGCCGTGTTTCTTCTACCAGCATATTAGCTATGAGCAAAAAACATGTTTTTTAGCGTCTGTACAAAATCAGACATGTTGTAGCATTAATGTTCATTATTAAAGAAAATATCTGGTTATTTGTCAAAATTAAAGAAAATTGATGGTATAACAGAAATTCGTTAAGATGGTACTTAAAAGCTTCTTAGATTATTATAAATCTATTTATATATATTTTAATTTTGTTTGAAACAAAGCTTGTATAAGACTTGCAAGGTCTGCAAAGTATGTAAAACGAAATTTTCTGATTTAGAACAGATTTCTCCAATTGTTTTATATTTGACATTTTCAATAAGATATTTTAATCATTTAAAGTTCAACATTAGTTTGCACTTATTTCACATAATTGTTCAAAACTCAAAATGTGCCTTTACAAGGTTTTGTAAAGTATGTTTTTAAAAGTAAATTTTTATAATCACTCAGTTTCAAAAGAACATTGAATATTAAACAAAACATGAAATACATATTTTAAATAATACATGATAATTAATAAATTATTTTAAAGCATTAACAAAAATTTAAAGTATGATAAGATCTGTAAGGTTCAGTACCTGGAAAATCCTGTCGCAGATCACGTGAGCTTGTGCCGTAAAAAATAATAATTTAACCAACATTATAGACTAAAACGCACAGAAACTGTAGATTAAGCATCGTTGAAGGTTGAAGCAGAATTTTTGAGAATCAAGAAATTTATTATATCTAACGTAACGATGAAGAGTCAGGCATTGTGAGTGACTACCGGTAGACTAGATAAAGGTTTTAGATCGGCTCGCTAACCAGCCGTTGTACTCTGTACTTAGATAGAGACGGAAGATAAGAGGCACGGCGAGTGGACTGCCGATAACAAAAATGAAGATTTATTTTATGAATGCTACAGCTCTCCCCCCCCCCCCGAAAGACGGAGTTAGGGTGGAGTCAGAAAAGAGGCCAGAAGGGCCTCCCGCAAAATTTTGAAAAAGGGGCAAAGGGCCAGAGGGGCCTCCAAAAGATTCTAAAGAAGGGGCCAGAAGGGCCTCCTACAAGCTTCAGAAGAAAGGGGCCAGAAGGGCCTCCCACAAAATTTAGCAACGGGGCACCTGATAGAAACAACGCTTCATAATGCTTTAATAATCACCACTCTAGGGTGTAGCCTCCTTCGGCACTTACTTATTAAATTTTGAAATTTCTATAGCGTCTCAGCTCTTCCCACCTATCATTGGGACAAGCCCCCGACAGAAAGAGCTGAAGGGTGACGCAAAGGTCGACATTGCTGTGCATGAACTGACTTTGTACTCTAAGGTACGTGGGGAAAGGGGTGGAGTGGCACCTCGGGAAGCCAAGTGGAGGCGACCACTCCGGGGACCGGGGAGGGAAAGTGCATAACACTTTAGGCTTACAGGAAAGGTCGGACTCAGACGGGGGGGAGTATCCTCTGAGCCGACCTTTACATTAAATTACAAAATAAATAAAAATAAAAAAAAACTCCTGAAGCCAATAGGTCAGATCATGCTCAGCGTCGTTATTTTTAAATTCCTCTTCTCCCATACGAAGAGAAATTTAAACTATTCACGGCTCTTAACAATTTCCGTGAGAAAAAAGAATTTTGAAGGGTCTAAACAAATAATACATTTTGAAAATAAACAAAGAAGCAGTATGAAACGTTGGGGAGTCAAAATGGTTTTACTGCGCAAGGCAGGGCATGTAATATTTGACTTAAGGTCTTATGTATGTGTATCTTTAATCATGTGCCCCAAAAAGGAATTTAAATTAATCAAAAAGTGTAAAAAAAAAAAAAATTTATCAAAATATTTAAGTGATTATAAAAATGTAAAAGAAGTGTAGCAAAAAAAGGTGTGGCAAAAGAGACAATACCAAGATGAATGTATATAAAAGGTGACCCATGACAAAAAAACAAACTCCGGTTTTCTCAACCCTAAACAAACTAAATAAGGAACCAACATGTTGACCTGCTAATAATAAAAGACGAAACACCCGAATAATTTAAAGAATAGACAAACAGGCCAACCATGTTGTCCTACATACAAAACTGGGCCCCTATAAATTTGGAAAAGAAAAGTTTAGCACACAATGATATATTATTAAAGAGTGTTCAACATTTCAATGAATTATTAAGAAAGTGCCACCATCTGCATCAACCAGTCCACCGCCATCTTGCCTATTACTCAACATGATAAAAATTTAAAAAAAATAAATAAAAATAATTTTCCTTCAAGATGACCAAAAAAAATTCAAAAGCAAGCTCAGTGTTCTTTAACGAGTCTTCTAATCTCAGCAAATCCACTGCCATTTTAACTGTTGCTGATAATTATTAAAAAATAAACCAAGTAATTTAAAAAAAAAATTTCTTTTAAGATGATGCAAAAAATGAAAGAGCCAGAGAAAGACTCAAGAATTATATGTAGTGTAGTTGTTGTGTATATGTGTGTGTAAGTATGAATTAATACAGACAAGCGAAAGAAAACTCGAGAAAATTTTTGAAGGAAATTTTGAATATTTTTTTTTTTTTTTTTTGTTTCTAACTATTTTTGGGTTTTATTATTTATTTAAATTTTTTTTGGAATTCCCGAATGACCCCGCTGTCTGGATCAAATTCAGTGAATGACTAGAGTGAAGTGTATGTGAATATATATATATATATAAAAAAAAATATTTAAGCAGACAAAATAATTTAAAAAAATTTTATCGAAATTGGTTTAGAAGTTTTTGTGTAAGTGTTTATAAAAATAAATAAATAAATAAAAAAAGAGACTATAGATTTATAGAGATTTAAATATTTAAACTAAATAAAAAAAAATTTCATCAGCAACAGTTGTGCAGTATTTGAAAAAGCTGCAAAACATAAAAATGAGCCTTGTTTAACAAAGATAATTTTGAATTTAAATTTAGATAGTTCCAATGCAAAATTTTGAAAATTAACTACGGTTCCAGAATTTAAATTAACAACTCTATAATTTAATTTAACCACACTAGAATCTAGAATCAACCACGCTCTGCTACCAGAAACATGTTACCAGGGGACTTAAATTTAAGAAAGGCGGAACCAAAATGGTAACAATGTTTAGAAATTAAAAAAAAATTAAAAAGACAAAAACAAATTTAGTGATTAACAAGGCTCAAGTTTATTGAAACAGAAAAAGAAATTTCAACGTTTCAGATTTTATCATTTACAATTGAGAAAGACATCCTGAGACAAAATTATCATAAACAGCTTATGATTAAAAAAAAATTACAATTAATAATAGTTATACGCCCTTAATACAAAATATTATAATTTAAACAAAAAATTAATCAATAGATTCTGAAAATTTATCCCCCCTTTTTTTGTTTATATATGTTATAGTTACAAAGTTTAACAAAAGACAATGAGCACAGCTTAACAATTAACAGGATTATCATTAATCCAAAAAAAAGATTATACGCCCTTAAATGTAAAAAATTACAAAATAAAAAAAAAGATGAAAAGATATTGATATTTATTCCCCCCCCTTTTTGTAACTTTATGAAATGATAAGTTTTTAAAACAGTTACATAATATTACTTATTTGATAAATTACTTAAATGCTATATTGGCCAATAAATATATATATGTTTTAGATAAAAGAATTTATTATGAAAAGAGTAGTTTGTTTTAAAAGAAAAGAAAAGAAAATTTTGAATATTAAATTTTTAAATTGACGTCAATTATATTAATTTTGAAAATAACCTCTTGGAGGTTGTTAGGACCGAAAGTTTGCATGCAGGCTCCACCCAATAAATATTTTATATATTTTATAATTAATTACACAAGTCTACATCTAAAAGATAGTTTTTTTTAGAAAACATATTCGCTGAAATAGATTTAGGCACATATACAATATGAGTTTAATTAGAGTTCTATAAAGTTAGTTTTTTTTTTGTAACATCACTTTTGTGCACGTGAAACTCTGAATCTATGTTGAAACAAAACGTGTTTTGTTAACAGGGCGAAACGTGTTCAGATCTTTAGCCGTGTTTCTTCTACCAGCATATTAGCTATGAGCAAAAAACATGTTTTTTAGCGTCTGTACAAAATCAGACATGTTGTAGCATTAATGTTCATTATTAAAGAAAATATCTGGTTATTTGTCAAAATTAAAGAAAATTGATGGTATAACAGAAATTCGTTAAGATGGTACTTAAAAGCTTCTTAGATTATTATAAATCTATTTATATATATTTTAATTTTGTTTGAAACAAAGCTTGTATAAGACTTGCAAGGTCTGCAAAGTATGTAAAACGAAATTTTCTGATTTAGAACAGATTTCTCCAATTGTTTTATATTTGACATTTTCAATAAGATATTTTAATCATTTAAAGTTCAACATTAGTTTGCACTTATTTCACATAATTGTTCAAAACTCAAAATGTGCCTTTACAAGGTTTTGTAAAGTATGTTTTTAAAAGTAAATTTTTATAATCACTCAGTTTCAAAAGAACATTGAATATTAAACAAAACATGAAATACATATTTTAAATAATACATGATAATTAATAAATTATTTTAAAGCATTAACAAAAATTTAAAGTATGATAAGATCTGTAAGGTTCAGTACCTGGAAAATCCTGTCGCAGATCACGTGAGCTTGTGCCGTAAAAAATAATAATTTAACCAACATTATAGACTAAAACGCACAGAAACTGTAGATTAAGCATCGTTGAAGGTTGAAGCAGAATTTTTGAGAATCAAGAAATTTATTATATCTAACGTAACGATGAAGAGTCAGGCATTGTGAGTGACTACCGGTAGACTAGATAAAGGTTTTAGATCGGCTCGCTAACCAGCCGTTGTACTCTGTACTTAGATAGAGACGGAAGATAAGAGGCACGGCGAGTGGACTGCCGATAACAAAAATGCAGATTTATTTTATGAATGCTACATGTGTTTCCGCAAAAACCTTGTATAGCGATTAGGAAACATCAAAATTCGACCTAGAATTATTTCGATTATGCTCCCAAACGACGTAAAATGTGTCTATTAAACTGTGCGTAAATTTTGAGAAAGAACAAAATTAGCCAAAACTGTTATTAACATTTCTTATTATTTCGTTTGTCTAAAGTAAGCAGTTGAGTTGTGAGTAATAAACGATGCTGTGTACAAAAATGGAGTCCTGTAGTAAAAATCTGTGAATAATACGTTAAATGATTTTATATTTTATGGTTCTTGGATTTGCCTTCAAAGTTAACCCTATTCTTAAAGGCGAAGATTGATTGTTAAGCCTATATTAAATCGGTTATATAAAGCCTTCAAACGACGTCAAAGTTCTGGGTTATGTTGAGTGTAAATTTTTACAAAAAGTAGCCAATATGTGTGTGAATAATGATTTTTTTTTAATGTCTGTATTAGTTTTAAATTTCCACCCTAACATAAACTACAATATTACCTTTCGGTAGATGAAAATAGATCATAAACTACATAAAAACCTGTAGAATGAGACAATTTGATGTATTATTTTGCGACATACTATCAGACGTTTCGAATTCTAGTTTTTTTAAACTAGTACATTAAAAAAAATCGAAAGAATAGAATTAAAAAAAATGATAATATAATATATACAACATAAATATTTATGATTTTTATAACTTTCCAAAACTTGTATTGCCTTGCTCATGTTTTGTACTAGGCGTTACCTAACTAAGAATTTAAGGTCACGACCTAATTTAAATCCTTGATGTACGCTCTGAGACAGAAATAGACTCCTTCCTTGAGACTGTTGTTTTTAATATAAATGCAAATTCACGCATAATATAACGTGAAATTGTTTCTCGAGATTCGTGCCTAAACCTCAATATGATGTTATATCTAGAGATTATGATTTTATTAAATGAATGAAACGGCTCTGTTTTAAAAGCAAGTTGTAAACTATATTTTAAAAAAATAGACAATGACAAAGCAGACAGTACAAATTAATGTAAAATAATTTATCGTACCAAATTAAAGACATTTAAATACACACAAAGGTAAAAGAATGACTTTAAATTAAAAAAAAATAAAATTGCTGATGCAAATTATTTTATATATTTGTATATAGGTCAGTAATCGTAAACACACTTTTTCAAATTTGAATGTTTGTCTTCTAAAAAAAAACTCTCTTTTTATTATAGGAAATCAATTGGTCTAATAGGGTTCTGATAGCTGTTGTAATTATTTTTAGACAAATCTCATTACCCGTGTCTTGAGTTTTAATTACGATTAATTATAAAACATTCAAAATTGGGTTCATAGTGATATTTGAGGAATGTTTTTAGCGATAATTGTATAAGAAGAGTTAAAAACATTTGCTATTTAGGGACTTAATATCAGGTCGGCTGAAAGTTTTGTCCTCCTCGTACTTTTGTGTAATAATCTCTTTGAAATTAGACATTTTTCAATAAAAAGCAAGGCAGTGATATGTGGATTGAGGATAATATACCATTGTAAGCCTTTTTTAAGACCCTTATTATTTGCCTCCCCCCCCCCTTAAATGTAAATAACGGTACCTTTACAATATGTTAATATTGTAAATATATTAACATATATTAAATATGTTAACAATATGTTAATATGTAAATATATAATATGTTAATATATATATATATATATATATATATATATATATATATATATTGATGATGCTTCTATACACTTTTATGAAAATATACAGGTACCTAATCATTGAAGTAGTCAGCCCTCCTGATTATATAAAATATTAAATCTAATATCTTTTATATTATAAAAAAGAAAACATTAATTGAGAAAGATATATACAGAGTAAATGTGTTTGTTTATTTATTTATTTTTTTAATCATTAAATTAGATATATGTTATATGTAGACCATAATAAAAAAGCTGTTAGTATATTTATTTTTTGTATTATTATAAATTTTAGGTATTTATTGTGTTCTTATTTATACATACATACACAGACATACGCGCGCGCGCGCACTTTTACCTATGTATACACGTAATTTGTATGCAAATATGTAATAATATCTTTACGCGATACAAATAAACAACATAAATCATACTAATAACTGAAAAATTGCAGTGTGCCATGATTTTTAATAAAGCAACTCTTTGAAATTAAATTAAATTTTAAAAATTCAATGGAACAAATTTTTATATTATTGCTAGTTACTAGATTTGGAAATTGAAAAAGAACAAAAATATTATTTTAGAATGTAGGTACGCTCAATGAGAGAAATGATTTTTTTTATTTTTCTCATCTTTTCTAAACTTCGGGGTTGAACTTGTGTAGGTAATCCTCATCAAGTTGTTGAAGTGTTCGTCTGTTAGTCGAGATCTGTAATTGTTTTTGATAAAGTCCATCTTAGAAAATGCAGATTCACATGTGTAAGTTGATCCAAATATTTTGCACAGTTTAATAGCCAAGTTTTTCAATTCGGGTGTAATTTTTATCATTTACATACTTTATCCAGAAAAGTTCATGTAAAAGATCTTTATATGGTTAGGGGAACTTGGTTAAATATTACATTCAATACTATGTCCTCCTGATACTTGATCATTTCCATCTGCAAAGCAGCTTTGTTCGATTTGAACACTTTTGCTGCTTCAGCATTCCCCTCCCCTCCAGGTTTCAAAGAAAAGCAGTTGTTTAACACTAGAACAGGATTTCCAATTTATTCAAAGTCAATAAACCGATCTTCAAATTCAGATTTTATGTCTGGCAAACTGTGATGTGTCGACGATTTCATAGTAGTCACAAAGTGTCTTGAGGCTTAGAATAGGCCAAAGCTTAACCTAAAATCAAAAGGACTTCATTTCAAACAGTTTACAAACATAGTGTTCTTTTCCCCTCCAACTTAAGGTTTAAGATATTTCAATGTCTGAATACGTCAGTGAGAAAGGGAATCACTGTGACATTTTCTTTGTCGAGCAGAAAGCGCAAATATTCGTTTGCCTTCTTTAGCAGAATCAAAGTGAAATTTATTGATCCCCACTATGACTGCAAAAAACGCTGCAGTACACTTTACTCAGCCACTGCACGTTGTTATGAAGAAGTGGATCGTCGAAATGTGCAACAGTGTCTTCATGGAACGCTTTGAACTTACGATACCTGAGAGATGATTTTGATTATCTTGATAACAGTTTGCATTTTATCTTTAATGTCAGGGCCCAGCGTGCAACACAAAACACGTTGATGGATAATGCATCTGCAATCATCCGACAAACCATACCTATTTTTTTCCGACCATCACAGTCACATCTGTTGTCACTGATATTATTTTATTCAAATCTAACTCAGATTTTTCAAAATACTCCATTAATACTTTGTACAAGTCCTCCATAAATTTTTCCTAGTTAAAATTTTAAAAAATTCATCCACAAACTGTTCTCCAGCAATGTCCTAAAACCGCACAAAAACGATCAATTAAGGTGTATCAGTAAGATCAAATTGTTTGTGCAAGGTTAAGGCATACGAGTCTGTAGCTGAAACTTGATTGAAGCTTTTACAATTCTTTTTTACAAAAACTTCCGTTATATTTTTGTGATTGTGAATCCAGAAAGCGGAATGTGTCTAATGGTGTCAATAATGTATTGTTTGCTAAGCAAAAGCGCAGTTCCAGCTTCAAGCATACATTCATTGACTCCTGAGTATCAATAAATGGTTTCATGTGTTTTGCTAGAGTCCACGCTACATGTAAAGAAGCCTCTACACATCTCACTCGTACAGTCATAGATTGATTTAAAAGTTAGGTGGAGGTTAGGAGGCCTAAGTAGTTTGAACATAAATTATCAACTTTAGATTTGCGAATAATTATTCATATTTTGAATCAAATTGTTTGTGCTTCGTCTCAAAATACCGTTTATCACTTCCACTTTTAATGATGGACACAGTTTGTTGACAAATCAAACATACAGATACAGCTCCGACTTTGATTGAAAGTACATATACATAAATACTTTTCGGTCCGTTCTGGCTAAAGCTGACTATTCTCGGTATAGTCGCCTATCAAATGTACATCCGTGTGCTCCTTCAGTATGCAAGTGTGGAAGTAGTCTTAATCTCTTCGTTTGACCATGGTGAAACATAATTTTGATGGTGGCACTCTCAAAAATGGTGCGTTTGGGCGCTGCGGGCCAAAAACAAAATGGCCACCATCAAAAACATGTTTTCCTATTTATATCAGTAACCGTTGAAGATACGAAAAATGTTGTTGGACAAAAAATGTAGCCTGACAGATTTTGAATAGAAAAGGTCCTTTCTTTGTATAACTAACCGTTTTCTCAAAAAAATTACTTTTGTAAAAAGAAATATTAAGAAATAAAAAAATCGAAGTTTTAGGGTTTTGCAAGCACATACGTAAAGTTTTTGAAATTGTTTACTTGTTTACTGATTTATTACAATAATAACTGTATTAAACTTTAATAAATTAACAAATATACTGTACTGTTGAAGAAATACAATGTTACAGGATTACATAATATGTTACATTTTCAAATACAATCCATATCACTGTCAATGCCAATTTCACTTAAACCTAGATCTTCATCATTGTCTTCCTCGCATTCTCCAGTATTGTCGCAATGGTCAGGATCACCTTCGCACTTGCACATTTCAGTACACCGGAGTCCATTTGACTGACACGTACATGGAAGACAGCAACGTCTTTTTGAACATGAGCAGCGGCAAAGCTCCAAGATGAGCTGTGGTGCACAGGGGTTGGTACAAGCAACAGGCTCGTATGCACTACCTATTTTCTGCCATCCGAAATCTGAGGGTGAGGGGTTATTAGGATGCTGAATTAGGTCCTGATTCCACTCAAAACACTGAAGGTGAGCCCGTAGCAATGCTGGATTTAGTGCTGATTTTGTTGGAGGAAGGTTTTCATCTTGATGTTGTTTTTTAGTAAACAAGAACCATCGCACTGCTCCTATGTCTGTCAATGATGTTTTGGGGATGTACAGCTGACAAATGAGTGCTTCCAAGTTAACCCTCACATCTTCAGTGAGTAACATTGTTGTCCCCAATTTAGCCAAAGCTTCTATCATCGTATCACTTGCTGAATTAAAAGCTTTCCACCACTTTATTTTTCCTTTGCCAGCAAATGACCCTGTTACATCAGCTCCTGAAAGTGCATGTAGTCCAGGGAGTGCAGAGGCTTTCAGAGGTCTAAGTGCTCTGTAAATTGACCCTATCTGAACAAACCTTTTCATACCATGTCCAAGATAGAAAGCAAAATCTTTAGAAAGTTGTGGATATCGCCTTAGTGCCTTACAGCAGGTTTTCCAATTTGGTGGGTTTGTACACGCTATTATGTTTGGTAGAGCAGTGTCAAAGGATTGTAATCGACACTCATTTGGTGAAACTAATGATAATGGTACAAATATATCAGAATCTTCCATAGCCTGATACACAGTTATGACAGTTCCATGAAGTGTTCTCCTACCATCTGCAGTATCTTCAGAAAAGTCAAGGTTGTCCGCAGCACAATGTATAAACCTATTTGGTACAATATCTGTTGGTACGTAAACTCCACCATTCTCATTGATTCTATTTAGAACACTTGCTGCAATATGTGTTTCCAATTTGAGAATACGACTGTAATCAATACTGCATCCAATATTGTGCACAAGATTTACAAGAAATTGACTGCGATTGGACCCATGAATTGTCAGACCGATGGCTGTTTGCAGTGGTAAGTCCCTTGTTTGATAAAACTGAGTAGACTGCTTGTTTTCAACTTGTCTACGAGAAAGACAATTTGCCATGAGAATTTGTGACATATGAGAAGCTCGTCTTTCTACTTCTTCATGTTTTGCAATTTTCTCGGATGAAATTACCTTCTTTCCTCCAATGCACCACTTAAAGAAGCAATTAATTTCGTTTGGGATAACACCACTGAGATCTTCAGGAATAGATCCCTCAAAATTCCAGGGCTTCAATTTCAATACAAGATTTCTAATTATGTTCGCAGCCTGAAACAAAACGTTAAGTTCTGTCTTTTTTTGTCACCATAACTTTCAGCCTCTGCTAACAATTCGTCTCTGGTACACTTCATGGAAACTCGCTCTGGTTTGTTACATTGTCTGGGGCGAGAAAATTCTAGTTCTTTATCTGACAGCTCCGTCTCAATAAGAACTTTTAGCTGCCTTCGTGACATAGACAGCTCCTGTATATTATTGGAAGCACATATACTTTTGTAAGTATCTTCGAGAACGTCCATTGAGAAAACTAGACCTTCTGACAGTTTTTCTTCAACTATACTTATAAATTCAACAGCTGCCGCCATTGACGAAACACTCGTCTTCTGTTCGTGCTGAATATTTCCATCATATCTCTGGCTGTCTACTTGAAGAACATTTGTTACATATTTGGTCCAACATTGTCGATGGTACATAACATCAATTGCATGGGCATCATTAATATTAATTGCTTCATTCAACCTTACCCTCAGTTTGTTATTATTTGCAAGTTCAATACTCTTACTTAAGTTTTGGCCAGCTTTGTCGGTTGAAACTCTCCTTAGCTTTTCTTTTCTGTTTGCTAGCTTATCACAAAAAAAGCACTTGTCCTTTTCGTAAGTAACGGTTTGTGACCTAGTGTACCTAGTAGGCTCAGAGGAAAGTACATGTGATTGAGTAGCTTGAGTACACTCTGTCGATACATCTTGTTCTTTTGGCGTTGAGTGCAAACATTCATACTTTTTTTGAAGCCTATCAATTACTTTTTTGTGGGTTACATTTTGATAACATGATCTATGCCACTTCAAATTGGTTTGTTTCATTGTCTCTATGCTAAAATCACTTCCGAAGCTCTTCAATATTTTTTCGCTGTTCTCTTCACCATATTTTGCCCGTTTTTTTAAACACGCAAAAATGTTCTCATAAGCATCATTTGAAGGTTGTGAAACCCATTGTTCAGAAGACTGGGCACTACAAATGAAACAACATTGCTTGTAGTCTGCCTTTCTTTTGTTCGGTAAATGAGCATTGAATACGGGCTCCATCTGTCTTCTTATCTTCTACTCTGAAACAATAAAGATAATTTCAAACAAAGAAATAAAATAATATTTTAATATACGGCTATGTAATAGGTTATTTAATTAAAAAAACTCACAACAACAATGACGTACATATAAATATTCACTTGCAAAACCCTTATATTTCGATTTTTTCATTTCTTAACATTTCTTTTTACAAAAGTAATTTTTTTGAGAAAACGGTTAGTTATACAAAGAACGTTGTAAGGTCCTTTTCTATGCAAAATCTGCCAGGCTACATTTTTTGTCCAACAACATTTTTCGTATCTTCAACGGTTACTGATATAAATAGGAAAACATGTTTTTGATGGCGGCCATTTTGTTTTTGGCCCGCAGCGCCCAAACGCACCATTTTTGAGAGTGCCACCATCAAAATTATGTTTCTCCATGGTCAAACGAAGAGATTAAGACTACTTCCACACTTGCATACTGAAGGAGCACACGGGAGCCTATATTTGTACATTTGAAAGGGGACTAGTATCTAGCCTTTTCTTCTTCTTATCAATTATAAGTAATAATCAATAATGTTTATAATGTGTAAGAATAAAACTGCTTCTCAATCAAAAACACTGCTCTGTAGTAGAAAATATTCAGCGTTTAAACTTGTGAGGGAACACATTAAGAATCAGCAAAGTACAGTCATAAGCGCAACTGAGGCTAACAAAGATGTAGGGCCTAATGTCACAACGAATATGTGGGCGTGGGCATGTCCAAACTGAAAGTAAAATTGATGATTTACGATTCTTCTAAGATTTGAATCAAGAAGTTTAAATTTAATTATAGAACTGTAGAGTGTCTCCATAAAGTCATGGTGGCCAATGTTATTAGGTTTCTTTCAAATTAATTAAATCGGTCATTTCATCTAAAAAATACACATGACAACCATACACATGACAACCATACACATGACAACCGTACACATTATTTCGTGGCTTCCAACATACAGTAATGCTATACTTTATTATCGGCGTGCAATTTGATAAGAACCTGCCACACGAATATATATTTGTAGGTGGGACAAACAAAAGAAGAAACTAGTAGTAGGATTTTACAGAAAAAGTGTTTAAGTATCTCGTCAGTTGACAATGAAAATGTTGAAAACACTTTTTAACATTTGTATTCAAACTTAGAAAAGTTATTCTTCGGATTACCATTATCAGCCTCTTTGCATTTGCTGATTGCGTTTTATGTAGAATGGTCAACACTAACGTGTTGGAATTGAAAGCTGCAAAATAAAATGACAATGAAAAATGATTTTGTCAGCAATATAGAGCGCTGTCTAACTATTCCAATATTATTTATGATGTTTCACGTTGAGAAATTGAAAAACTGGATACACCACTATAATATTCCACCCTTACATAAATGAAATTATTCTATGTTGTATTTAAAAAATATATATGTCTCTATTATACATTGCAACCACAATTGTTTGATAAAACGAATTAATTAAACAATCTCAACAATAAATCTAAATATTACAGTTCAAGTTGCAGGACACCTCTCATTTTAATAAAGAAAGTTTATGGGTTTCTCTAAGCTAAAATATATAAATTTTATTGATGATATAGTCGTCATCTAAAGTGTTTACCTAATTGTATTGTATTATATTATTGATACTATGAAACAGCATAAAGTATAAATAAAACCCTAATTTATTTTCAGTGCCTTAATAATTTCTAGCAATCTCCTTTCTACCAACAATCTCAACTCAAAATAATTCACAAAAGATACTGCTATTAACGAATTTAATACTAATAACTATCGTATGTTTTTGTAAACGTTATTTCAACTATTTCTTTTATTTTTGACATAGGCTAGGCCTATATTATATCCTGTCTTATACTAAGTTTCTTGTAACAGATCCTGTGCGGTGTATTAGATAAATTAATGTTATTTTTGTAGAAAGATTACTATATCTTCGTTTTATATAATGCAATTTGTTTTGGAATTTCAATTTCATTTTATAACCTAATTATTCAGACATTATTAGGTTTCAAAATATGAATATTCTAATATTTCCTATAATATATATTGGTGGAAGGTAACAACGGTACACACAAATTATCCCTGAAGTCTTAAGATGTCCCCAACAACAAAGAGATCTGTTTTCCAAATAAAGGAAATAATCCATATAAATGGTTGGATTAAAGAATACACTGCTAATGTGTTACTTTCTTGTAACAATGCGGATTAAATTTTGTTGATGTATAGTAATTTTTTTATAGTTTAATAAAAATAATTGTTGTGATAAATTTAAACTCTGTTCAAAGAGAGAGTTGAAGATAAATACTTAATTAAAACCCTCTTCAAATAAAACATCCGCAGAACTTATTTCAACAGTTTTATATCCAATTATTATTATAATAGGCTCTATTTACTAGTAGATTTTCATCATGCTCACAATTCGATCTTTGATTTACCAAATCAAATCAAAGTAATCGTAATTTGTATTGCGATTATTTATTGAAATTTAATATAATCTGAATATATTAGACTTTAAGTAAGGTATCAGTAGTATAAATATATTCTATTTTACAAAATATTGATTTGTTTAATAGTTTAAAGTAAGAATAACAGGCTAAATTCAAATGAGCATATCTGCAATAACTTAAATGTTATAAAAATAAGTTTTACCAATAGTTATAGGACATCCTATCTAGCTTCACACGCCATCTGGAAATACCGCAGTGATACACAGTCTATGATAAGACTCGGTTAAAATAATAATAATAATAATAATAAAAAAACCTTGGGGAAATTAAAAGAATTATTGAGGAAACCGTGTTGAAATGTTTGGACATGTAGCAATTATTAAATATATATATATATATATATATATATATATATATATTATATATATATATATATATATATATATATATATATATATATATATATATATATTAGGTAATTAAAAGTAATTACGTAACTTACAAATAATCCCTTGTACAATTCTTGAATTGTATGTACATATTTTTAGTTTATTATGTGTTGTTAATGAAATTAATATTAGGCGAGTTTTTAATTAATTAGAAAAAAGCAGGTGTAATATGAGGTTAAACACCTATATATTTCTTTCTGCTATAAGCTACCTGATTATACCTTGTTGAAACATTTGAATGAGATTGGCGTAATTATAATTGATTTTCTGGTTTTTCTATTTCCTTTAACAAAAATGATTGGGTTAGAATAAACATTTTATTACCATTAGCAATATCTTAATATAGTTATTTGTTTACATTGAAGATCAGAATTAGTTTCCTATGTTTGAAATACACATTACAGCCGATGTTACTGTGAAAAAAAAAAAAAAAAAAAAAACTAATTCTTTTTACTTTCAAATTTGATTTGGACAAAAAACATTTCAATGAAAATGGTATAATCCGCAATATATTACCAGGGAATTATTACTACGAAGTTATCAGCACAGTAACTACTTATCCTGTCTGTTGGGAACTTATAAAAGTGCTAAATTCTTAATAACATCAAAATAAAGCAATTGTTTTCCTCAAGTCGCTTAGGTTTTGAGGCCAGCTAACCTCAACTATATATTTTTACAAAAATTTCAAATTCATATTAAATATTTCCTATAATAATTATTTATTTAATTAAAATTATTACTACATTCTTACTTTATTTATTTTATAGGACTTTAAAATTGATCATTTTTCATAAATTCCTCAAATATTAAAAATACAAAATTTATTCAAGAACAATTTTTTCATAAAATAATTATTTAAACATAAAAATATCTTTCGTTTTTGATTTTGATGAAATCTGACATTTTTTAATAAACTTAACATTGCATAATTCTCCTTAAAAAAAATATTAAATGAAAAACTTGCAAGAGATATGAAGCGTGCACTCCGTATGCTTATAATTTGACACGTTAATACCAGTTTAATTCAATTTTAATATTCTCCTGAAAACTCTGTTGTCAACTACAGAAAATTCTTATGCTTTTGAGTTCAAACCTGCCCTCGGACCGTGACGTCATCGTGAGATAACGCCGCATCCCAAGGACCTGTCCAGTTCGGTAAAACTGAAATTGAATACGTCAATGCCAGGACTTTAAAAAATATAATTTTTTTATGAAAAGTACAATTTTCCGTTTTTATAAGCAGGTATAGAATTTCAAAATATATTTTCTAAATGAAGGTGCTATCTAAAAATATTCAATATCCATGTATTATATGGATATTGAGTTTTACTTCTATAGTATACCCGATTTTTATTTATTAGTTAACCACTGTACGGGTAACAAAATAACTAACTCAAATCGAAAATATTTTACTGCGTTTATTACACTATTTAAACAAAACTACACAAATTAATGAATTATACATATTTAAATTAAAAACCTTTGTAATAAATAATATTACCTCTACAAAATACATTGACTCTTTGATCTGCCAACTTAGCACAATTAGTTCGCACTTGAACCTCATACCTTCACGGTTGACATTTGTTGGCCCACAATTTAATTTAAAATTAATCCTAATTTCTTTATTTTGAAATTGTTTCCTAAATATACATATGTTATAGAATACCGACAGTTTACCGTCAACTTATTATCATGAAGAGATTAAGTAATAGTCTATGATTATTCCGTTAAATACAGTATATATCAGGTAAAATGTTTTAAAAATTCAATCTTTTTTATAATCGAAGCGTGTCATATTTCAAATACGCAATCTTTATTTAAACTCATATGATGTAAGAAGGACAAATGAAGAGTTACATATGAGGGTTAAAATTATAATACAATTGCCTTTTAAAATCTGATATTATTTAGAGTTTTATGTATTTTATGATGCATGTGTTGGTTAGGTGTATGTATGAGAATGTGTTTGTTTCATTCAGGTTATTTAAGCAAATTAGTAAAATATTTAACCAAATATAATAATCTGGGCGAAGATGACGCAGCTAGAAAAATGGCCACACAGTAAATAAATAATCATTGTCCGATTTAGGCATAACATATTCAACATTTATTTACTGATAAAGAAATGTTTCAGATAAGAACTAGACAATTTATTTTTTTTTATTATTTTTTTTTTTTTACATATAAAAATAAATTGTTCCTTGTAGGTTTTCTACATCGGGTAACGCGTCTATGGGTGAACGGGCAGCAGCGTGGGCTGTAACAACGGCTATGAAAGCGAAAACCAAATTGGGAGGTGGAAAAAAGTCGAAACGTCCCTTTTTGGGTGGGGGTTTGTATCTCAAACCGTATCAAAAAGGCAGCGGTCTCAAACCATATGTAAAAGTCACTGGCCTGTATCTCAAACCGTATCCAAAGGTGGTGGTTTGATACCGTACCCAATAGGCAGGGTGCTGGAAGGCAGTAGTTTGAAAACAACCAGGAAGACGATCAGTAAACAAAAAGTTTGATTGATTCAGACCGTTAACAAATATTGATTTAGAGATACTTGAGGATACCTATTTCAGAGGTGTCGGGGGATAATCTGCCCGTACAACCCCAACGAATCGGCTATTGTGAACCTGGACAGTATTTCGGGAGAGGGTACCCACTGGGTGTGTGTAGCGCTATGTAGAATACTAGTTTTGGAAATCTTAGACATCTGCCGTATGATATTTTGGTTGCACCACTATAATTACAAGCGATATCAAAGGGACACTTCAGTCGCCTGTGGACATTTGTGCCTAAAGTTTCTACTATCATGAGTATTGTTTTAAACGGAAATATTTCTACACTTTGGTGTGATTTCTTTCCACCGATTGATCTATCCGATGGAGAGTGGGAAATCGGTATCATTGATCTTGCTGTGTACAATTCCATTCCCAATATCGAAGAAGGAATTAATAATAAATTTTATCTCGGTAATGATCAAAACGATAATTATGAACTAACCGTTAAAATACCGACAGGTTCGTACGAAATTGAGGATATTGAAAAATATATCAAATCACACCTTAAACCGGAGATTGCATTTTCTTTCAAGCTGAACAATAACACACTTAAAGCGGAACTTAAGTGTTCAAAGACAATACATTTTAAAGACGGATCTATTGGAAAATTACTAGGTTTCACTAATGGAGATTCATCAGCCAACTGAAAACACGAATCTAAGCTGTCCGTCACTATTATCAGGGTGAATGTTATTAGAGTTGCGTGTATTATTGTGACTAAATCATTTCAAAAGGGAAAAGAGTCACACAATATACACGAGTTTTACCCACAAGTGGCTCCGGGGTACAAGATTGTCGAAATACCAACAACTGTAATATATTTACCAGTCAACGTGAAAACCACTCATAACATCACCGTAAGCCTTAGAGATCAGAACGAAGTACCTATAAATTTCAGAGAAGAAACAGTTTCTGTTCGATTACATTTACGTAGAAATGGGTCTCGTATTTAATGGACAACGTTATAAGAACAGTATCAGTGTACGTTCAAACTCCACAGAGTTAACAGCTAGATATGTACGTTTTCTCTCAGCTTTGGGATTTAAAGTGAAAAATGGATCTACTGGCAATAGATAGTGCAGCAGAATACAATGACGTCATCAGTGGTCTTGAATATCATTCGCACAGACCTTATGCGTCGTCAACGTACGGTAATAACGATGAAATTCGTATTCCCATAAATCAACAGGACGTGATCACACACCGTTTGGTAGTATATTGCATATAAAAGGAACACTGAGCGGTACAAAAGCGGACGGCGGAGCTGCAACAGTGAAATGTGTCAACAATGCCGTAGCCTTTCTAGTTGACGACATTAGATATGAATTTGCCGGTAGCGAAGTGGACCGTACGAGAAATGTCGGAATTTCCAGTACCATTAAAAATCTATTGTCGTTGCGAGAGAGTATAAAGAATAAATGCAGTAACGCAGGATGGTTGGGGGCCTGTGGGATGGCTACCGTTTCAAAATTTTCCCTCTCTGTACCATTGAAGCTGTTGATGGGCTTTTTCGAAGACTACCAACGGATTGTAATGAACGTAAAACAGGAACTAGTTCTCTTACGTTCGGCCTCCGATTTGAACGCTGTATACAGTGATGATGCTGCAAACGTTAAACTGAACATAACTAGTATACACTGGAGAGTGTCTTATGTGACGGTTTCAGTATCACTCCGATTGAATCTTTTGAAGTTGATCGAAAGAGACGAACCTGTCCATGTTCCGTTTCGTAGTTGGGAGTTACACGAGTATCCAATATTACCGCAAACAAATCAGATTCCGTGGACAGTTAAAACCGCTAATCAACTGGAAAAACCACGCTACGTTTTTCTAGCCTTCCAAACAGATAGAAAAAATCAGATCAAAAAGGATACCACTCTGTTTGAGATGTGCGGCCTTTCAAATTTAAAACTCTATCTAAATTCACAGTATTTTCCTTTCGATAATATTATCGGCGATATTTCTACAATGTACGAA
Organism: Aphrophora alni; assembly: GCA_963513935.1. NCBI lineage: Eukaryota > Metazoa > Arthropoda > Insecta > Hemiptera > Aphrophoridae > Aphrophora > Aphrophora alni. The sequence continues at coordinate 58,017,671 of OY740770.1, read as the reverse complement.
ATGTACCATAGATTCCAAGAATCGTACTATACGCACGAGTCCTTGCCCAGTCTAGATTTACAATCTTTTACAAAATATCCTCTCATCGTAATCGATTCTTCCAAACAGAACGATTCTATTAAATCAGGTCCCGTGGATGTTAGACTAGAAATAGAAACTTCTGATAATATACCTGCAGATACTACAGCATATTGTCTGATTTTACACGACTCGCATATCGTGTACAATCTCCTTACGGGCACAGTGAAAAAAGTTGTGGAATAGATGCGCACACACACACTGTATAATATTATCGATACACTGGGATCCGATGATTCGTGGACGAGACACTATGTGCTAAGACATAAAAAGGTGCTCTACATTTAAATCAAGATTATGTATAATCGCCTTAGCTTGCGTGTGCAGAATTAGGCGATTTTTCGGCGCACTCATATTAAAAACAGTACTACTATAATGCTCCTCGATAATAATATTATTTAGCAAAAATTGATATCCTATTATTTCCTATCTGATTGATATCACTATAACTCTAAAAGTAACGATCCCGAGAGCAGAGTTGTTACGTAAGAGCTAATTTTAAAACGTTTAAGTGATTAAAAGTATTGTCTTAGATTAGGTGTTACATAAATATTGCGTTTAAGAGAAAGAATTTTAGAAATATAAGAATAAGATATACGTAACCTTTTCCTTCCTACAGCAATCATCAGAGTCACAGATATAAAAGAAAAAATGTAACTAAAATTAAAATGAGTAAAACGTTAATAAAATGTTCATTGTGAAATTTTTAATAAATATAAAATTTAAAGTTTTTAATTAAATAAATATACAAAAACTATAAAAGAAACCACGAGTTACAGGAGAGAGGTTAGCCGTGGCAGTGCGTGTGTTTTGTTTTGAATTACAAAACATGGCATTTATAAAAACATTTATCACAACAATTAATTTACAAAATATTTACATACATACTTAATTTTTAATATTTCCGACATGCTTTCTTTGAAACAGTAAAATTAATTCAACATATGATGTCTGGGGGAGTAAATCAACGGGGATTACTTTCGTCAGTCTAAATGGAGGGTCACTCGCATTTTTATTGGAACATAAATAAATAATGTCTTCAACAGCTTTTGGACTGTTGGGCTTGTAGAAGAGGTACAGTAGTCTCGATATTTGGAATGATCTGCGGATTGTTCTTAAAACGTCCAATCCTGCAAAATAGAATGCTATTGTTAGTATATGCGAAAAATATGAGAACAAACTGAAGAATTATTATGGAATTTAGGATCATGTATAAAAAAAAAGGAGCAATTAAATAAATATAGGAAAATAATAGAAGACCTAAATTGATAAAGGAGCAAGAAAATAAACAACGATGTCAAAGTGTATAAGGTGTAAAATGAAATATGTAAAAAGACAAGGTGCTGAAATCAGAATTGTAAACAACCTAAGATAAGGACTTTAAAATATATTTTATATCTAATTATACAAAAGAAAAACACGTTCTTATCATTTAATTATAAGATAAGGAAAGTTTGATGCCAATGAAAAGAAAAAAAACAACGTTCATGAACATCAGATTACAAAAAATATATTTTGTCAAATTTTATTTTCATAAGGTGTAATTCAATCTTGAAATAGAAAACAATGTTTTTGAAATAATAAGAATCACAACAAATTACTACGGAAATTCATTCAACAAAAATAGGTAAATAATATTCACAGATTTTTAATGCTGTTTCTGACGATGGACATGGATTTTTAATTTATTTCTAACGTCATGTCCACCTTCCACGTTTAAGGAATCTTCATCTCAGTTATTTTCTTTAGTTGTTATAACTTGCTTGTGGTGATTTAGCCACCATTAGTCTCCCCGTCCCCTCCCTATCCAGTATGCGCGCGACGGACTTAATAACAGGGAGCCATGCAGTAAGTAGCAGTGAAGGAAGACATCTGAGTCTACGCTCTATCACCAATCATCGCTTGTTTTCGAGTAGTGCCGTAATATTATTTGTAGTATGCCTTGCTAATCCCTTAGGAATAGGGTCGGTACGGTCCTAGGGTTTATATCTGGGCGCAATGGGTATTTGGAACCGTATTATTATTAGTTGAACTAACACACGGCCATGTTGGGCCTTTCGTGTTAATCCGACATTTTGTGCCAATACAGTGCAATTTATAATAATATTTAGTTTTAGTCTAATTTGGTGTTGTTCTAAGTAATGTAGTATTTATTATATTTAGATCTCGTCAAAAATGGCTAGCATAGATTGAGATTCGTCCAGTGTACATTTGGTAATTTACCACGCGATCTGACGGCTCGGGAACTCATAATCAAGTAGATCCACGAGCCCACCCATATCCAACTTAAATAATCAACCCCCACAAAAAGAAACCCCGCATGCTTCAATTCTGATTTAACTCGCTGGACTTTCATTGAAAGAAATTCCACTGGCATCCGATACCCGTTGTAAGATCTTTCAAATATCAATAACGGAACCTCCATTTTTCTTCTACTTTTCGAAGTAACTTAAAAGAGAGGCTATAATGGCCTTATATTGTGTGTGCAGAATTAGGCGATTTTTCGGCGCACTCATAGTAAAAACAGTACTACAATAATGCTCCTTGATAATAATATTATTTAGCAAAAATACTAGAACAATTAAATAACTACAACACCACAGTCGGGGCCGTTACAAGATTTAGCTAATAATGGAATAATTTGGGTTTGTAAAGTTGCTTTAAAGTGGGAGAAATATTTGCCACTAATTATTTATCAATAACCATTGTAATGTCCATTTGCTCATCTACAAGTGAATATAGAAAGGGTGGATATGACTAACCAGGAGAATGTGGGTATTTCGGTGGATCACGCCAGTATTGTAAATCTAGTTGAAGATGTAATAACTTGTTTGAATACAACTGTAATCGATACACGGCCTGGGTAACTTAGTAATACATCTTACTTTGAGTGTGTTTTACATAGTAAATTCGAATTTTTTTGTATTATTCATGGCTTAATACCATTGTTGTAACAAATAATAATTATTACAATTCGTTTGTAAAACATCCTTTATTTTCATTATTTTGGGTAATTGCACTGTTTCGTATAACAATTATGCGTTAAATGAATTGTCTTATACTTGTTGTCAAGTTTTTTTTTTATTTTGGTATGAAACAACATAGCATAGATGTTTCACTTTAAAAACCAACTGAATTTTTTTTTCTTTTACAGAAGAATATGAAAAACCAATAACAACTTAGATTTTATTTTAAACTCAAATTTAATAATGGAACACGGAATTCAAATACGGTAATTTATAATTAATCATTCCACTTTAAGAGACTTCACTGAAAACGTAGAGTTTTTGGCCGCTATTTTGTTTAAACTCAACGGATTTAAATTATCTTTATATCATTGATTTTAGGGTGACAAGACCTATAAAATGAGGGGTTACTCAATAGGGGTTGCTATTTTTTTTATTTTTTTTATTTATTTAAAAATTTTAAGTTACCCCCTACCCGCCACCCCCTTAGGGGTTTGAAATTTTTTTATGTCAGGAAATCAGAAACGTTTGTTAAGAGTCAATGCCACAAACAAAATATTTGTACCTATTTTAGTTTGAAAATTACATATTTGTTTCGATACCTAATTTACACACTGTATAATAATATTATATATATATATATATTCATCATTATATGATTAATCATTGTATTAGTATTAGTATGTTTCAATCATTGTAGTTATTCCTTACTCTTCAGTAATATTGTCGAGTCTGGAATTATTTTTCTTGTACATGCCGGTAATATAATTTTAACAACACAAATCTCGTAACAAAATTTACAAAAAAAAAGAATAGAAAAAATTTTTAATTCAGACTATGGCAGTCTCAAGCCTGCAAAACAAGCTTTAAAGAACAATTCTAAAACTTGTAAAAAATCGTAGCATACTACTTCATGATATGAGCGAGAGGTCCGTTGTCTGCCGGTCCGTCGCGACTACTGCGAGATCGAAGGGTCTACTAAACCGATTCACGCCATCCGAGATTGACCAGATTATAGTGTTCACCTCCTGTGTATTACAGCTCTGTATTTTATTACAATTTTTATTTTGTATATAAGTGACTGTGAATTGGTTTGTTATACAGTATGTCAATGAAATGACAAAGTAAGACATTCATTGTAGAGGAACAAATAAACCAATTAAAAACCATAGATGAAGTTGTGACGATAAAAAGTGAAATTGTGAAGGGCTTTGGAATTTCAACATTTATCTTATCGGCAATTTTTAAAAAATGAAGAGAAGTATGAAGAATCAAGCGAGTTGAACAAATCTGTTAAGCAATCAAAAGGTGGCGATTTTGAAGATATTTAAGAATGTATCCTTAATATTCACTTATTTCTTATTGCATTAATAACAATGTAATCAGATCACACTGACGAAGTAAATGAAGCAAAGTCACCTTGTGTCCTCAATAACTCGAGGTGATTTTTGCTCTTAGTAACTCGAACTTTGCTATCTTGAATCACCTTATAACTCGAAATGTTACTAGGTAATTCCTTTGAGATTCCAGTTTTCGAGGTTAATTGTATATACCAGGCCGTACTGAGTACTGTATACTTGTACATACAAATAACCAAGTTCTAGTAAGTTTTTGCATAAACTTTCATTACATGTCAGTAGACCTAAATTTACTGGTATCTCTCTTAAATAATTGTCTAACCCTTCATGTAGTATTACTTTGTGTGCTTCTATTTATGTCAGAAAAAAAAAGATTGTTTCTTGTAAACATAATATTGGTTACAAAATTATATAAAACTCATTTTTTTATTTGTAATTGTTCGTGTTTTAATTAATACTTTAGGCTATTGTGAGAAAGCTCTACACATGAGGTGGTTACTTAGAATATGGAGTAAAGTCCTATTGTTTTTTTTATTACATCAAATAGACACAAACAATTATCTTTAAACTTATCAGCTTCTACAGATAATTTAAAAACCATGATAATATTGTTGTGAAATATTTGAAAAATTTAATTATATGTCCAAAACCTAGTATATGAAATTATCACTCCCTAGTTCAAATTAAAAGTTCGAACTAGAATTTATTATAGTTATTATTATTATTAATTTGATTATTTCATTTACATAAAAATATAAATTGACCTATACATTTGTGAAATGTGAAAGAAGGTTAGATAATTACCTACTCCTGCACGTTTATAGTTCAATATTGCGACAACATCACCTGTTATGTTTTCCAATACCGAATTCAATTCCTAAAAAAAAAAAATAATAATTAGTACCGAAACAACTAAAGACACAAAATATTAACGAGAGAGTGTTGAGTTGGCTTATATGCTCTACATTTAGGAAAATAATTATGGCACATCAAACTGGAAAGTAATATTGAAATCATAATGTTTTAGGAGAATGTTCTAATTGTATAATGTACAGTTATAAATAATAACAAGGTGTAGCATATGATATATAAGTTATCGATAGTAATTCCTGCTGGATTACCTATACAAAATTTCATGAAATTAAATTTCCTTTTACATAAGAATACTATGAAATGTTTATTTCTCTCACTACTGAACAGTGGGTATTCATTTTGTAATAAGTACTTTTATTAATTGACATAATATGTGTATTATGTATATTATACCGAACTTTGTATTAACATATCGGTTTAAAAAAAAAAAAAGAACAAAAAAATAAAATAAATAAAATAACTTTTACTATTCCATAAAATTTATCTAAGTATTGCCTGTTACGCAGTTTTTGAAGGTTATTAAACAATTAAGGAATTTACAAAGTACACATAAACAAGCCCCATTTGCATAGATACCTCCGTGTTCATGTTACGACTTGCAAGATAACTCTGTACAACCCCCACTGAAATGGTGGAAAGGTAGTGTTGGAGTCTGATTGCCCCAAATAGACTTTCAAAACGAGCGCTGCAAAGAAAACCCTGTGTGAAATAGAAAGTACAGATAAACAAGCTCTGTTTGGAAAGATACCTCCGTGTTCATGTTACGACTTGTAAGATAACTAACTCTGTACTAGATTCACTGAACTGGTGGGAAGGTAGTGTTGGAGTTTAATTGCCTCTAATAGCCTTTGAAAATATGCGCTGCAATTGAAATCCTGTGAAATACAAAGTACAGATAAACAAGCACTGTTTGGAAACATACCTCCGTGTTCATGTTATGACTTGCAAGATAACTCTATACTAAATCCCCATTGAACTGGTGGGAAGTTCTTTTGCAGTTTGATTTCCTCTAATAGCCTTTCATAATGAGCGCTGCAATAGAAAACCCTGTGAAATACAAAGTTCATGTTGTGATAAGACTTATGATAATAAAAACAATTGTCAGTAGCAAGCATCCATTGTGAAATATTTGCTCTATTAGGTCAAAAAAAGTGAAAGGGTTTTACGGCAGTGGCTTCGTTTCTTTATAATTAGTTGAACAAACTTTTACAATGAGGAAAGGAAATGCCAGGCCATCTAATGTAAGTAATGAATTAATTCAGAAAATTTATAAAAAAGTCCGAAAAAATCACTAACACTAATAATTGCACTTGCACAAATCTCAACAATAATATGATCCTTAATATACTTTAAATGAAATGTAATATATCAAACAATATAACGGTTGTCAACTTCCAATATAATACCTTTAATAGTGTTTTGTACACTTACTCCATTTTCCCGTCTATAAAGAGGATAACCATCAACATTTTCCTTAGTCTGAGAAACAAACTATTTAGAAAGACCTTTTTTTACCACTCCCATATTCCATACATATATAATTAGTATTTAAGTAACCGCAAGGTCCATATATCATATGATATGACACAAAATTTATAGAATTGTGTAGTTAGAATTAGGTATTCTGCTGAAACAACTTTGTCAATGTCACTGGTTTCTCTAACTTTACGCTCATAAGTAATGTTTACTAATAAATGAATAAGAAGCTGTTTCTTTTTTTTAAATTCCACTGTGTATAAAAAGGTTTCACCAAATATATTCTCTTGATTCGCTGTCATTTATAATTTCAGGCTTAGAGCCATTAGATGGGGAATAAATGTGAGATGTAGATGTGTAAGTTTTTCCAAATTTCCGCACCACAGTCTTAGCATCTTGATAATTCTGGATCATGTTACGTGGGCTGCCTATTAATGTCACAATGTGGCCCATTTTGGTCAGCTCGTGCGTGTAAAGCATGTATAGGCCTACATATGTATCTAAACGAAATTTACTTTGCAGGTTGCGAATATACGGGGTGGTTTTAAACGAATGGTGGAAAACTAAACGGTTGGTACCTCTGTTTGCATGAATTAAAACAGCTGATTATTCCAACAATGGAAAAAGTATGTTTATGGGTTTGTTTTGATAAGGTTATATTTTGTCGTAATTGCTTGATTGACTAATGCTAAACCGTTTATCAAATGGTTACCACGAAATACGAAAAGTAAGTTTTGAGTCTTGGAGTTCGCTCGAACTCATGCTGTGGTTAGTGTTTAATGAAACTGTGTAACAAAATTCAGAAAGTATCCTCCTCATCGGAACTACATAGCTCATTGAGTGGGCTAGTTTGAGACAACTGGATGTTTGTGTGCCAAGAACAGTTTGGGCCATCCACAGTCCCCGGAGGACGCTGTGGAGAGAATTGAAGCTAAGTATGAAGTTAGTCCTAAAACGTCAACTCAGAAAGCTAGATGGAATTTCAGATACCACAGTCTACAGTATGGCGTGTCTTGTGCAAACGGATGAGACTGCAATAGTTAGAAGGAGTAGGGCTTAACAAGGGAGTAACTTATATTGAGTACAAAAGGGATTCACCCAAACTAAAGTTTGATTGAGTTTTTTTTCCTAGTAACCGTAATGTGCAATCAGAAATCATTCCAATCTTAAGCTCCTCTAAAAATAAGTGCATGATGAGATTAGAACCCAAACTAGTCGCTCAAAAGCGTCATCTTGTCATGAATTCCAATTTAAAAATTTGTAATGAAAACAACCCTGGAATTCGGAGTCTACGAAGCTCTCGTAACATTCAATATTGGTAACATAGTTAAAAGCAAATTGCTAAAAAAATTAGGAATAAAACCTTTAACTAACTGCATATAAACCAGGAAAGGGTCATGTGTGAAATAACAGGGAAAATTAATTCTGAAGATAGAAAAAGTGTTGCTTGAATAAATTTGGCTAAAAGAAGATTAGAGGGTGCTTGGAAGAGGAATAAGAAACAAATTTCCCAAATTTATGGGGGCAATAATGTACTGAAATAAGACAAAAATATAGTCTATTGTAGCCACTAAATAAATGTTATTCCAAAAGTTTTTTTCTGCAATGTATAGGTCCACATTTCTCAAAAACGGCTTCAAATATTTGCATCGGTTATTTTTACGTATTGTTTCCTGTATAAAGCTGTCTATATTATAAGAGACGGTTTTGCAATATTGCTATTTAGGTACAGTACATATAAGAAAAAAAATATTACAGTAGATTATAACCGAAATGGTAAAACACATTGAGATAACACTTTTAGGGTATTTATTTAAGATTTGAAAAATCAACACATGGTATTTCCTATAAATGAATATCTTTGAACAATAGCATTATATTATAATCATCACCTCTCTCCTCAACTCATCGCAGCAGCGTGTTAGCAAACAAGATAGCTACATCACAGTCTGTCACTAATACTTCACGATTTCTCTTGAATTACATTCTAATAAACTGTTGATCATCGATTTTAATTCTTAGCTTTAGATAAGACACTTGGCGTTTTCCAATTATCATATTTTGTTATTCTATAATACTTAGTACCCGATAAGAACAAGGAAAACCCCAAACCACAAAATAACACAACTACACAAAACTGTATAATACGTTTATATTACCTTATGTACATTTCGATAGCTCTGTTATCATCTTCAGAGGTACACTACATACTAAATAAATACAATAACAACAAATATATAAGTTTACTACCTCGAGGCGTTTCCCCCACTCCTTACCAAACCTCTTAGCCGTTATAATCTCCGTTATTTTCCTAGAGTATGGTTGAGATATGTTGCCACTTATTAGACCTTAGATGACATATATGTCATTTTAGACCTAAGAAAAAGTAGTGTTGAAGCTTTTTTTGGGGATAATTATTGGGGTTCACGACTCCATCAAGTTTACTCATGAAGTAGAATGCAATAATAATTTGGCATTTTTAGATATTTTATGTATTAAGAATATTAATAGGATATAATTTGATATTTATAGAAAACCATCCAATAATAATAGATACATAATAAGTAGTTTTAACCATTGTACTCAACATAAAATGGCTGTTTATAATAGTTTTATCCACAGAGCTTGTCACATTCCGATGACACCTAAAAGGTATTTTGAAGAAATTAACTCCATAAAAAAGATAGCGGACTTAATGGGTTTGATGATAAAATAATAGATAGTATTTTACGGAAACAAAAATAGAGGAATTTTCGGAAAAATTCTACCACATTAAAAGTAGTTGAGAAAAAATGTAAATATATTGGTTTACCTTTCGATTATAAATATAGTAATGGTTTGGAACTTATTTTTAAGAAATTTGATTTGAAATAGCTTACAAAAGTTGTAACAAAGTTAAGGATTTATTGGGTAATCCTAAAGATAAAATTCCAGTGTTACAAAAGTCGGGAACCTATGAAATTAAATGTAATTTGTGTGATAAGTTCTATTTGGGTCAGTCTAGGAGAAAGATAAAAACTAGATTTAAAGAACATGAGGCTCGTATTAAATTTGATAGGACTGAGAAATCTAGTGTGGCCGAACATGCAATGTCGAGTATGCATGGTTTGATTTTAACATTGAAATTTAAAAAAGCGGTAACCAGCAGTAGATTGCTGTATAGGTTTGAAAGTATATATATTTCTGAAGCTGAAGAAGGTGGTTTGTTGTTAAATGTAGATAAAGGGTCTATTCCTAGTTCTTCTTTGTTCTGGTTATTGAAGTTTAGAAATTATTGCTAATTATTTTTTTTTTTTGTCGGATTAGTATAGCTTTATTGTTTATCAATAGTGGACAAATATGATTGTGTTTTGTTTTAGATAAATTGTGTTAATTAGTTATATCAATAGATTATAGCATTATGTAGTTAGTTTTTCTCATTTGATGGAGTAGGCGTTGCCACGCCTTATTTTATTTTAAGTGTGACGAGGCCAACTGTGATTGGCTGAGTAGGATTAAGCGATCTTGACGTGGTCAACTGTGGTTGGCTAAGAGGTTAGGTAAGGAGTGGGGGAAACGCCTCGAGGTAGTATAGACTATATTTGTTGTTATTGTATTTAGTATGTAGTGTACCTCTGAAGATGACAACAGAGTTATCGAAATGTAAAGGTAATATAAACGCATTATACAGTTTTGTGTAGTTGTGTTATTTAGTGGTTTGGGATTTTTCCTTGTTCATATACAATCACCACAGTGCTCTAGTGATTTATTTATCAGATAAGGATAAGGATAATCCTGGCCTGTTTGTTCTTTATTCAACAATGAGGTTCACAGCATATCCAACACCCATACATGTCAACAAACACTAAACAAAGCTAAGTACAAAGCAGTAGAACGTGTAGTAAGACAATTAAAAAAATATGAACTGCACAGGAAAGAAGATGTTCTATTTTGACGGGAAAACTACTCATCAATGATTCAAATGCATAATCAGATGTATCGCAATAGCAAGTGTCAGATTAGATACATTCTACTGTATTAAATTAAACAGAATATTTCATGTATATGTGTAATTTGTATTTGAATAATTGTTTAGTTATTAACGACAATGCTGTAACAAAGGAAACTTGGTACAGATATTTTTAATAAAATTTGTACAATAGTATTTGTATTTATGATTTAATTTATTTACTATGAATACCCACTATGTACCAACAATTACCGTACTTCAATAACGTATATCACATTAATTTGTTTTTTATGACAGCGTGGAATTAATTTAAATGAATTGTGTCTGTGTATTTTTAAAACGATTTCTAAAATAATCGTCAACGAGTTAAGAATATTTGATTAAAATCTTTATTTAAAATGGTCTACAAACACAGAAGAAATTATTAGTATTTTGCTTTGGCAACACAGATGTCTAAGCTAATTAAAAATCTTACGCTATAGAAAAATTTGTAAAAATCAAACAAAATATTTAATGGAAAAATGTTATTAATGGAATGAAAAATGAAAATAAGCAACAAAACTATTTTCGATTTTTCAATTTCCTACTAGCTAACTCGGATTTTCAAATAAAATCATATGTAAAATGCACTGGAACGTTGATAATAGGAACCACGAATTGATTGACATCTTGAATTTTTGGCATTCATTTTTGAACTTTCTGTTAATCCCAATGGTAATTTTTCTTATATAATTCAAATTATATTTTAAGAAAGAACTACTTAAAGACGAATTTTGTTCTAAAATCTCTGCCAGTAGAATCTTTAATGAAATCACCCACTAACTGGAAGTTCTTCCGTGAGGCTATTTGTAATACGAAGTTTAGATTAGCCTATATGAGAAAATTTTCACGTAAGACATGACATTCCCTCTCTTTTGTTTTCTTTCATTTTCCGGTATTTGAGATCATGAGAGATCTATTTTTCACATCGTGTGTACGTATGTAGATACCGTTCTGTATTTTATGAAAATTTAGCATTTTTAAAGTGACTGTGAAGCAGTAAATTAATTTAGACATTTATTGCTATTACTTTAGTTACACAAAATAATGTTAACTAGGTACAGTACTGTACTGTTCTTATATATAATTGTGCCGATTTTAAATCAAACAAATTAAGAACTGCTTATAAAAACCAAATACTAGAATTGTTGTATTTTCTTTCACTTATTCCATATAACAGAATTAAAAAGGTAATCCGAACACACTGCCGAAGCGAATAATGTTAAGTCAAGGAGTCCTTTCTAACTCAAAGAAGGTGATTTTCACCCTCAGTAACTCGAACCTTGGTACTGTATTGTGAATTGGTTGATGACTCAAAGTATTAGTTATACCTTTCCCTTGAACGTCGATTTATCGAGGTTCCACTTTATCACCGAATATGACAACTTGCTTGAAAGTTATAATGCGGATGGAAACATATATCTCCTCTGCTCATTACACTCATGGAAATCATATTAAGTTAAATACTGAACAACTTTGATTTGTACTTTTGTTGACTTACATAAGGAAAGGATCAAACTAGAATACATAACTATAGGCTTCTCCGAGACAATACCAGGTACCTGTTTCAGGAGTACTATCTTAACATAGTTGCTAATACTTTGTAATTGACTGAACAACTAGTAATGCACTGGAACATATGTTAACAATGTCTTATGCCTAGAATGTAAGATATTATTTGGGACAGCTATAAGAAGGGAGAAGAATAACTCTCAATCCTTAGAAAAAAATAGTTAAGTAATAAACAGGCTGCGAGCTTCCATCATCAAGGTTGGTTCGTGTTCAAGGCTGTGCAAAAACTAATGAAAGCAGTATAAGAATGATGTTAATCACAGTCCATGCAAGTCAACTATATGATTTAAAACTATTGCAAACTCAATCAACACGAGTTATGTTAAACAATTGTGAATGCAAATAAAAATACTTATATATATTTTAAGCAATGTTACTTTGACAAAGATATGAAAGAAAATTATATTACCTATAGAATAAAATTTAGAGTTATTATAAAGCTAATATTTTCTCTTAAATAACTTTCTATGGCAAAGTACAGTTCAATACTTAAAAAGTAACAAGTCTTTATGATAATAAATATTTTTCAAAAATCACTTACAACATTTATTCTGCTTAACAGGAACTTAACGTTGTGAATATTGTTAAAATTTGCAAAGTGTTTTGCCTGTGTGACCTTTACCGGAACAGACTCAATCCCAACAACCCAACTCACAAAATTGCTCATCACGATGCTCGTTATACCTGAAATCGTGGACGAGGATTAGTAAATTTTGATATTAAATTAATTTTAACAGAAAATAAAAATGTATTTGTAAAAGTTGAAGCGAAAAAATAAATAAAAATTTAATGCATAATAAGCAAAACAAATTCAAAAAATCATTCCCTTACAGAACCAAAACATGTCCCTAAAAATAATGAAGTTCTAAAACTTATCCCTGCATGTTACAAGGAATCAAACTGGGACGAGGCAGAAGTGGATCTTGACTTACCCATTAGGATCTTTCACTAACCAAGCAGATAAAAATGCTCCAAATTCTCTATTCATCAATATTATTGAATAAGACTATTAAGTCTGACTAATGAAATAGCTCGGGTTTTGGATGATATTAAGGCTGTATCTGAAGCATTTTGTGATCTCTTTAAAAATTTGACTGTGTTGTTGAAACAACTAGAAAATATGGTATACAAGATGACACTATGTGTTCAATCAGATCTCATTAAGGGGATAGAAAACGAAGTCGTATTTTATTCTAAACATGAGTTTAGATGGTGAGACATGAAATTTTGTGTTCCTCAGCGTTCTATATTGGGCATCACTATATTTCTTTTGTATACTAATGACCCATCACAGAACATTTTTGTTTTGTGTCGGAAGGTTTTATTCTGTGTGCAGGGTATCACTGTTGTTATGGAAGATTCCGAGGCTGGGAGTCTGTAACTTTTTATTTCTCATAAATTTACTTCCGCTGAGGAATAGTTTCCCGATAATGGCCTAAAGTGAAATAGTTTAAAGACACAAATATTGCCCTTTAAAAGTAGGATCTGTAAGTCACATTCATTAGATGCATGTTACAAAAATAAAATAGTCAGCTTTTAAAAAGAATTAAGATTTTAGTTTTCGATTTGGATAAAAATTTAATTCAGCATACTCACATACAAAACCTTTCAACAAAATAAATTTAGCCTCAAGTGTTTTAAGATAAGTTTCAGACTTTGATGTCTTTTAAGTTGTGAGTATTTTCCTCCTTAATTTAATGTTCCCTCATCTTGTGTGGCAGTTATTCCAGCCCAGATAGGATTCTTTTGCTGCAAAAGAGGGTTGTGTGGATTTTAACTCATTCAAGACTCCATTTTTCATATACTGTAGTATTCTCTTTAAAAACATGAATTTTCTTAACATAACCATATTTATGTATAATTCACATGGTTTGTTTTTTACATAAACAAAACACTGTATTAGGTTGACTTTTCATATTGTAGGTACAATACTAGAAACAAGAATCATTTCCATTTCCAAAAACAAAGTCTTACGCTTGTATAATATAGTCCAATTAACAGTAAAATGAAACTATTTAATAAATAACCATCAAATTGTGTGTTTTAATTGTATATATTTTCTAAACATATAATTTTATTTAATAAAATTATTGTTATACTGCTGAATTTTTAAATTTAACAAGCATGGACGTAGCGGGGGGATGAAGTTAATATTATGGTAATAGTTATGATATTTTAATATTATAGTTTTAGTCACATGTTGGTCACCAGTTGGTTTTTTATTCATTAAATTTTGTCATTCATTAGTAGGCCTATCAAGTTACTCTGAGTTTAAAGGTATTTGATAAAAGTGGACTGTTCATCTTATTTATATTGTTCAGTCGGATATTTCATATATAAAAAGTTTTTGTTCATTTGAGGATACCTTGATGTTTTCTGTTGTTGTTTTTAGTAATTTCAGGCTTAATAATGGAAGTTGATATTTATACTCTCGAAACATCTATTATTAGTTTTCATATATATCCAAACGATGACCAATGTTGATTAAACTGTCTAGTTACATTATAAGTCTCATTTGTAATCCTTAGTTTTGTGATGTTTTTTTTTTATTTTTTGACAATTCACCCATGTGTGTTTCTATGAATCAAAATAAGACCAATGTATTGTGGGTTTACTAAGAACTAAAAATAAGTAAAAGTTGCAAGATAAATCCCTAAAGGTCACAGAGTATTTCACCCCAATATCACACTACTAGTGCCAGTCAATATGACAAAAGCTAACCCAGTGGAGGACTTCAGATATGAATCTCTAGAGATAAAAATTCCATGTATCAAAGCTTTGTAAAAAAAACAGTTCGTAAGTTACCGGTAAAAACAAAAACATTTGCCATGCGGAAGAAAAATCATAACTGAACATTGGGTTATATATATTATGTTGTAATTTTAATGAAATATGAATAATAATAACTCAAACCTATGTGCTATATCATGGGACAAAATTATTTTTGGTTCTGCAATAACTAGACAAAAACAAGGGTGTAATTTGAACGATGTCATTAAAAACATCATTTTATTAATTTAGATGTACGCTAAGGGCATGTTTATGTTACAAGAAAAGGGTTGTTTCGAGGATGGGTGAATGGACTTTCGAGTTTCTGCAATGGTTTGGAACAGTTAATTCTCTCATCTGAACTTTTCTTGTTATCCCTCGTAATATTAATATTTAAAATCTTTCAATTCATCACATCATCAAAAACAGAATATATCTCACCTTGAGCACTCCATAAATCTAATACTGTTGTATTGGGTTTCAGTTTAGCTGTTCTGATAATGGTTTCATACATCACTTCTGCCCCTAATTTGTTGTTTGGGAAGATTGTGTCTGGTAAGAGTTTGAACTTGTAACCATTTAACGTTTCCATTAAATAATGCTTTCCATACATCGGAATGAACGGAGCTACAATGCGAGTACATCGTTTTTTGGGGCTGTGAAAAAATAAATAATTTATTTATAAGTACCGGTATGTACATACTAATTTATTTACTTAACCATAAAATAAAAAAATAATGTAAAATCAACCATTGTGTACAGTTGAAAAATTATAAGGAGAATGGTGTTGTAAAATATTATTACAAGAAGAGATTCATATTCTTGATTTATTTTTTATTTGGGAAGGAATTTTTTTAAGAAAACTATTATAATATTTGTTCATTTAGTCACAAATTTCCATGTTTCGGTTACAATTTAACTTGTTCCGAATTATTAAAACCATCAAAATATGATATTTGTGTGATACCTGGTTTTAATAAACTCATAAAGCATTCTGGAATATTGTTATCCAAAAATCACTTGTTTCCACTGGTTTTAAGAGATTATCACAGGATTCAACTTATCTAGTTTGCTGACCATTGTTCGATGGCCTTTGTAAGATTATTATGACTGATACTGCAGTTATAAAATAATTTCGTTAAATCAAGGACGGACAGATTAATATCCATTAGGCCTACGATGAAGCAAGTGAACAACTGATGTGACAGATAATCTTGTTGTCAAGGGGAATGAGAAAAGCCGAGTAAATTAGCGTTTCAATTTACTGAATTATCAGAGTTTTTAATTCAGGTGTTACGAAATACGAACAGTTTTGTTCGAAGTTATAACCGACAAGCTAGGCTACCACAAATTTTGTGGACATTGGATTCCTAAAATTATTACAAGTATGTTAAGTTCTGATAATGTTGTTTTAGAATGCATCACTATTCCACATACTTCTCCTTACACACAAGACTTTTCAAATTAACAGTTTCAAATGAGAGTTTTTAAACATCCTGGGAACAATCTATGGTTTCTAGTAATTATCACCTTTTTCCTATGATTAAAAAAATGCTACAATCACTTACAGTAGTTTGAAAATTGAATTAAAAATTTTAATAAAGTGGTTGAAAGATAGTGTCACACAGCCTAATTTACATGTGGCGGAGTTCAACAACGAGCTACTAAAAACTTGTTTACCGATAATGACAAGTGCCTTAACTTAGCAATAAATTGTGTGGAAAAAATTCTACTTAAAATTCTGTATAGAAAGAAGCCTGTAATTGTATTGGTGTCTGTTTATAAATAAACCAAATTTACTTTTCGGACAACCCTCGTACTCATGTACGGTAATCATCGAACCACCCTTGACATTTGAAAAATAATTTGTTTTAAAATTGTAATATTTTCTAGTTGAAAGTGAATTGGGATTATGGCAGTTTACAACAGTTTACAACAGGGATTATTAGATAATTTAAAACTTTGCCAAATTTAATTAGCACAAACTTTAATTTTAAAAGGAAAATTAGTATATTAATTTAGATTTCACTTTTTGAGTATGAAACGTACGAAATTCATATAAAAATATGTTATGTAAAATCTATGGAAACGAAAATACAGTATTCGTCCCCATCTCTCTAAAATCATGGAAATATAATTAAATCATAATTAAGTCATGATATTTCAATAATGTTCTTTAAAACCAGATGTTATCTTTACTTTCAGTTGATCTATTAGTTAAGTAAAAACAACTTAAGAATTTATCACAATTTATTCAATATTAGCTAAATTGAAGATATATACAAACCTAAAACATAAACGTTTTAGTTTAGTTTTATTTATTAGATTAATAAAACAAATAAAATAAAAAACTTGTACTTGCCACTTCTGATAAAATAACGTAATGTTTGGTAAATGTCTTAAGAAGTACTTTTTCAACGCTAGTTGTTGCCTCTGCATTAATGATTTGGTATATCCTTTGGTATGGACAGTTACACAAACCATGACGTCGCCCGCCTCGTTGGATCTGACAATTAATGTATTCCAATGTCCTTCACGTTGTTCATAGGTTGCTTTAACACGAGATATTCTGATAAAGTCCTCAAAAACCTGTATAGTATAAAAGTAATGATTTTATACTGTTTTTGATGTCATAACGGTTAAGATATAGTTATTAGTCATAAGTTTTCTTTAACATTATTAATCAACATACAACAAACTTAGTTATGTATTAATAGTAGAGCATGGTATATTAGACAATTTAGTATATCTTACATTTATAAAATCCAATATCTTTCTGATTGATTGTCATCCTATAACTGGAGAAGAGCTGATTCGGTATTGATGACCTTTTATTTTAAATATAGGAAAGTTGTTTTGCCAGGTTTTAACCATTCAAAGCACTCCGTTTTATAACAGTTGACCCTTATATTCGTAATATTTGTAATACATCATACACATAACAACACAAAAAAATTCTTTTAATAGTACTAAATCAATGAATAAATATACAAATCGTACAATGTTTACACTATTCATACAACAAAATACTACACAGTCAGCGTTTTGTGTCCTGACGTTAGAGCTAATCAATATTATATAATCTTAGCTTTACAATCAATATTGTTTCTCTCCTTCTTTATTTCGATATATAGAAAACAATTTATATCTAAATGTCATTAGAGTGAATATGATATTGGATATATATATATGTCGCACTGTATAAGTCGCATACAGCAGAAATAAATAACCAGTTTCGCCATAATATGTATAAAGTTACTTCACGACATATTGTTTAGGTTGTAGTTTATAAGTTGCTTTTAGCATAAGTTCAGCTGAGTAAGCATAGTTAATAAGTAGCAGTAGAATCCTTTATACTTTAGTGTTAGTCAGAAGCTCACTCTGTACACTACTAAATGAATATTAGTTGTGACGAAAATACAATAATTGTTAAAGTCCAAATAGATGTTAGATTGTTAATAATAATTAAAGGTATTTTTTATTATTATTTTTTTTTAACGTAGCGTTCCGGAAATGAAACGTAACTGGCGCAGTCGGTAGGCCGCAACTCTTTAACCGGAAAGCAAACAACAATAGAATTTCGAAGTAATGGAAATAAGATCTTTCAACGTCAACTGATAACCGAATCAAGAGAAAAAAGCTGGAATGCAGTGTAATTGAATTTCAGTGAAGAGTAATTGTAAACCAACATCAAAATCGGTGAAAAAAGAGTTGAGTGCACATCAATACAAAGAAAACAAAAGTCGAAAAGTACAAATCCTAGTATGAGGATATATATGTGTGTTATCTGTAATTCGAAAATAATTTAATATAAGTATTTATGATTTGTAGATTACGTTTTAAATTAAATTTATGATTGTAGACTATCAATGTTAAAATGGCAAGATTTAAAAGAGAATACCTTGAAATGATTCCAGAGTATAATGGAGATCCCACCATGATAGTAAAATTTGTTTCTATTTGAGACTAAGTTGTTTAAAAAGTTTATGTAATTGAAAATGTGTGATGAAAAGTTTAGATTTGAAAAATAAATATTTGTTTCCTCTATATTATTTAAACTAAAAGGACAACTTTTAGAAATAAATGTAATTTCAAAGACTTATACAACGGAAGTTGTTAGCAAAACTTTATTGACTACTCATATTGATAAAAGAGAATGATTTAATTAATTTAGACAAAGAAATGTCAGTACTATAACAAGAAAGGTAAAAGTACATTTAAAATGTTTCGGCATGACAAAGCCCTCGTAATCTGGAAAAGTGCGATTAACAATAAAAAAATATATTTTGTGGAAATTAGGATTTTGTACTGTTACCTGGTGCTGTACGTTAATAGACATAGGTACGCGTTGGTATCAGGTGCAGTGGGTCAGTAACCATACTGTAACGCTTGACAAGACAAAATACTTGATAATAGTTGATTCATTGTCTAGGTATTTACAAATGTACCGAATTATGAGTCAACATGCAATTGAGATAAGTGACAAGTTGATAGATCATTTTACTAGCTGACAACCCAGAGATTATCATATCTGATAACGGAACAAGGTTTTTTAAAAAAATTTTAATAACAACAAGGTCGTTAAAGAAGTAATGGACTTATAAAAAATAAAAATCCACCATCTAAGGTACGCAATTTCCACAATAAAATTGATTTTACAAACCTATTCATTGTACTATAGTTGAACATATTATATTATTGAATAACCTACCTCAATTTAAAAATGATACCATTTGGAAAAAAGTAAAATATGCAGTTATTAAATATAAAAATACAGTTAATGCCGTCACGAATTTAACACCCATAAAAAGATTGTATGGACACATAAATACAAAGTCAAATTTGGACATTAACCTGGAAAACAAAATTGTTAGCGATTATATAATAAATTAACAAAAAGTAAGAACTAGGAAATTGTATGAACTTATAACGGAAATAAGTTGTAGAAATGAGGATAAGGTTAAAAAAAGAAAAGAAATTTAGATAAGGAAAAAGGTCCGAAAGTATCAAAGGAAGTTTATGTTAAGACTGTACAAAAAGAGACTAAAACAAGAAATAAATATAATAAAGGAGAAATCGTCTTTCGTTAATCCAGAAAGGAAAACTGCAAAAATTAAGATGAGGCACTATAATATGAAGCGAAAATGGATATTTTTAGTATTAAAAGATGTAGGGGAAAGGGTACAAACTCTAAACCTGAATCTTCTTATTCTATTGCAGCTACATCACGGTGCATAGAAAAATGGAAACTAATACAGTTGAGATCAATGACATCACCAAAAATGTAAAAATAATCCCGATTGAGCTAGGAAAAGTAAAAATGAATACTTCCTAGCAGACTTTTGTCCTTAATTTAGCATTAAGGCTACAATTCGCAAATGACAACTCAACACTAATCATAAAAAAACTCTTTGACTAAGAGCCTAATATTTATAAAGAAAATTTGAACACTAACAATGTAAACAAACACAGATCAAAATCATCTGTTAGAAGAAACAATCAGACAGCAAGTATAGGTTACAAACAGTGTTGCTAACACAACAAAACAAAATATCCTACTTTTAAAATTTGTTTAATATATGAAACATGATCATTAGTAGCTATACAAGTGCTTTGAAATGAGTATAAAGTAGTGTAACTGTCTTTTTAAACGATTTTTAGGTGCGTTATGATTAAAAAGTTTATGTTTTCATAAACAGAACACTGTAAGCTATTAAAAGAAGGAGTAAAATCTAAGTTACGTCATATGCCTTCGTTTGATTTCCATTATTGTTCAAGCTTAAGTATGACAAGGCTAATATTCGATTTTCTTTCCGTGTAGTGAAGCCCAAAGGTTACTATTATTGTTAAATATTAATTCTGAGGAGAATCATTTATCACGAAATGCACTTGTAGAGTCAAAACTATCACGGATCAGGTCCATCCTCCTAAATTTTGAAAACCTCCTTTCCTTTATAAATAATGTATACGTTAAAATTTATTTGAGTTGTAAAACTTTATTTTACCTAGGAAATACCCTATTGTAACCTTTTAAACTTACACTATTATTCAAGTATTAATTTGTTAATACTTACTGGATTGTTAAATTATTATTATTTGTATTGTATAATAACCTTCAAACAATCACTTATTTTCAGATGCGTCTGACTGATTATAAAAAAAAACCTAATACGGAACCTGACAACATCTTTAACGACCAATTGCTGTTCGGTTCTCACGCCATATACGACAGCGTAATGATGTTCGAAGCTCCTACAAGATATACAACCTACAACACCGATGACCAAGTATCTACAATGCATCCACAGTTCACGTTTGAGTCAGCCCGACAGTAGACGTATTGAGTGATAACGTGATTATACATTTTAAGAACCCAGAAATGGTGATTATTTTATAGTTTTGTACATGAAATGTTATGTGGTTTTGCTTAGGTGTAATGTGAAAAAAAAACTTCTTGTCTTCGACAATGACAGTGTGATGTCGAAACTGCAGTCAGACGTATCTGAAAATAAGTGATTGTTTGAAGGTTAGTATACAATACAAATATTAATAGTTTAACAATCCAGTAAGTATGAACAAATCAATACATGAATAATAGTGTAAGTTTAAAAGGTTACAATTGCGTATTTCCTAGGTAAAATAAAGTTTTACAACTCAAATAAATTTTAACGTATACATTATTTATAACGGAAAGGAGGTTTTCAAAATTTAGGAGGATGAGCCTGATCCGTGGTAGTTTTGACTCTACAAGTTTATTTCGTGATAAATGTTTCTCCTCAAAAATAATATGTAACAATAGGCTTCAGTGCTCGGAAAGCAAATCGAATATTGGGGTGTTACATTATTATTCTATTGAGCTACATAACGGTGTACTGAATAATAGTAACTGGTACAATTGAGATAAAGGATATCACGAAAAATGTAGTAATATTCCCGATTGAGATTGGAAAAGATAAAATAAAAACTTCTTAAATTTTATTTAGATAATTTTGATGTCCATATAAACAATGTTGATGCCTATTATAAAGATGTGATAAGATATGATACTAAATATTGCCAAAATAATTAAAATGATAATAAAAATAGATGTAAGTGTTTATTATAAGATAGAATTAGTGACTGATAATGTAAATAAAGAAAGAGACATAACGAATATATAATAACAAAATGCCAAAGATGTATTACATGAAAGATTAGAATTTATTATGTTTAAACAATGAGGAACTAAAAATAGGTATTATCAATGCTCTAGGATCCATTGCGAAATTTATCACAGGAAATAATGTTACCTATGATGATGCAAAATATATTAAAATGGTAGAAGCCATGAAAAGAAAGAAAGAAAAAAGTTAGATAAATTTGATTAAGAATACTCTATTATTGTAAACATTATTTAAGTATTTAATAAAGCTATTAAAAATATTGAAAATAACGTTGATGAATTATGAAATAAATTATTGTCTAAATTTTAAATATTATAACTTTTTTTTCCTGTTAAAAAGTAAGAAATGAGCTTTCTCAACATATTTTACACATTTAGAAAACATTTTCAGGAGACATACAAGTAAGTCAGTGAGAAAATAGATTCATTATTTAAACAATAATTGGAACTAAAAACTTGTTTAATTGCTACAGTTGATCCCAATATACTATTTACCCAAATTACAATCACTTGAGGATTTCAGTTCATAGGTGTATACAATATTGTAATCCATCGAAATTTATTTTAAGGGATGCAACGTAAAATATACAAGATATTTGGCATTTAGCTAGTTCATGTGTGAATTCTAGCAGCAATCGCTATCTGTTAGCATCTATGAGTACAATGTATGAAGAAACACACAGAACACACATCTAGATTTACTAATTGTGACTGACAAAATACATTATATACAAGGCTACTCCAACACATACTCATAATTAATTACACTTGTATATTTAGAATTATTACCTTTGCGACTCTTTTATGACTTTCTTTAATAGTAACTATATTCGTTGGATGAACAGAAAATGTCTTTCCATGTGTGTGGTTTTTAACTGCACACCCCACAGTTTTTAGATTCCCATCGAGGCCACGTCTGATATGAAATTCATCTTTATTTCTATAAGCTCTAGTAACCGGCTGAAAAATTAATATTTCAAATCAAACAATATGAATACAAAAACTAAATTAAAAATTATTTTCAAAATTGTGCTACGTTTACGTACAGAAGGAACGATTTGAAAAAGTTTATATGTCATCAGATTCTTCAAACTCTCAGAACTTTTAACTATCATATCAATGATTGCACTACAACTGTTCTGTTTCATGTTCAACTGTTCATCGTATGACAGATTCCAATATGGAGAAACTGCTTCCGCCAATTGTGCATATTGATTTTCAGCGGTTAATACAAATTCTTTCTCATCTCTCCATACATTCCATGTTTTAGAAAAAGTTGTACCCTGATCAAAAGAGTATAGTAAATAAACACACACAATGAGATAACACAAACAAGTCATTGTTCTAAGTTAAAACTGATATAGTGACAAAGAATATACCATATTTTCAATTATATAATCTAATAATAACTAAATAATGAGATAACCCTCATTTATTTTAATTATGTATTGTCAAATGATAGATTAGTGTTCAATATAAAAATCAATTAGTATATAATTAATTAGATTAAATGGATTTATTCTTTGTGTAATAGTTAAATAATGAATAAGTTAAATATTTAGTTATTCTGTTGTTTAATATATCAATTAAGAATTTTACAATGTTGGTACTGTTTGTAAAACTGTTATAATGTTCATATACTATTAGTAGTTTTGTAAAACAAAAATATATTTTGTGATTTTTATGAATTATATAGTTCTATCTATAATAATGATCTACTAAGTAATATAAATGAAAAATAAATGTATTATATTTAAAAATTAAAAATAAAAGAATTTCATTTTTAAAAAGTTGTTTATTGTTATCGAATCATTAAAAATATCTAGAACACAATTTGTACAGAAATACTACATTGACTTTTTCAATATCACATTTAAAAAAAATTTTCAGCATATTCCAAACCAAGTTTACCATTTTTTTTATATTTGGTATATATTAAAAATTAATTAAACGTTGGTTTGTTAATACTTACGGATAATTTATATTTATTACAAAATTCCACTTGTTGTGTGTTGATCATAGGCAGATAGTTACTGAAAATGTTTTTTGAGAGGGCTAACGTCCCTTTGTAATTTATGGTAATATATTATTGGTTTTAAACACTTATTTTATCAACACAGACAGAGCATACACAGTATACAGAATGCGGAAGTTAAAACTACAGCATGGAACTAAATAAAACACTGATAAAAATAAATGTAATGCAAATATTAACACAAACCCTTAATATCCACTAAACTTAACGCTGAGCCAAGGATTAAGATTATATATAATAGCAATACGACACAGAAAGTCTAAAAGTAAAAAGGGATATTTATTTTTCAACTAAGTAATAATATCTTACCTAAATACACACAAAATATAATTATAAATTAATATAGTAGTAGTTGTTTTGTTCATTATAACGATTTTATTATTACCTAGCTAATATACACCTTCTTCACAGGAGTAAAATGATATTTGTTTTAAATATTTAAAAAACATACAATATATATATATATATATATATATATATATATATATATATATATATATATATAAACTATGTAATTTTAGGGTAATATTTAGAAAATATATAATTTGCAACTTTATTTCTCAAAAAGATATCACTGTACTTTAAAATTGACAAATTGTACTCATAAAAAAAGTTAGTTTTAAAATGACAAATCATATCCATAAAATGAATATATTAAATGTTGAGCTTGACTTATGAGAAAAATTATACAGAATAATAAAAAACGTGAACACAATTCTCACAAAAATACGCCTAAGTATCAGACGCGTTTCAACGACTATACGAGTTATAGTTGGATTAGTGTAGCTCATGTCCCTATCATTGAAGAGGACGACCTTGTCGTTGAAACGCGTCTGATACTTAGGCATTTTTTTGTGAGAATTGTGTTCACGTTCATTAATTACCCTCCATAAAATGAAGTTAAGTTTAAAATTGATAAATTCTACCCAACTCGTAATATCAAAGATAATATTTAGAGAAATTTTGGTTTACAGCACATCTGTTAATTATGCGGAGTTCAGGGTTTTGGAAGAAGATGGATCTGGTTGACGGATGTATCCATGAATGGTTCCAGTTCTTGTCTTGACTTAGACGGTGTACAGGGTCCTGTTACTGAATTTGGCTGAGTTCAGGAGAAGATTTTATCTCTATGGCTCTATTTCGATTTTCCGATTTACTCTCTCGGTTTCTTTTACTTGAAACGACTACGACTTTTATGTTTTTTTCTACTGTCATTCTTTATACATTTTCGATTTTAATTTTAACTTTTTAATTTATTATATTGTGTTATTTATATACTCGTCCTGCCACTATTTTAGTTCCCGGAGACAAGTGATTTTCTTTCGTTGATTTGATTTTTTCAACTTCCACCCTGTAGAGGCATCATAACTTTTTTTTTTTTTTTTTTTTTTTTTAATATTTCAAGATATCTACGGACAGTCAAACAGCTTAGTACTTTTAATGTTTTAAGAAAGAGAATATTTTGATTTTTCGTGTATCTTTTATATTGAATTTTTCTCCCTCTTATTACCATATTGGTATCAACAATTCCCTTTCCCCTACTTCACTTGTCACCTAATTTTGTTTTTCAGTTTCTTCCTGTTTTCCTTCATATTTTGTCTAAAATTGTTTGAATATTAATTATTAATTTAATTTAGGTATTTACCCTATATTTATTCAGGATTGTTTGTCTTTTTTAAATTAATTCACTTTATTAGCCTTATTAGTGAGTTTTGGTTAATGTTGGTTCTACTGCAAGGGTCTAATGACGTGTGTGTGTGTGTCTTAGTATTTCAACAAAACTGATACTGTGGTGCGTTCTCAAAATATACCTTGTGTACCGCTTAAGAAAACAATAAAATTCAAACCACCAATAGTTCGAAAAACTCCCAAACATGAGAACTTTTTTAGAGGGTAAATTAAAAAAAAAGTGAAAATTTGAAAAACGTTATGTAATAATGTCTGTGTGCATTACGTATAGCATCCCTGTTCATCATATGTGTAATCCTCTACAGTCCAAACTTGTGGACCGATACAATGAGTGACAGTGGAATTGACTGTGGTAATGTCTTTGGTAGTAGCAGTGTAAATAGCTGTAGCTATACGTGTAGCAAATGTATGGTAGTGGAAGGGACATTGGCCGTGGTAGTAGTCGTTTTAATATTTGTGGTATTAGCTGTATTAGGTATCTGAGCAGTGGTATTGGGTATAGTAGTAAGAGTAGCAATAGCATTGCAGAGGCAGGTTCAGCGTTGATAGTGGTAGCAGACTGTGGACTGCGGTCTTTGGTAGTAGCAGTGTTGTTGGGAATAGTATTGTTTATAGTAGGCCCAGATAGTGTTAATGTCACCAACATATAAATACCCATCATACACACAAATATGTAAATAAACATAATCATTTTTGCAAACATATATAACAATATACACATGAAAATACACTCAACATACATAAAAATATACACATACACATACCCTACATACCCCACATACATACACCCTCTCCTCCTCTCCCGTCCTAACTCCACTCATATCCTATATTGCTTTATAAAAACAATAATAAAGATAAAATGTTCATGTTACAATACCCTGCGAAGTGTCTAAGTCTGCTGGATTGCTTTTTAATATGGCGTGGAATAAATTGATTGATACTAAACAGTAGTGGATCGGGTTCAGTTAAAAAAAAAAAGTTTATAAGTATTTTTCAAATACATAGTAACCAGATTTACTCCGGAAAATAATATTATTTGTTATAAAATATAAAAACCACCTAAGTTATAACAGTGGGTTATAATAAACTCTTATTAGGAAATGGTATTTAAAAATTATACAGTATAAGAATATAGCTCAATTCAGTAACATTAAAATGTTAAACACGACAAATAATAATGTAGTAATCAGAAATGGCTAAGTCCGCTTCTCAATAGCCCTTGTCCTAACATTGTCCGGTATAAGAATTGTTTGTAGCTTTTGTTTATATATAATAATAAGCTTTAAAAGTAGAGAACGGGATACTTGAGGACAAGAATCGGGTGGAGGATGGTGGGGGTACCCATTCCCTATAGACCCCTCCCCCTTGGCCCCTCCCCTTTGGCCCCTCCCACTTGGCCCCTCCCCTTGGCCCCTCCCTCTAGGCCCCTCCCCTTCCCATTGACCCCTTCCGCTGGCCACCTGTGACGACAATTATTGTTGTCAACACACACACACGAGGTCATACACTTATTTTTTTTAATACAAGTGGGATTCGAACCTGTGAAGTTTGGATTTGAAGGCGGACACGCTACCGACTGAGCTATCGTGCATAGTATTACAAGTTGTATATTTAACGCGGTATATAAGCCGCCATTGTTAAACACCAGTACATTTCGTAGAAGTTTGAACTCGAACCCCTTACCGTAAGACGTACTGAGTTTTTCGCGACCGCGAAAAACTCGCGTACGTCTTACGGTACGGGTCTGGGTCGTACCTCTAGGTTAGGGTTACTCTGATGTATACAACAAATAAAAATAGTAGTGTCCAAATTTAATGTGTTTGTATTAAGATAGTTAACCTAACCTATTTTATGAAAGGTTTCCTACTTTTTCCTATGTTCACCACAGCCTATTTGTATCATATACCATACTTGTATCTGAAAACTATCACCAACCTAACCTATTATAATCACCAACCTAACCTATTATATGTATGAAAAGTTTATATTACTACTTTTGCTTGTCCACCAATTACAACGTGAACAGATTAGGTTAAACTAGAAGGTGTAACCTAGGGTAAATATCTACCAACCCTATAGAAGGTGTAACCTGAATTACATATTTACCAATTTTATAAATGGTGTAACCTAGGGTAAATATCTATCAACCCTATAGAAGGTGTAACATGAAGTACATATTTACCAATTTTATAAATGGTGTAACCTAGAACACTTATTTACTAACCCTATAGAAGGTGTAACCTGAAGTACATATTTACCAAATTCGCAAAATTAAATAGTTTTGAGATTTACAATGTTTTGAGTGTGCCAAAGGAAGGTGATTTCTGTGTTGACATAAGTGTTTATTAGTATATATTTATATAATGTGTTAAGATAGTTAACCTAACCTATGTCTATTGTATGAAAAGTTTCCTACTTTTGCCTATGTTCACCACGGCCTACTTGTATCATATAACAGATGGTACATTTAATGTGTTATATATTTATATAATGTGTTAATATAGTTAACCTAACCTATTATAATGTATGAAAAGTGTCCCACTTTTGCCTATGTTCACCACAGCCTACTTGTATCAGCTGGTACAATTATTAATGTGTTATATATTTATATAATGAGTTAAGATAGTTAACCTAACCTATGTCTATATTATGAAAAGTTTCCTACTTTTGCCTATGTTCACCACAGCCTACTTGTATCATATAACAGATGGTACATTTAATGTGTTATATATTTATATAATGTGTTAATATAGTTAACCTAACCTATTAGAATGTATGAAAAGTTTCCCACTTTTGCCTATGTTCACCACAGCCTACTTGTATCAGCTGGTACAATTAATGAGTTATATAATTATATAATGTGTTATATATTTATATAATGTGTTAAGATAGTTAACCTAACCTATGTCTATTGTATAAAAAGTTTCCTACTTTTGCCTAAACCTATGTTCACCACAGCCTACTTGTATATATTTATATAATGTGTTAAGATATTTAACCTAACCTATGTCTATTGTATGAAAAGTTTCATACTTTTGCCTATGTTCACCACGGCCTACTTGTATCATATAACAGCTGGTACATTTAATGTGTTATATATTTATATAATGTAGTTTACTCCGTTGGCTACCAGGGTGTAGCAAATGTGTTTTTGTATCGTGTTAAATCTAAAACCTATGACCAAAGATTGTTAACCTAGACTTAACTTATGTCTATTAAAGTTCCTACTTTTGCCTAAACCTGTATGCTTACTACAGCCCACACGGGTGTCTTATTATGGCCAATGTTTTTGCAAACTATTTAACAACCAAAATATATTTTTACCAACCGATTTACCAACCAAAATATACTTTTACCAACCGATTTTCCAACCAAAATATACTTTTACCAACTGATTTTCCAACCTAAATATACTTTTAGCAACCGATTTGTCAACCCAAACATCCAACCGATATACCTGTTAGCGAACGATGGATTTGCCCGCATCCAGCCATTTTTACAGACTTGTCTTTGCTTCCGCCACTGCCCTGGGAGAACCAGAGCACCCCCACCATCACCACCTTCCACCTGAGCGCACCAGGTCTGCGTGTGTGCGTTGAAGTGACAGAATGGAGCATTCTGCTTGGACGAGAAGCGGCGGTGCAATTGAAGATGGAGCATTCTGATTGGACGAGAAGCGGCGGTGCAGTTGAAGTTATAAATGGAGCATTCTGATTGGACGCGAAGCGGTCACGTGACCAAATGGACGATTCCGATTGGTCGAGAATAACTCCATAAGAGCCCATGTTACGACCAAATCCCTGTGATGTATCTCTAGGTTACACTGATGTATACAACAAATCAATATTCAAAAGTAGTGTCCACAGTCGGTGGTTACTCCATCGACTACTAGAGTGTAGCACCGGTCAACCACCCACAGTTAAAACATGGTCTCACACGGTTAGAGCTACTCGCCGTGAAAAGAAATATGGAGCCAATTTACATTGTTTCCTCGCAAAGTAGGGAGACGAAAAAATTTCGTACTCTAAGGACAAATATTCAGTTTAAATTTCATCCACCACCCGAGAATGTCACGGAAATTGATTGGATAAAAAGAGGCTTTGAATGTTTGGTGGACAAAATGAAAAATGGAACAGCTGATGGTGATCTGTTGGGCTTTACGTTTACTAGTCTCAATTTTAAAACAAAGACGCCTGGATACGTTGCTTTTCGTAAAGCTTCCGACATCTCTGTCGATAACTTATGGACAATTTTTGGCGGATTAATCCAAAGCAACGGTGAGGCGGGAACAAGCAGCGATAATTTCGAGATAACCTGCACCAGAGTATCTCCACGAAATAAATAGTGCCACCAAACTCTAAACACACTCATTTACATAATGGGCGTAAAGCGAGCCATTGCGGCGGAGCTCCACAAGCCCGCGCGAAGAAATTTCGAAACACGTAGTGTGACACTGAAAGGTGTTAATGACCTTTATCAAGCCGATCTAGTGGAAATGATTCCATATGCTAAAGAAAACCAAGGCTACAAATATATACTGACAATGATAAATGGTCTGAGAAAATTTGCGATTGCAGAACCGTTAAAGACAAAGTCTGCTCTAGACGTATCTATAGCGTTAGAACCGATACTGAAAAAACATCCTATGAATAACTTTTAGACCGATCAGGGGAAGGAGTTTTTCAATATGCACGTGAAGAGATTAATGAAAAAATACAATATAAATCACTACGCCACTTTTTCAGACAAGAAAGCGTCTATGGTGGAGCGCCTGAACCGTACTTTGAAAAATATAATGTGGCGTGAATTGACGGCACGTGGAAGTTACGAGTGGTTGGAGCTGATGAAAAACGTAGTAAAGACATACAATAACACTGTGCATAGTACTATCGGCATGAAACCCGCTCAAGTGTTGAAAAAGCACGAGAAAATGTTACTGGACAAAACAGCACTCAAGAGTACAAAGGCACTGGTGCGATTTAAAGTGGGTGTAAAAGTTAGAATATCGAATTTTAAAAAGACTTTTGCTAAAGGATATCTACCCAACTGGACAAACGAAGTGTTTACTGTGTACGCTGTTGTACCGACCAATCCTGTAACGTACATTCTACAAGACTCGAAAGTTGACATTCTGAAAGGAGGATTCTATGCCGAAGAAACTGGCAGGTCAAAGATCGGCAACGTATATCTTGTTGAAAAAGTATTACGCAAAAGGGTTTAGTATTGGTGCGGTGATTAGGGTTGACAAGGAACACGATAGTTGGATTGATAAAACCAAGCTTGTTGTTTAGGTTTTGTATTTAATAAGATAGCACTGTTAGTTTTCCAAAGTATTCAGGCAAACGTTGAGCAGCGTATTGCGTTTAAAAAACACAGCGGTAACTACGTGTATGAAACTTTCACGTTGTTGCAAGTTGCGACTCAACAATGCAACGTCACAGTTCTTTATTACCAAACACAGTTAGATCTATATTGTGCGGCCCATCAAACAGTGGCAAGACTAATGTGCTATTTAATTTGCTCTTCAATCCAAATGGACTGAAATTTGCCAACGTCTATGTATTTTCTAAATCACTCCAGCAGCCAAAGTACAAGTTTTTGGAAATCATACTGGGAAATACCAAATAAATTGGTTATTACACATTCACGGACCACGAAAATGTCATCCATCCTAGTGAAGCGGAGCCAAATTCGATAATAATATTTTACGACATAGCTTGCGAGAAACACAAAATACGTAACTATTTCACCATGGGACGTCACAATAATATAGATTCCGTCTACTTAGGACACACGTACAGCAGGATTCCCAAACAATTGATTCGAGATAATGCCAATCTCTTGGTCCTTTTCAAGCAGGACGATCTCAATTTACGACACATTTACAATGATCACGTAAACACTGATATGGTGTTTAGTGCTTATAAAAACATTTGTGCAACCGCGTGGAAAGATTAACATGGATTTGTTGTAATAGATAAGGACAGTGGACCTGAGAATGGAAGATATAGAATAGGATTTGATCGAATTGTAACAGATTTTTAAGGTACAAAAGGCGTGATATTTGCAACAAACGTCATTCTACAAGATGTCTGAGAAGAGAGAGCATCTAACGCTGGAGATAGCCAGATTGCGCAAGGCTATATAGAAAAAGTACAGACAGTTGAGGTACGGTGAGGCCGAAGAGGAACGAATGTATACTAAGAAATACACGCCAATAATTAAAGAGTTGCAGAAGAGTGGAGTGTTTTTGCCGAAACAAGAAATTAAACCCGAAGAAGAGTGGGATGGAAAGACGGAAATAGCGGATGAGTGGAGCAGCGAGAGTGAAGAAGAGAAAAATGAAGAGTGGACTGTCGGGGAAGTACCGGCTACTCCCAGTGTTGATTTTGTGGATACCGAAATAATTGCAGAGACTCCGGACCGACCGCAGCCCAGTGTAAGGGAACTATTGTCCACACCTGTAGGGCAAAGTGTATCTGAAAAATGGGTAAACAGTACTTTCGCACTACCGCTGGCACGAAAATATATGCTCAAAATAATGAAAGATACCGCAGGTAGTCGGAATATAGATCACTGTTACGGACCGAAAATCGGAGCCGACTCTATGATGATCGGTAACAAGACTCTTCAGTTGTCGGACGATGGTGAAATTATAATTGACGGAGTACTCTATAAAGGGACGCCCGGATTGTACGAGTTGGTGTTTAAGCGTATACCCGATGATGAAATATATACCGAGGCCGATTTACGAGAGTATAGAGATATCTGTGTGAGATCCAGTGCACACAAACGGTTATACGATCCGAACGGACAAGTTAATAGTAACAAATCTATAAAATATAGAAACATTATAGAGCATTTATTCCCACCTAAAACAGTTAGCGGGAGAGGATATTCATACTGGGACGATCCGAATGAGTTGTGTGACAGACTAAGACATTTGTTGGCATCTCACGATGCAGGACATACGGGACATGCAAATGAGAAAGCTTCCATTATAGAAGAACTAAAAGAAGCTGGAATTATAAAAGGCGCGGGAATTGCAAAAAATAGAACATGAATACGATGAGTGTCGACAAGTTTGGACGTTATAAGAGTGGCGGCTCCAACAGAAAAATAGGTCCTAAAGGCGTATTGTTTTACCTTAGACCAGAGGGAGACAGAGGGATGATATAGGAGGTAAATTGTTACATAATGTAGCTACAGCACGCTCTGAAACCGATGTGGTCACCCTTAACCAATTAGAAACAAAGTGTTTAATGTTTGATGACAAGAGGAAACGATATGACGCAAGCTGGAGACCTATAGGTGGTTTAGCTAAACCGAAAGACAATGATTATGCCGTGACAAAAGAATATCTTGAATCGTTAATTCCAGTTAAACTTGATAGTTGCTATGACTTTAAAAATTATCGGCTACAGGATATTGGTACTCCGCTAGAGGAAGGCGATGGCTTAAACGTGAAATATGCTAGAATGTACTTTATTGGTAAAAATTCACACAGTAAATTTGACGCTCAAAAAAGCTATATATGCAACGTAAAAACCCCAATACACACGGAAGACGCAGCCAACAAATACTATGTGGACAGCAAGGTAATACCGTTGAACAGTAACGGTTGGAACTGTGGTGGTAAAAAACTGACCAACTTGAAGGATTTCACTAGCAGCTTGGATGCAATCAACTTTCAACAGCTTGAAGAATTGAGTGTAATTATAGATCGTGCTCTACTCAGAGATAAAACAAAAGACTGCTTTGATGCCTCCTCAAAACGTATTTGTAATATTGCCGACGGTGTTACGGATAGTGATGCCATCACACGAGCCCAATTAGTACAGGCTATAAGAGCAACTGAAGCTGAAACATTAAAAGCATGCAGTAAGAGAGTGAACACATTAGACAACAAATGGCGAAGGGAATTGATTGATCTCGCACATATGATTAAAAAACAATATAGTAAAGTCAATACTCCTAAAGATACATTTAGTCATTGTCGTATGGTGTGGAGCGACGACACTGAACAACCATAAATACGTTGCACCCTTGAGTATTGATTCAGTATAGAAATGGCAAAGGGACGAACAACATCAAAAAGAGTCAAAAAGGGCCGTGGTTTCGTTTCTGGAATTTTAAGCGTTAGTGATAAGGTTTTAAACAAGGCTATAGATCTATTGTCTGTAGAACTCCATCTACCCTCTTACAACTATTGCGGTCCGGGTACAAAACTAGCCAAGAGATTAGCTCGTTATGATAAAGGAGTCAATCCTTTAGACTAAGCGTGTAAAGAGCACGATATATCGTACAGAAAATACAGTAATTCAGAGCATCGTAGAGAAGCTGACAAAATTTTAGCAGAACTGGCTTGGAGTCGAGTCAAATCGGGTAACGCGTCTATGGGTGAACGGGAAGCAGCGTGGGCTGTAACAACGGCCATGAAAGCGAAATCCAAATTGGGAGGTGGAGGGAAAAAGTCGAAACGTCCCTTGTTGATTGGGAGTTTGTATCTCAAACCGTATCAAAAAGGCAGCGGTCTCAAACAATATGCAAAAGGCACTGGCTTGTATCTCAAAACGTATCCAAAAGGTAGGGGACTGAAAGGCAGTAGCAGAACCAAGAAGTAGAAGATCAATAAAAAAAAAGTTTGATTGATTCATTACCAAACAGACCGTTAACAAATATTTATTTAGAAAAATATGCCGTGAGGATACCGTTTTTCAGAGGTGTTTTTATGAGGGATAATCTTCCCCCGACGGGGCCGTTGAATAACGAATCCGCCATTGTCAACCTCGATAGTAGCACGGGTGAAGGTACACATTGGGTGTGTTATAAAAAGCGCAGTGAAAATGTAGAGTATTATGACAGTTTTGGAAATCTTAAACCTCCACTCGAACTGA
The DNA here is from genome assembly GCA_963513935.1 of Aphrophora alni. Lineage (NCBI taxonomy): Eukaryota > Metazoa > Arthropoda > Insecta > Hemiptera > Aphrophoridae > Aphrophora > Aphrophora alni. The sequence goes on along the minus strand of OY740770.1, from coordinate 57,982,808 downwards.
CTAGATATTTTGTTTCCAACGCTAATATTCACTATAATTACAAGCGACATCAAAGTGACACTTCAGTCGTCTGTGGACATTTGTGCTTAAAGTTTCTACTATCATGAGTATTGTTTTAAACGGAAATAGTTCTACACTTTCATGTGATTTCTTTCCACCGATTGATCTATCCGATGGAGAGTGGGAAATCGGTCTCATTGATCTTGTTGTGTACAATTCCATTCCCAATATCGAAGAAGGAATTAATAATAAATTGTATCTCGGTGAAGATCAAAACGATAATTATGAAGTGACTGTTACTATACCGACAGGTTCGTACGAAATTGAGGATATTGAAAAATATATCAAATCACAGCTGCCTTCGGAGATTGCATTTTCGCTCAAGCCGAACAATAACACACTTAAAACGGAACTTAAGTGTTCAAAGACTATTCGTTTTAAAGACGGATCTATCGGAAAATTACTCGGTTTCAATAATGGGGATTTATCAGCCAACCGAAGACACGAATCTGAGATGCCCGTCAATATAATAAGAGTAAATGTTATTAGAGTTGTGTGTAATATTGTAACTGGGTCATTTCAAAATGGAAAATAGTCACACAATATACACGAGTTTTACCCACAAGTGGCTCCGAGGTACATGATTGTCGAAATACCGACGACTGTAATATATTTACCAGTCAACGTGAAAACCATTCATAACATCACCGTATGCCTTAGAGATCAGAACGAAGTACCTATAAATTTCAGAGAAGAATCAGTTTTCTGAAACGTTTTCTCTCGGCTTTGGGATTTAAAGTGAAAAATGGATCTACTGGCAATAGATAGTGCAGCAGAATACAATGACGTCATCAGTGGTCTGGAATACCATTCGCACAGACCTTATGCGTCGTCAACGTACGGTAATAACGATGGAATTCGTATTCCCATAAATCAACAGGACGTGATCACAGCACCGTTTGATAGTATATTGCATATAAAAGGAACACTGAGCGGTACAAAAGCGGACGACAGTGCTGCAACAGTGAAATTGGTCAACAATACCGTAGCCTTTCTATTTGACGATATTAGATACGAATTTGCCGGTAGCGAAGTGGACCGTACGAGAAATGTCGGAAATTCCAGTACCATTAAAAATCTATTGTCGTTGCGAGAGAGTGAGAAGAATAAATTCAGCAACGCAGGATCGTTGGGAGCCGGTGAGAGGGCTACCGTTTCAAACTTTTCCCTCTCTGTACCATTGAAGTTGTTGATGGGCTTTTTCGAAGACTACCAACGGATTGTAATGAACGTAAAACAGGAACTAGTGCTCTTACGTTCGGCCTCCGATTTGAACGCTGTATACAGTGATGATGCTGCAAACGTTAATCTAAAGATAAGTAGTATACACTCGAGAGTGCCTTATGTGACGGTTTCAGATTCACTCCGATTGAATCTTTTGAAAATGATCAAAAGAGACGAACCTGTCCATGTTCCGTTTCGTAGTTGGGAGTTACACGAGTATCCAATAGTGCCGCAAACAAATCAGATTTCGCGGACAATTAAAACCGCTAATCAGCTGGATAAACCGCGCTATGTTTTTCTAGCCTTCCAAACAGATAGAAAAAATCAGATCAAAAAGGATGCCTCCGTGTTTGACAAGTGCAACCTTTCAAATTTAAAACTCTATCTAAATTCACAGTATTTTCCTTACGATAATATTAACGGCGAATTTTCCACAATAAACGAAATGTACAATAGATTCCAAGAATCGTACTATATGCACGAGTCCTTGCCCAGTCTAGAATTACAATCTTTTACAAATTGTCCTCTCTTCGTAATCGATTGTTCCAAACAGAACGATTCTATTAAATTAGGTCCCGTGGATGTAAGACTAGAAATAGAAACTTCTGCTAATATACCTGTAACTACTACAGCCTATTGTCTGATTTTACACGACTCGCATATTGTGTACAATCTCCTTACGGGTACAGTGAAAAAGGTTGTGGAATAGATGCGCACGCGCACACAGTATAATATTATCGATACACAGGGATCCGATCATTCGCGGGCGAGACACCATGTGCTACACATACCCAGGAGTTGTTCACGCTTTCCTCAGGCTCGTGCCTAAGGATAGGTTATCCGATTTAGATGATGTAATTGACGAGGATAATATCTATTCATTCGATTGATATATGATCGAAGAGTTGTTGAACGAAGAATTCATCGATGACGGATTGCTCCACAACAAAAGTCAGTTTCAAGACGATGAGACACAAATATCGAGACACGTCTATGCAGCGTTAAAGAGTCGGCTATCTTCGGGTAACATCGGCTGTGCTACAGATTCGGTATACGTTTTAGTGGGTGCTGTAGGAGTGGTTTTTCGTTCCCGATATTGTGAAGATTGTGAAGATGTCGAGATTGATGACGTGATATACTATCAATTCGATAACGACGACGAACCACGATTACACGAGTTTCCTCTTGTACAAATCTATCCGAAATTTGACAACGATTTAACTAAAATTACTCCAACATTTCAACAAATATTGTTACGCGGTGGGAGTGATAGTAGTGATAGAGCAGTGTGCTCACGGTTCAGTCGAGACCATGGATCCGAGCAAGAAGGATCTGGAGCGAGCTCCTACTAAACGTCAGGTGCCACCTATCCTCCCTTTGGGAATTTTTCTTAAATCCGTTCATTTCTTAAACAAAGAGTGCACTAAATTCATAGCAACCGGTTTATTCCAGCATACAGGTTTCACTCTCGGACTTTTAGTACAGAGTGGTAAAAGATTTGTTTACTTAAATCATCATCTACTTGACGAATTGTCGATTCATTTAAAATTTATAACGGCAGCTCTCGGCAACAAGAGTACGTTAAAATTCAACATGAGTATCGGTGACGTAATAGTACGGAATACTTTCGGTAAACGTTACGTTCAATTGTACGACGGCCAGCATTGTTTGACCTTGACCGCTGACGAATGGAGGCTATTCGAGGAGAGTATGCCGCTCGTGTCCAGACGTGTCGCCGAGTTGTTTTATATCGAGAAAGAGTTACGCTCCTACATCATTGAGATCTTGGCAAGTGACGAGCTCGTATCTAGCACGCTAACCGAAGCGGACAAACTGTACGACGAAGTCAAGTTGTTTAAGAAACATGCAGGCGGCGGTAGTTGAATTTCACGCCTTTCGAGACAACGACAACAAGTATATAGTCAAAGAATTGGCAATTGTCGGTGATCAATTTCAAAGTGTTACAGTCTTTAAACCGCCCTACAGATTTTCTCTCCTTAACGAAAAATCTCAAAAATCGGCACGTTGGTTACAATCTTGTTTTCACTATATCAGATGGGATGAAGGAGGTGTACCTTACAACGAGGACACGATACGCACTTTGTGCAAGCCTTTTGCAACCCTTTTCACAAAAGGATTGGAAAAGGATCAATTTCTGAGACAATTTCATCCGTGCGTAATGGAATTGCCTCAGGAGGAGAAATTCTCCCATAGTGGAGACAATAACTGTATATTACCCCAGCATAATAGTAACGTAGATAGTAAATGTGCACTAAAAAGTGCTAAAAGTTATTACGATTTACTTCTAGCCTAATTTGAGTTTTGTGTGTGTTTCTCAGGTCCCTGGCGAGGAGTTAATTCTCTCGTAAACCTGTGTGTGGATGTGTGTGTGTGTGTGTGTGTGTTTCTCAGGTCCCTGGCGAGGAGTTAATTCTCTCGTAAACCTGTGTGGCTTGAATTAAATTCGTAAAAAAAAATCAAAAAAATCTAAAAAAATCAAAAATCAAAAAAAAATTTGGAGGCCACAATTTTGTAATGGAGTGGTGGTCACAGGAAATAGCGATGGATTTGGGGCTATTTCCACAAATGGTAAAGCCTTCTGCTTGCTCCGGCTTGTAATGTGAGCACGAGGAACAGCTTCACTGTAGCACGTGACGGTTCCAACCCCGTGAAAACAGAGGACAAGTCTATTTCGTTTCAGTTACTAGTTAGAAGCGCGTGTGAGAAGATGTGGTGGACCGATTGCATAAATTTAGAAAATGTATACGATTCCCGATACTCGACTTACACGGCACGGCTACAGACCTATTCAAATTGGGACTATCCCTTGTCAGCGAAGAAATTGGCGGAAGCAGGATTTTTTTACACCGGTGTTTCTGACCGTACAAATTGTTTTACCTGTGGTTTGGGTCTTGGCAATTGGGAGCCACATGTAGACCCTATTGTCGAGCATTACAAATGGACATCCAATAGATGTAGATATATAAGAGCACTGGAACGAGTTCGTAGCACGTTACATAACAGCAGTATTATAGTAAATAACAGCAGCAGCAACAGTATGGCCTGCGAGTGTAGGCTATGTAAAATTTGCTACCAATCGGATATAGAAGTTTGTTTGTTGCCTTGTGGTCATTTATTGGCTTGTACGACTTGTTCACTGAAATTAAAGCATTGTGGTCTATGTAGAGAAAAGAAAACTGCCACTGTACGCGTATTTTTTACATAGAGATACATCACAGGGATTTGGCCCCAACATGGGATCTTATGGAGTTATTCTCGACCAATCGGAATCGTCCATTTGGTAACGTGACCGCTCCTCGTCCAATCAGAATGCTCCATCCTCAATTGCACCGCCGCTTCTCGTCCAATCAGAATGCTCCATTCTGTCACTTCAACGCACACACGCAGACCTGGTGCGCTCAGGTGGGAGGTGGTGGTGGTGGGGGTGCTCTGGTTCTCCCAGGGCAGTGGCGGAAGCAAAGACAAGTCTGTAAAAATGGCTGGATGCGGGCAAATCCATCGGTCGCTAACAGGTATATCGGTTGGATGTTTGGGTTGACAAATCGGTTGCTAAAAGTATATTTTGGTTGGAAAATCGGTTGGTACATCTTAATACCATCTTAATACAAACACATTAAATTTGGACACTACTATTTTGATTTGTTGTATACATCAGAGTAACCTTAACCTAGAGGTACGACCCAGACCCGTACCGTAAGACGTACGCGAGTTTTTCGCGGTCGCGAAAAACTCGGTACGTCTTACGGTAAGAGGTTCGAGTCCGAACTTCTACGAAATTATACTGGTGTTTAACAAATGTTACAACATGGCGGCTTATATACCGCGTTAAATATACAACTTGTAATACTATGCACGATAGCTCAGTCGGTAGCGTGTCCGCCTTCAAATCCAAACTTCACGGGTTCGAATCCCACTTGTATTAAAAAAAATAAGTGTATGACGTCATGTGTGTGTGTGTGTCGACAACAATAATTTACGTCACAGGTGGCCAGCAGAAGGGGTCAAGGGGGAGGGGGAGGAGAGGGGCCTAGAGGGAGGGGCCAAGGGGAGGGGCCAATGGTAGGATTTAAGGGGGAGGGGCCAAAGGGGAGGGGCCAAAGGGTAGGGGCCAAAGGGGAGGGGGCAAATGGGAGGGGCAAATGGGGGAGGGGTCTATAGGGAAGGGTCTATAGGGAGGGGTACCCCACCATCCCCACCCGATTCTTGTCCTCAAGTATTCCGTTCTCTACTTTTAAGGAACAAATATTAGGATGACGTAGTATTTTTAAATAACATTAAGGAGAAGTAAAATGGTTATAATTTTACATATATGAAATAATACCATTTAAAAAATGATAATGATATTATGGTAAAAATTTGTAGTATTGTCTGAATAACTCGAAAAATATCCTTGGCCATACGTCTTCAGATATAATACTGATTAATATTTCCGCTACACTTGGAGTGTCCAGCAAACAGGTTGTTACTAATTTGTGTAAAATGGTTAACTATCAAGGGTAAATAAATTATGTATGTGGTTTTTAGGTATGGTATCACTAATAACGCGTATGAGAAAATATATATTAGCTTGTTACCAACCACCATGTCTTCTAAATAAATCGATGGATCCCGAAATGATGAAAACATGTCACCGAAGAAAATTGCGATAATTTGCTTTAATATATGATTTCTGCTGTAATGCAATGAACCTACAAAGTCAACCGGTCTCCCACTTAACTAGAAGGAGGATTATTAGTGACTCGAAAAATAGCTTAACCAACAAACGTTTCGAGAACCAGCTATATCATTTAAAGTGATAATGTAACTGAAATTTTTTTGAAAATTAAACTCATAATTTTAATATGGTATTATTATTAAATCCATAGTTCAATGATAAATAGCCCTGCTTTGCAGTTAATGTTCTTTATCGAAATTTATCACATTCGGGATGGTCTAATTCAGAAATCTAACCAGAACCCCGACCGTGATAGTAAGGCCTTCACAAAGTGAATATATTAATATGATTATTCCATAAGAATTGTAAAACACTGTTTCGTAGGTAAGTATAGTTATTAATAATAGAAAATGGTAAATTTATTAGTCTCTTACATTATACCCTGCTATTAATTGTATAGATAATAAACTGTTTGTTTATTCACTAAAATTTATATTTTACGTAGTACTTTGAAGTTCATAATTGGTGGTTGGAGCTCAGAAACAATTAAATTAACGTTTGCAGTCTTACCCACCTAGATAAATAATTGAGTTACAAGTAAATTTCCACCATAACCCCTATCAGTTAATGCACATTGAACAAGAATGAAATAATTAACATAAATTTTTGGAGTATTTTTAATTTATTAAATTCTTTTCCGTCAATTTCTTACACAGTTATTAGATTTGACAAAGGAAATGAAACTTTTGTTAATGAAGAAATCAATATACATTTAATCCTAGCACAAAATACAAAATTATTCTAATGGTATAAATATGAAGGAAATTTAAAATCCTTTTCATAGTATTTCCAGTTTAATAAATTGCACTATTGAATGTCTATTTAGAAAATCTATGTACTGGAGTTTTAGTAATCGCAGAAAATATATTTTCTTGTGTCCGGAAAACTAAATTTAGAACAAATATATTTCCAACATATAATTAATTAGGAATTAACTTTATGAAAACCTATTAATAACAGTTATATATTTACGTTATATTGATGCCTAACATCAGATATTTCTAAAACCGTGTTGTTGTTTCATCCAACCCTAATAAATGGATTAAAGCCATACAAATCCTATTGCCAAATTAGAGCTTAATTTGTGGAGTTCCATGAGTGATATAATTCCCTTGTTTTAAGCCCTTAATCACAGATTGACCATGTTTCATTTATAGATTCTAATTGGGTATGCTTGACTAGCGTATTAAACTGCACAAATAACTAAAGGAAATGTATTATATCAGAATAGTTTTTTTACGTAAAGTTCTTCTTCTTCTTTTTTTTGACTACAGCCCATGTCGAGCACTGACCTCCTAAATGATCCTCATCCAATTGTCAATATTGGAGCATACCGTAAATCAGGTCCTTATATTAAGTATATAATTGTTGAGTATGTCCTTTGTAGCTACACATCTCTTTCGTAAATTATCCACAAGTAAAATGTCTTCATGATTAGCGGTAATTACTTTCGAATTTTAATAAGTGTAGAGTTTAACATCCAGATGCTCACATTTCGATGCTATATCTTTTTTTACGCCCGACTTAATCCTTAATAGGTCAGAGGATTCTTGTCATTTTACCTTCAATAAGGGACCAAGGAGATTCTCTGTCGCTTGCATGTTTGTACAATCATCAGTCAAAAATACACAGTTAAAATTTATGTTTTGTGTACGGGGCCATTATTGGTTTCTAGTGGACATCTCTAGATTCCATTTAGGTTACCAGAGTGAAATAGAAGTTGATAGACAACGTAAGACAGCATCACATTTCGTGATGTTCACTATAGTCCGTGGAAAGTTTGGACCCGAATAAGAAACATTTCTTCACTCTTCAGGTTGTGGATATCAATAGAGATATGTTTCTATTTTTATAATCTTCTCCCTTTACTCTCTTAGTATTTAAGTCTCTTCCTGATTTATTTTCAGTCTATTCTCTAGGGCAGTCTCCTTGAAACCAACGTATATATCTGTGTGTTTAGTCATAGAACGTGCATGAATGTTTATATCATCCACGTACCACATTGTAGGATATAATATAAGCGAATGTTTCGTTTACATCAAAAGGAAACTTTCGAAAAATGTATTCCAAGGTGATGTTAAAGAGCGTAAAATTACAAGACCATCCCCTAGCTTAAGTTCTTATAATTAGTTGAAGAAATTTTAGAGCTCTTTTTATATTCGTACTTCATACTACATGTTGGTCATTTTATGTTTCAAGAGTTTTAATAATTTCGAGACTAAAGTAATAATAATGATTCAGTGTTTTACTATTGAGGCTGTTGTATGGTTGAAGGAACGTTTAGTTAACTGTGGCAACAGAACGTACTTTTATTGCAAAATGCAAACGATATTACATTTTTTTATGTATGGAAGGAAAGGGCATTATTATTTCATTTAAATACAAAAAAATATTCTAGACCTGGAACAAATACCCAATTTAATATGGACAATTATCCGGGAAGTACGATCATTATCGACATTTTACCTACAAAGTAAATAAAGCAGGACCGTGTTATTCTACTCTTCTCTGTGGTAAATACACCAATTCCGCTTATTTAGGATTAAGAATGTTACATTTTGAATACAAAATATATATTTTTTAAATCTACTTTGCAAATTTACAAAAGTCGTGTATCGGCAAATACCTATATATATTATGGAATATAATTATTTGGACATGTAAGAACGATCATCTGCATTAAGTATCATAATACTACCAATCCGAATATCTCTGATACCTAAATGTATGAAATATTTATTTATATAAATTATAGTCAAATAAAATATTATTTTAAATAAAATATTTTATTAAATTTAATATTCTCTCTTACATAACAATGAAATTAAAAAAGTTTATATATTATTAATATAATTTGTCTGAAATTTAAAGTTTAATATATATATATATATATATATATATATATATATATATATACATTTTTGGTTTACTATCGTTGTATATACGAGAATATAAACTATATGTCATTTTTTACCAGAGTCAGAGTCAAAGACTGTTAGTCAAAAATGACTAATTACTTTGTTAAAAGTTTTACTGTTACGATAAGTAAAATTTAGAATAAAATAAATAAAAATTTACCATGTTAATAATTTACATATTTACGTAATAAATTTGAAATAGTCGTAACAGCTTCTACCCACATTCTTGTTTTTACAAAATATTTCATCTCCTACGTTATTAGATTTTGAACAATGTAATTTCATAAAAATAATTTTGACACATTGTCTCAAGCTACAAATTAAGGTTTAATTATTATTATATGTCTTATAGAATCGGTATTTTAAATATATATATTCGTGATTCACGTTTTTATTGTGCTATAATATACGAACCGGATTGTCTCAGTAATTAAACTTTTAATATAATAGTTCATTTTATTTCTACTACTTTTAGTCTAACTGTTTAAATAAGAAAGGGTTATTTATATATTATTAATCTTCTGTAAAAATAGGATATTTTAAACTAGTTGTTCTGTCAAAACACCCTTGGACGAAAATAATAAATATCGAAAATATCTAGCTCGTACACAGATTGTATAATGATTATTTACGAATATACAGAATCTTGGAATTTGGAATGGAAACCATCAATCTCAGTCTGTCTGTGTAGTATTATTAATAATATAGTTTGTATTATATATAACTACAAGGAATGGTACCTACAGTACAGGCAGAGCTAGAAGAACAAATAATATTCTTGTACTACTGTCACCGAATGTCGAATTGAGGGCATATAAACATGAAGTGACGCGTATTAGTGCTAACTCACAATAATATATATTTTTCCAATAATACAGTAGAATATAGTAATGAATTTCACTATTTAAATATAGAGTAAAACCACAATATTCAAAAAGAATAAATAAATATATATTTCTGTTTCCCGATTTAAGCTTTAGATATATTAATAACGGTTTTTAATTGGTTATTAAATCTTGGTGTAAAGCCATAATTGCTTTTCCGTCACAAGACTTATAGCTTAAGCAAAAATATATAAAGGAAAAACCTTCATTTTGCCATATGATTCACATGACTTGTTTTGCAATAACAAAGCTCAATAAGAGCTTAATAAAATTCTATAGATAGGCCAATTGACCTTTAATTATAGATATTTAATACATTTTTTTAAAAAGGACAATATCCTTTATCTATAGATTTTATGATATCTGCAAAAGAGTATTATACTCTGATGACGGGGAAAAGCCACATCTGAAATAGTTCCCCGAGTATCTAAATGTTTAAATGTCCTGAATGTATCTAGGAAAAAGATGAATAATTACAAAGGTAAAGTGGAACGAAATAATTTAAATAACTTATAAATAAACAAAAATAAATCTATAATTTTATTGTACAGAATGATTTATCTGATGAAAAGAAAAGTAGTGATTTCCTTTTTGAAAACCGATGTCTGAATGATGAAATGTTTTATGAGAAGTATTGCTTTTTCAAAGGAAACACCGTTAAAAGTGGTCATGTTTCTCATTTATTAAATCGAAAAAAAATAAAGCAACATAAACTATACAGTAATTAATTTTTGTTTTTAATTATACTTTTAAACCTAAAAAAAGAAACCATTTGGAATTATTATCAATAGATAAATTTTGTAATCAAAAATTGTTTAATAGTAAATAAAAATAAAATAAATTTATGTAATACAACGAAAAAGTAAATATAAATATTCTGAAAGACTTTCCAAACAATATAAATATAAAAGTTTTAATTAAGCTGTACAGTGAGTAAGCCAAACACACAGAAATAAATACATAAGTAAATAAAACAACAATAATATACTAAAAATAACTTTATTTTTAATATGATATAATGTACGATACTTATGTTTGCTCATCCACTTACGTTCAGTTGAACTATTTATTCAGCCAAGGTCACGTGTTTTTTTGGTGGCATTATACCTCGCTACTTTTTTGCTAATTACACATTTATAAACATAGACACGATTTCACCAAGTTAAAAACATTGTTATTATTCTATCATATTAAAAAACTTAAAAAAAAATAAATAAACTTATACAAATTTTACAAACACGTACACTCTTTGGTTTTACCAAGCAATAAACTTAGATTATTCTCTTTCATTTCGTGTAACTGTGTAGCCGGCTATCGTTTTTGTAGTACTGACAAGAGTTTATCTCAATGTTTTAGTGCTTCTTGATGGAAGACTAAATAATAAGTTTGATTGAACATTTCGCTTGTCATTAAATATGTCTGTCGGTGTGTCATTTCCATATATGTAAATTTGGTATTGTTCTTGTACATCCATATATTTACTCTTATGGCAGAATTCTTATGGTAAACCCAGTAGTCAATTCTAACAAATTTACACAAAAGTGGTGTAAAATCAATTATTTCGGGAAAGCTAGCTACAAAGTGGGTAATATTTTAGAAAAGAAAAAAAAATACTATAAACCAGCCTTTTATTGTAATAGAAATTTAGGAAAGGTTTTAATAAACTCTGAAGATAAAATGAAAAATGGAAAAAAAGTGGAGTTTATAAATTGACATTTTAATGCATTGACAGTATTTGTAATGCTGCTTATATCGGTCAAACAGTTCGTAATGAAAGAAGTTGGCGGTTAGGTCATAAAAATACTAGTTTTTCCAGTCATTTAAAAAATCAAGCCTTAACTGATTTTTATTCTAATAATAAATTTGAAATTCTCCATGTTAACGTCAAGGGCAAAAAAGTAAACATTTTAGAAATATTAGAAATTAAGAAATATTCTTGTAATAATGTTAATTTAGTTTTAAACGATCAGACAAAATTCTTGTCTTTTTCCCCACTAATTCAACCTTTGTCAAAGCCAGTTTAAAAAAGTTTTGACTCACTGGGTTTCCCGGCTACAGCTTCCATTGTCATGTAACGGGACTTGTGGTGTTGGTATCACAGGTGTGTACAATTCTTCTTAGGTTATTTAGTCTTTCTATAAGCCTCGTCATTGCAGTAACTGGTCAAAAAATAGTCAGATAGACCAATAAATGTAGAATTTTACAAATGAATTATTTGTGAGTTTTTTATGTGCATAACATGGAATTCTATCAAGTACCGTCGGTCATAAGTATAAACAATATGTTAGTATTCTCTTTCTTGGTTTTATTTGTGCCTCATTTCTTTTTTTTTAAATTATTATGAGTTGATATTTAGTAAATTGGAGTTGAACTTTAGAGTACTAGTTTTTGTGAAACAACTCTGAAACAAGTTGTATTAAATATTAAAAATGTAACAAAAGACCAGTCTTTAAATCTATAAACGGTATTGTAATTATTATAGGAGGTACACATGGTCTTGTTTCAAAAAGTAACCCAAATTGAATGATTGCCATCAAAATCTATTTTTGAGCGTAGTAAAAGATAACATTGCATAAACTATTCTCTATAGATATGATGCAACTTTTTTTAAACATAAACATGGCTTATAAAAAAAAAATCATTAGAGACTAAATTTATTATTATTTTACATAAATAAATATATTTTTATTAGAAAAGAGTATACGAAGCATATCCTACATTTGTACCATTTCACCATCTCTATGACTATCAGAACTTGTAATATTTATGGTAAACTAAGCAAACAATTTACTGTCAAATCCTCTAGCTGACTCTTCAACTACACACAATATTCTTCTGTAAACAGTGAAGTATTTAGTAAGCCGAATTTTAAATTTTCAATAATAACTGATATTTTATAGTCAACCAATTACAGGAAGACAGATATATGTACAGCCATAGCCGCGCATTTAAATGAAATTGTAGACTCGAAATACAAGCACTACCTCTAATTTATACATTTTTGCCTAAAATATTAAAAGATAAATAAAAAACTCCAACAGTTATTTTGTTTTTAACTCCAATTTTGATAAAGCCAGTGAATATCTTTATCTTCGAAGCATGGGCATTACAATTTAAAGAGAATTACCTCAATATTTTTCATGCCTATATTGCTTGTTTTTCTCGTTATAATACAAATGGGAGTGGAGCGGCTATACTTATAAGAAATGACATTCAGGTTAATAAAATAATTATACAAAAAAACCGAAGTACAGATATTGTTTTGGTACATCTGATTACTAAATTATAAAACAAAATATAATCAATTTTGTAAAATAGTATCTATGGAATAAACTTCTATCATGTAGTAGTATTCTTATATTAATAAAAAATGTAACAAGATTCAATGAAGTGTTATACTAAAGGTTCAATGAAAGACATTTGAATATATAGAACTAGATAGCATTATAAAAGCTCGTTTATTATTTAATGGAAACCATTACTTATGTAGATCATTGAATATGAATAGGTGAGTTGAGATAATTCATGGCTCTCGGATCAATGAGCTTGAAAGAGTGATAATACAAATTTGTTAAATAATATGGTTTTGGGAACATTTTAGGAGAATCACAGTTAAACTCTTCTCAAAATAACTTATTATAAATATTTAGGTAATATATATACATATATATATATATATATATATATATATATATATATTGTTACCAGGGGACTTAAATTTAAGAAAAGGCGGAACCAAATGGTAACAATGTTTGAAAAATAAAAATAAAAAAAGACAAAGACAAATTTAGTAAATAACAAGGCTCAAATTTATTAACAAGAAGGAAATTTCGATGGTTCAGATTTTATCATTTACAAATCAAAAAAAGACATCCTGAGACAGATCATCATAAACACAGCTTATGATTAACAAGATTATAATTAATCAAAAGTTATACGCCCTTAATGTAACATATAATAATAATTTTTAAAAAAAATTGATGAATAGATTCTGAAAATTTATCCCCCCCTTTTAGTTTATATATATATAGTTAAAAAATTTAACAATAAAAAAAAAAAGACAATGAGCACAGCTTAATAATTAACAGGATTATAATTAATCAAAAAAAAAGATTATACGCCCTTAATGTAAAATTAGAATATAAAAAAAAGATGAAAAGATTCTGATATTTATCCCCCCCCCCTTTTGTTTATTAAATAATAGTTTTTTTTTTAAAAAACAGTTACAAAATTTAACAATGAAAAGATTCTATAAATGATATGATATTTTAAATTCAAAAAAAAAAAAATTATATTAATTTTAACAAGTTCATTATTAGATTAAATATTACATATCATGATTTGTTTGATAAATTTCTTAAATACTAAATTGGCCAATAAACTTATATATTTTAAATAAAAGAATTTGTTATAAAATGAGAAGTTTATAAAAAAGGAAATGAAAATTTTGAATATTGAAGTTTTATTAATTGACGTCAATTTTTATTAATTTAGAAAATAACCTCTTGGAGGTTGTTAGGACCGAAAAGTTTGCATGCAAGCACCACCCAATGATTATTTTTTATATAATTTATAAATAGCTATACAAAACTACATTTAAATGACAGCTTTAAGAAACACATTTCACTGAAGCAAATTAGGTACATGTACAATATAAATTTAAACAAAGTTCTGTAGAGTCAGTTTTAAGGAAAACATCACTTTTGTGCACTTGAAAATTTGTTGATTTTTTATACGAAACGTGTTTTGCAAACAGGCAGAAACATGTTATGAGCTTTTGCTGGTGTATGCAATATGAAACAAGTTTTGGTAGGTTTCTCCAACCAGCGTATTAGCTAAAGCAAAAAACACGTTTTTTTAGCGTCTGTGCAAAATCAGACGTGTTGTAGCATTAATGTTCTTTATTAAAAATATCTGATTAATTGTCAAAATTAGAGAATATTGATTGCATCACAGAAATTCATTAAGATTATAATTAAAAGCTTCTTAGATGATTATAAAGCTATTTATATATACTTAGTTTTGTTTAAAACAAAGCTTGTATGAAACTTGCAAAAATCTGCAAAAATCTGTAAAACGAATATTCTGATCTAGAAGAGATTTCTTTAATAGTTTTATATTTGACATGTTCAATAAGATATTCTGATTGTTTAATGTTCAACATTAGTTTGCACTAATTTCACATAATTGCTCAAAACTTAAAATGTGACTGCTCAAGGTTTTGTAAAGTATGTTTTAAGAAATGAAAATTTTTATAATTATTTAGTTTCAAGAAAAAACATTGAATATTAAATAAAACATGAAATACATATTTTAATGAATAAATGATAATTAACAAATTATTTTAAAACATTAACAAAAATTTATGATATGATAAAATCTGTAAATTTGTATACCTGGAAAATCCTGTCGCAGTTTACGTGAAATTGTGCCGTGAAAATAAAAAAATTTACTCAACATTTTTGAACACTAAAGAACACTTCACAAATTTGTAGACTAACATATTACGTTTTCTCAAAGAACTGAAACATGAATTTTGATGTGACCAGAAAAAAAAAAAAATAGCGGAGCTATGAAGGTTTCTTGTACATGTTGAGAAATACAGGTAGACTGACAACGAGTTTTAGAACAGCTAGCCTAACCAGCAGTTGTACTTTGTACTTAGATAGAGACAGATATAGAGAGGGAAGATAAGAGGGACGGCGAGTGGACTGTCGATAACAAAAATGCAGATTTATTCTACTGAATGCTACAATATATATATATATATATATATATATATATATATATATATATATATATATATATATATATATTTAATACAAATAAATACCGAAATTTTATATGGATATAGAGTTTATATCTTTTTATGATAATTGTATATTGAAATCATATATACAGAGATATATTTCTTTGTGTTATTCTCAAACATAAGTTTAAATTATGTTTTGCAAATATCAACTTATAATTTTAAATTTTGATTGTTGTTCCAGCATGTTTTCAACAAAAAATCACTATATCTTTAATTAAAAACTGATTTTCAAGTCAGATTTATTGTTTAAATATCATGACTTTATATTAATATCAAGTGCTTTTAATTACTTTCGTTAATCTACTATATATATATATATATATATATATATATATATATATATATCAAAATGATTAAAAATAACGTATTTAATATTTGATAGTATTACTGACAAATAAAGAAATTTAACCTACTATCTATATTACAACATTCGAAAAACCAGTCATAATGTAACGGCTAGAATGACTGCTCAATGTGGTACACACTCATTTTTTTTTTACAGTCCAGTTAAAGCCTGTCAAATAAGAATAATAAGAGTAATTTCTTCACATTCCACATAGTATATAAAAATACAAAAAAAGTTGCCTTCACCTCAAATATATCCATAAAATCGATCAAAATTCAAATCGTAATATTCATCAACTGTAATAAGCTAAACTTGTGGAAACTTCAATTACAATACGAATAAAACACAATCAGTATGGTTTATGTGCATGTAGCAAATGAGAGGATGACTTACTCATTGAAATGTCTTCCATTTGTATTGCTATTATAATGTGGTAGTTTTTGATCGTTGGGATTTCATTTATTTATTGATAATTTATTCAATCATATATTTAAACTACATCTTTATGAAGGTAGGAGAAGAATAATACAAAGATATTTGATGGAATCATTTATTTTAATCAGTTGTATAATATGGCAATATTTCGGAATCATATTAGAAATGACTAACCAAACAAGTATTTAGTCCATTTTTTTATATTATGATACTTGGAATGTTAGATTTCGTAAATAATTGATACGATTTACAATATTGACCGAAGGTCTTGGTAGAACTCCATTTTAATGAAAAAACAACACAATATTTAGTAAATTCTACAATCTAATTGAGTCTTGAAGACCATGGTTTCGCCAGCAACGGCATTTACAAGGCACCTTAACATAGACTAAAAAGATATTAAAACTAACATATAATATTACAAAAAGAACAGTTACTTAGCTAAGGGGGAGGGAGTAGAAGGGCGCGGGAAACATGTGGTCATAAGGAAGACAAAGGTTTTAACAAAGGTGAGTTTGACAAATATTCTACCTGATCATTGAGTACTAGTTTGGAGTCTTCACAAAATATTGTCCTAAACTTTAACATTTCTAATGAATTTAATTTACTACTTTTTGCATTTGTTAAGCTTTGTTAAGCTCCCTTGTAAATGCCGTTGCTGGTGAAACCATGGTCGGCAAGACTCAATTAAATTGTGAATTTACTAAATATTGTGTGGTTTTTTCAGTAAATAATTGATATAAATTTTCAACAACATGTATTGATTACTGTACTTTTAAAAACTGTAGAGAATATATAACGAATTGCATGTGCTTTTAAATTTGATTTATATTGACTAATGCCGTAATTATATATATATATATATATATATATATATATATATATATATATATAACTCATATATTTTTTGAAAAATCCTGTTCAGAATATTTATAACTGGGTAGTAGTAAGTTATACTGTAAATATTGATCATTGTTATAATTTAACACAATATTTCTATTTTCATTTTTAATTTATGTGTTTTTAATTACCATTTTTCCACCAACGTGTTTTGAAATATATTTGTTAATGTGTAGCAAAACGTTAAAATCCCATTGTTTGCAATAACTATGTTTTACTGGTAATGAGACCGTTTAGTATATTGATAGTTTTATATACATGGGATTACAACTACTAAGGGGTAAATATGTTATAAATTCTTTTTATCAAAAATATTTCATTTTGATGAAACTATTTTAAATAAAAACATCAATCTCTTGAATTAGAATATCTTCTGTTGTCTTTAAACCTAAATATTGTGGCATGTTTGTATAATAAATCAACATCAACTTTTGAAAGACAAAGTTTTGACGAAAAAGTGTGATAATATAATTAAGTTCATTTCAGAATATATAGGATAATTTCGTAATAGATCATTGGTATCTTGAACGTAGGATGGATTTTTCAAAAACAATTTACTCTTAAATATCTTCGGCATAGGGAGAAATACCGTCAGTATCAGAACCATAGCTGGAGACAAAAACGGTTCCGGGATATGGTCTGACATGCTTATGTATTTATTTATTTTTTTGACTATGTGTACAAACACTGGTGTTGTTGAATTGTCTGGTGTCAAGATTGCATCCCTTTCATCTTACCGTCCATATTTTTTGACATTTGTTATTAAATAATAATTTATTTCATCCTAGAATTGATCGCCGAGACCTTCATATATTTTCATATACCGGGTGTTTGAGACCACATGGACACTATCTGTAGCGCCTAAACGAAACCAGACAAAAATTTTCTTCTAATTAGAACCCCCCTTTTCGACCCCAAAGAATTCAAGAAAATTATTTTCGACGCTCCTCAATGACCCAAAAGGGCACTTTTGGGGGCAGGGTGGTGTTTTTGGAAAATTTTCAAATAGAAACATAGGTCGTGTGATACCTCACGATATTGGCATTGAGCATGCCATGTTATAAATGAGATTCTTCTAAGTCATTTTTGTATGCAACAGTTCTTTTTAAAGAACTTTTAAATGTACATAGATATTTAAATTAAAATAGTAATTTCTTAGTAAAACCATTATGAAATTGTAAATGAAGACTAAGTATGAAATATACAAACTAAAATAGGTCAAGACCTACTTCTTATATTGATCCCGCACTTCGTTGCTTTACGATTATTCAATAACATCTTTGATTAGAATATTTATAAACAGCTCTGTAAAAGATAATTATACAAATGGAATTCCTAATTTTGAAGATTCAATTTTAACATTCAAAAATTTTTTATTTATCCCGTGGAGAATTATGGAAGCAATTTTAAATTTCTTATTTGTATAAGTTGAATGAAAATGACTTTTTTTCCTCACAGTGCATATAGTGAGGAAGAGTCACATAAAATAATATTTTCCATAATTAAATATATATAAATAATTACACTGTTTCAGAAATGTAACATAAAACAATCTAAATAATTACTACATTTTAAGATTTAAGAATATCGAAATGTTTAATTATCGTAGGTATTAAACAACATTGTTTTTCTTTTCTTTTTTTCTTCATAAACGCTTGTCTGGCGAAATATGGAGTATGGAGGGAAATGATCAAAGGTCAAAACTTTTAAATCTCAAGCTGTATCGTCAATGAATTAAATTTACGAAATTATAAATAATATTTTTCACAAGAATTATTTATTGGTAGGTTAACAACGACGAATTATACCTCACTCTCAACAGTTCTTTCGAAATGTCCAGTTTCTAAGTAAACTATACTTCTTACTAATACATATTAAGTAATTCTTTGTTATGAACAAATTAACAGTAGTTAACAATACAGACCTCATGGTTTAATAAACAAAATATTTTACAATTAGAAGGTATTTTATTTTTGTGCATAATAAATCAGTAAGTTTTAAAATATAGTTTGACAACCACGTAGAATGTATTATGAGCTATTTACTTATTAAAGTACGATTTATTTTTGAAAGGTATTTATAATGTCGAGCGTGTTTTACAAATTCTTGATTTCTAAATATCAAACTAGTATTATATTATCTCTTGTTATTAATAATATAGATGTTAGTTCTTTGAGAATATTTCCATAAAATATACTTGAATACATTATTATTTATTGAGTAGGCTGTTTATGTAAAAATAAGAAATAGTTTATATAACAATCGGTCAACAACCTACTGTAACTGTTTATATACGTCAATTCACAGTATTTTTGCATTATTTTCATCACACATTGAATCACATTTCAAGAATACATAATTAAAAATATAGAACCCTCATTAAGGTTTCAATAAATATTTTTTTAAATATTCAAAATACGGTATGCGCCAAAATAAACAGTACTGAAACTGAATCAGCCGTGAAAGAATCAGCCTTCTTGATCAACTGTATCAACTTATTTGAGGTTACTTTTTGCTTACATGATATTAACCACTACAGAGATATCTTTTAACGTAGAGCATTATTTTCGCTCATACGAAATTGGACGTACGGGTGGGGCCAAGATTATCACACATGTTTTCAGGAACATTTTCACAAAAAACCCACCTAGTAATGCTGTGATTATTAGTTTTGTTCAAAAATTTCGAAGAACAACTGTAGTGTTTTGACGCAGCAGAAGGGCTATTCAGGTTTCCCAACCACAGACTGTACAAAATAAAACCATGGATGAGTGTTGCAGCAAGTAGTAAAGTCACCGAAAAGAAGCCTAAACCGAAAATCTTTGAAACTGAATATAAGCAATACGACGTTGAACAGAATGGTTAAAAACAACGGGGGTTTTCCCTACAAGATACAAACTGGGCAACTTTTGAACTGTATAAACAAAACAGTCAGAGTTCAGTACTGAGCTTCAATGTTAGCTATGTGCTATGGAGAACCTGAGTTTCTGAGTGATGTATGGTTTTCAGATGAATGTCATGTGCACCTTAAGCAAGCAGACAACACGTTTCTTGGGTTTGACGTCCTGACAGTGTTGTAGAGAGGTCATAGTAAAGTAAGCGTGTAACCATTTGGTGCGCTGTGTCAGGGAGAGACATAATTGGTTCATACTTTGTTAAAGACAATAATGGAAATCATCTTACTGTGAGTCAGGAACGATATAGGGTCATTCTTAATCGTTTTATAGGAGACCTCAGGAGGTTTTGTCGTGCCTGAAACCTGTGTTTTCGTTCACAAGGTTTCCAGTAACAAGGCTCAACCAGCCACACTGCCCTAACCAATGTTGCTTTCCTTCAAGAAACTTTTGGCAACCGCCTCATATCCCTTAGAACTAAACTTTCCTTAACCAGAACACTCCCCCGATCTTCCACCATATGACGCCTATGTCTGGGGAATGTTGAAGGAAAAGATTTTCCGTGAAGACCCACCAGCTACCATCGTCCAACTTCAGGATAAAATAACCATGTGTATTAAGATCATGAAACAATCCCTCTTCACCAAAATGGTGCTAAACCTTTAAAAACGGTACGAGTGTTGCCTAAATTTAAACGGAGGTCATACTGAACATGTTTTTACGCGTGTCCAACCGATTTTGCTTCCTTTTACTTGTATATGTTGGTAAAACTATGTAAAAAAATGTTACAAGGTCAGTACTGTTTATTATGGCGCTCACTGTATTTTAGATTTTTAAAACCCAACCAGATATCGGCATACTTTTAAAATAATAAATTATTCATTACCAACTACCAACTACAAGACCTAATCAATATTTGTATCAACTTTTTTATACAAATACAAAATCAATATTTAACCGTAGATACCCGGGAAAACTTTAATACCCTTGTTTCTACGGATTAACTTCTAACTTCACAATAACTTAAATATTAATAATAAATTAATGATTAATAAAATGTGTATTGTGGTTATTATTTTAAAACTTCATTGCGTTCAAGTACATATTACAAACATAAAATTTTGGTGTATAAAATCTTGTAAATTAAAAAGACATCAACTTTAATTTGTATCTTTTTCTAATAATTTACAGGAAAATCTATCGTGAACAGAATATTAATAAATGTCATAATATGTCATTTCTAAAATTGAATAACATTACGATAATTAATAGAAAATCCTTTGTTCTAGACCTTAATGTTATGCGATGCGTAACGTAAACCCATGAAATGTTTACTTTGATCCCTAGAGATGATTAATCTCCTTTGACACAAAATATTAAATAGTAAAAACATGTTTGATAATCTGCATGCCTTCAAATCGCTTGTTATAATTTCGAATTGGAAAAAACAAAAAAAAAAAAAAACCTTATTAAAAGAATGTATACACACTTGAAAAAAACAGAGTGATTATGATTAGACCTATTACCCAATTGATAAAGAAAATATTGGAACAAAACAAAATATAAGAAGACCATTCAATAGATTGGAAACAGAGGTTATTTGTTTAAAAATTAGGTTGATATCCCAAGGTAGGTAAAATGAAGGTATAATTATTGCATGTTGGTAAGTAAAACTAACACTTAATGGAAACAGATAAAAAAAATCATAAATTTAATACAATGTGAGTTTGTATTATAAAATAGTAGAGTATATATTATATTCAAGTTTGAATTTGACATGAATTTTTAAGTAATACTAAATTTCAGTAATGTAAACATGATGTGTTTGAGAGTGAGTGTAAAGTGTAATTTGCACACCTAATCTAGAAAGAGAGGGTATACGTGTCACGTTTGGAAGAAACAATCAATAACATTTTCTCATCATGTACTTACTGTGAAAAAAAGCAATCATAAATTTCCCTTTGATTCTTTTTTCAGTGAAAGTAGGTCATGTGGGTAGGTAAATAACTTAGAGCGTATTTCACACTAAACTTCGGATATAGTAAGATACACTGTACAATTTTCAGATTGTATTACTAAAATAAATCATATTAATGATATTTATGAATTTTAAAGAATTATATAAAGGCTAAGATATTTTATGTAAACAAATATTACATATTCATTATCACAATAACCTAAAGTTATCATACAAATATATTTAATTAATTTTTTATATTTACTATTTGAGTTTGATATTTAACAGCATAAGCATTAACAGTAAGTTATTCTGACCATATTGTATAAAAATAATAATAATTACAATAAAGATAAAAACATAAACATATCTTCGTTTCTTTGGATAATTATATAAATTATGTTATAATTTAAATTTAAACTATGTTTTCAACACATGTTATGTTACGTTGTTATTCAAAAAATATTTTGTAAAAAAAAAAATCATATTGTATGCAATATTTATTATGTTAATACAACGCAGTTTGCTATAGACTATGAATGAGTTCCTATAGATTTTGAACTCAGATTTATTTACTAATACAAACCCTACATGTATACTATTAAAATCGCATACACACGACCGGGACTTTGATTATCTGAATTAATTGATTTAAAGAACTGTACATAATATGTTGAATTACCATAAACAGACTCAACTCTAGTCAATGTTACCCACTTTAGCGTGTATTACAAAACAAAATCTATTTTTTAATGATTTATTAGATTTTCATCAGAAAACCAATAAACTATTTTTTACTTTTATTAATTTAGTTTTAAGACATGCTAAGCAAATAAATATCTGACCTCAGCAACATTTGAAAGATCTCATCTCTTTTAGATAGTTGGCATTTAAATTTTCATATTTGTTAGTGTGTAATGGTTTTTTAATTTAAAATATAGAAAATATATCCTTAATTATAAATTTAAATTAATTATAAGAAAAACTTAATGATTATAACTTCCATTACAGCAGTTACTAGTATCCACCAAACAATAATGTAAAAAAAAGTACATAACATAAAGGTGTTTTTTAAGAAATAACTTTATATTTGGATTTAAAATTCACAATAATTTCAAAAACTACATGTATTTGTAGAGATTGAAATATCAGTTTGAAGTTAATGTCATGTTTGCTTATTATTTTATGTTTTTTGTGAAATTTATTGAGAAAAAATTGTTTAAAATGTGAATAATAATAACTTATACTATTGATAAACAACATAATAATTTTTTTTTTTTAAAGAAATAAAATTTAAGATTTGACTTTCATATTATTAAAATTATGAATGTGGTTTTGTGTGGTTATTAACAGTTTATAGTAGGAGGGAGATTAATCCAATGTTTTTTTTCGGGTGAACAATTTAATTTTTAAATAATAACAAAAAAAGTGGACCTGAAATTCTCAAGAGATGGGTAGTCACTACTGATTTATTCCAGAAAACATGGAAAATATGTATACTTCATGCATTTAAATTAGAACATTTTCTTTCAAAAAATAGGATACAGAAAAACGCGAACACAAAATCTCACAAAATTAAGTTCATTAATCAATCGCGTTTCAACGACAAAGTTGCCATCCTCAGTGATACATGACCTACAATAACAAAGTCAGAATTGTTATAGTTTTGTTATTGTAGCTCATTTATCACTAGAGGTTGGCGACTTTGTCGTTGAAACGCGTTTGATTAATAAACGTAAATTTTGTAAGATCTCTTGTTCGATTATCTTACAAGTCAAGCTATATATATATTTATATAATTCAAAACAAAAATTATAAAACTATTTTGTAAATTAATACTAACTCAAATGAAGGGCATCTTTCTATTGAATAATAAAACTGAAATTCGCTGGATTTTCTGTTGAATAGTATAACACTATTCTTTATCATGTTGATGTATTTTTTTCTGAAGTAGAATAAATTACTTGCTAAGCAACATTCCGTCGTAAATGAAAATATAGCTATACTGTGTGAACTAGGATGTACATTTGGTGACGATTTCCAACTGAATAGTTCAATTGAATTTTTAAAAATCCAGTTATTGCTTCCTTTGGCTTCGTTAAAATATTACTAATCAATAATTAAATTATCATCTGTGCGGTTAGTTTTATAAGACTAATTACGTCTTATATAAATATAAATATATATTAATATTAATATAAATAATAATATATCTTATATATATATATATATATATAAATTATTTATAATTTATAATAATTTCATTATTGCGATGAACTAATTACAGCTCTGGCATTGATGATGTCAAATTATGGCCTAATAATTAATTAAAGTTGAGTTAAAGATACCACTTCTTTTGAGTCTCCAGTCACTGATAAACATCTTTTGTTTCTATGTGCTTGAAGTAGTTACCAAATCAATTTAACGTTCCAGAAAAAGGGAATAATCTTGTATTCAGGATGCTGGTTAGATGAACTCTGTTCTAAAGTTAAAGTTTCGAAATCATTAAATGAAATCGTCTTAATTTAGTTTTATTGAATTCATGGTTAATTTATATTTTTATGTTAGTAGATGCATTACTGACAACAAAATTTATTTATTTATCGGTTATTTAAAATGTCCATATGATTATTATTTAAATACAAAGATAAACAAAACATGATAAATAGGTATACGGACACATTATCAAATTATCGGATCCAATATTCATTTACATATAACTCATCATATTGTTGATTATTTGTCTTTTTGCAAATGTTTCACTATTCCTATATTTGAAATTCATTTGTTGTTAGTATATTACTTAACCACTCTAAAATAATTAAATTTACACGTCTGAAGAAAGTAATTTCGTATTAATTATGAAAAGTTAATACATTTACTTCTGGATAATTTTTTCGGAGATTCTGCACCTATTATTAGACTACGTTATTTCAGCTTGTGAACTATCAAACATGCTTTTTTCAAATATTTTCATATTGTTATTTTTCCTTTTTGAACTCTAATCGCACACTAAGTGGTTTGTTAGGATAGGCATACTCAATTACAATTTTAGTTTAATTCCACTCGTAAAAACGTACTGTATTTTATAATTAAAGTTTTTCCTTTTTACATTGTTTATTTTATGTCCAATATGTTTATATTACTTTACAAATTTAAATTATTGTATTTATTTAGGCTGTATAAGCATTTGAAATAACTATTATGTTTTACGGCTTGATATTTCATAATATTATTACCTTAAAATTCGCTCCAATGGTATACAAATATCCTACACATAATATATAATTTGGTATGGTTAAACTATTAGTTTATAATTAAATTTCTCTCAAATTTTAATTTGTCAAAATTTACAGTTTAATGTAAATTTATTGTTGCCAATGAATTGCGTAAAAATATGCGTTATTTATTGGTATTTTATTTTAAAATATTACTAAGTAATAATCTATTTTATATTAACAGATTTAGCTCAAAACGTGTTCAAGGCAAAATTCCTTATTTCAATTTCATTATTCACAAATTTATTTATGTAAATTATGAATTGACTACGATTCATCGTAAAGGTTTATCTTTATTTCTTTAATCTCAATGTGTGACATTGTAAAACTTCGAAATTATATATATAGCCTATATATATATATATATATATATATATATATATATATATATATATATATATATATATATATTATAAATGCCTAAATATTTTATTTAATTACAATTAATTGTGTAGAACAAGAAAATTTGGTAATTTTCTACTTTTTAGGAACCTTATTTTCTACAAAATCCTTAACTGATTTTGTTAATTCTAAACTCCTATTAAAAATGATGGTTTCTAACCTATTTGTAGAACTTATTATTTTGTTTGGAGGAATATTTTTCATTCTTTAAACCTCTTTTAGATTTTTTAAAAACATTGACTTTCTAAATTTTAATATATTTACATAGTTACTGTATAGATCCCTTATCCAACATTTTTAAAGTTTAACAAAATTGTCATACTTTTATTACCAAATAAATATTTATTTAAATAATTAGAAAATAACAACTCCCCATTATGTTGGAATTTTTTTTTATATGGATATGAGTCTGAACATTGCCTGCATGTAAAGAGCTAGTAACGAAGTGTGAAATATATATTTTGAATGTTTTATTACTCACAATGTGTTTGAATATACATTGCGTTGTCTAAATACCTGTCAATAAATTAAGACAAACATTTAAATGAGTTCTCACATATAGGTTGAAATATAAATATTGGTCAATATTTGAAATTGTGGATTATTACCTCAACGACATTATTAATATTTACCTTCATTGGATATAAATGAAACCACTCAGCTATTTGATGTTAAAGCTAATAGCGGTCTTGTACTGGGAAGCATATATGGTCTATAGGATATTTCATAAATAGAAGGGATATTGGTTTTCAAATCACTGTTTGTAATAATAATTGATATTAAATTTCTCTCTATATATAGATTGAGGTCACATTAAACCTGAAATTACACCAAATCTAAAGTTGAAAGCTATTTTAAAATACTTCTTACTAACATATATTTCTTTACGTGAAATTATAAGTTTCAATTTTATAAGTACAAGGTTTTTAAAACTAAACACATACCGCTAAGAGATTAAGGTAGGTCATTATACTTCAATAATTTTGAGAGTTCATCTATTATTAGCAAACATCTATTTAGTATTCTCAAGAAATAAACTCCTTGACAAAACGCAACTTTTCAATAAAAAATCAAGTTGGCAGAATTAATTTAGCACACAAAGGAGGTTAACATAGTATACATTGGCTTTTCTGTTTACAGAAATAAAATGGTTTCGGACTGGAGTTTTAGCATGGTAATGGAAGAGATTTAACAAAGCACAATCACGAAATGACTAAATTGATTTATGAATATAAAACTGTGTACATCTTTTAATTTTTAAAAAAATATTTCCTTACTCTTCATCTACTTTATTCCAATTGAGGGTATTCGTTATATTGTCATTACTAAATTTGACCCCTTTTAAATGTGAGTTGTATATTTTACAATTTTGACCTAAATGAGTTTTTTTATGTAGCTTAAAAACATGAGCCAGTAATAAATCAGTAGATAATATAAGAAATTGGAATGACATGTTAAGACATTTATTTTAATAATATAGTTTTGTTGTAACCATTATTCTTGGATTACAGGATCCATATGTCCATTTATCTTTACTTTAGAATTGATAGCAGAAACGAAGGAATTAAGAAATTTAAACGTCATTTTGTCTAATTTAACAAAAGTTGTAATTTCTATGTGTGTTATTTCTTTTACACTCAAAGTATTAATAACTTCTGTTAAAACCGTTCTGTCAGGTTATATAACAATTAAATAATACAATGAATTAATCAACAAATTATTCCTATTATTGACACATTAAAGTAGGGCCAAACATTTTATACTCTTAATGGTATAAAATTTAAATAAGAAATGCATATTGTTCAAAAAATAATTTTCTTTTTGAGAAAAATATATTTTCAATTAAAAATTATTTTTAATAAACATCATAAGTCATAATATCTACTTTTAATAGACAATTATTGGTTTGAATATATATTTAACTTATATAGAAATTGGTGTAAGGTGTAACATTGTTCACATGTATAGTTTATTAAATTATTTGTACTGAGATCCGGTAGGCCTATACTGTATATATATATATATATATATATATATATATATATATATATATATATATAGTATATATATTTCATATTTATTTGGTTATGTCATATTCAGTGTTAATTACATTTTTTTTTAATACAATTTTTTCTAATACAATCTTTTGTTACAATAGCCTCATCTGTAATATATACTCATCATACCCTCAAAAATGAATTACAATATTTTATTGGTGATCATTTTAAACGTGTTGTTGAAATACACTACATACAACACTAAGGTAACGACAAAACAACACTTTTATTATACACATTTGAGTCAGTTGTACCTGTTTAATGAAATACATTTTATTAAAATGTGTACCTATAATAAAAGTGTTGTTTTGACCTTGGTTTAGTGTCTTATTGCAAAAAAAAGTGCTGTAAAAAAATTTGAATGCATATGTCATAAAGTAATTGGAAGTAAAACTTTTAAACAACTTTGATATTACAAAACATTATAAATAAGGTAGGCTACAATGAAAAATAATATCAGTCGAATCGCTTGTTTGAGTGCGCCAGTGGCGGATAGATGTGCATGATCAAGCCAAGGGAGGGTCTTAAACTCAGTAGGAGCTCGTGGACAGCGGCAATGACTCGGAGACGGGCGAGTTTTGGGGGAGGGGTTGTAAAGAGAAATAAAAGAACTCCCAGTGTCAAGTCAAGGCCGCGGTCGGTCAGGCAGATTATAGTTTAGTGTGGGTAGCGGAACGACAAATTGAAGGCGGCTGAAAAAGGCGATTTGAAAGCTGGCTCCCTCCTCCAGAAACGTTATATTTTATCTCCTATTGACTTCTAATTTGTAACTAGTGGCAGCACTACCCCTGTTGATTGATAATAGCTCAAACAGCTGTTTACCAGACTACCCTATTTACGGCGATATTTTCATTTAAATAACAAGGTTTGTATACAAAAACTATGTTACACAATGCTGTAAAATTAAAATTAAAGTAAATAAAGATTAATGATGGTTGGATAAAAGTATGAAAAAATAAAATAAATTACTGGTAAAGAATAAATAATTATATAAATTAAAAAGGAAAGTTGGTGAAACCAAGAAAACATTGTTACAACTGCATGGATCTCAATATATATATACAGAACCAACGTCTTCTTTAGAATTAAAGTGTAGTGTAGCGGAGGTGATTATTTTTTATATCAAAATGAACAACCTGCATTAAATATCTACACTACTAATAAAATTGTCAGTTTTAAAAAAATTTTATGACTCGTTTAAGAAACTTATTTTGGCTGTATATTTAAAAGCAGTAATATATAGATGGTTATTTTAATTACTTACCTATTATATGTTATTATTAAGAATAATTTTGAAACATAATAATATTGGACATTTTCGACAGTTGTTACTCCATAAATATGAACGCTTTGTAATCAGCGTAACCAGTTTATTGTCTGGAGAATAGTTTTTTGAGTCTTTATTTTTGTTATTTTACTCAATTATAACGATAATACTAAAAAAAACATACAATGATTTACAAAATTATTTTAAACATACTTTCTAATCATTGTCTTACTGTTGATATTCGAATAGTTGTAATGATCGGTCCCTATTCGAGAGACAACGTAATCAATATACCTGTAGGAGTTTTTAAGATAATGGAAATAATTAATCTTGTTTATTATAGTGGTAAAATCATGTCACAATAACCATTTCTCAATAAAACGACTTTGAATCAACATATCATGAACTATTGGATGTCAAATTATTGACTTGCAACTTGATTACTTTCTTCTATTACGTTGTATGACATATTAATTTACTATACTATATACAATATAGAGTTCCGGTATAAAACAAAAACCGCAACTTCCTTGCTGATATTGTCCTTAAAGTGTGTCAAGACTTGCCATTATCTCAACTCAGGGGATATCCAATACACTCTTAATCCCTACTTAGAGTAAACATTAAACAGCTCTGAGAGTAACTCGAAACTTATATCTGCAACCATTTATTTTTGTCCAAGTACTATAAACATGGGAAAACAGTTCAAATCTACCCAGAAAAGTAGAAAATGAATTGCTACCACGGTGTACGTAATACTTAGTTGATGTTTAATGATTACGTGTCTTCCACAGCCGCTTGTGGATATTTGATTACCAAAAGTTGTCACATTTAAAAAAGTTAAAAAAATGAAAGTCAGGTTAGAAAAAATAGTTTAAAATTCTTTCAAGTTTTTTAAGTAAAAACTATGGTAGTTTTACTTGTTCTGTATAGAAATTTATTAGCATAAAACGGAAACCAATAAATGTGAACTAAAATATTTTAGGTCATATTACATAAATGTTGAATACGAGTATGAAGTTTCGTCAAAACCTAATGGTGTCTCACATACGGTGTGTACATAAAGTCTCTCCAATTCACTTTACGTTTAGTGTAACTCAAATAAAATCAAATACTTTTGGGTCTGTTGACTAGGTCACGTGAAGTTTTTTTTTATAATTTGGAAATTTCCACCTCTCCATAAAAATGAGAGAAATTTACCTCCTCTACTATGTAATTTATGACTTCATGATCGTGTTCCAAGAGCACATGGATAAATAATATAGAGGAAACCGGTTCTTCAATAAAAGGATAAAATAAACTCTGGATAGTAGGTAAACCATTCGTATACTAGAAACATTTGAGATAGTTCGTGCTGTTGTAAGAAGAAGCCCTGATAGTAAAATTCGTCGTCAAGCAGTGTCTTTACAGTTGGATAATTAAAATGTTAATAGAATATTGGTAGAAGACTCACACTATCATCCGTACAAGTCGCATATTGTCTCGAAACTAAAACCCAACGATAGAATAATACTGCAATAATTCTGTGAACGAATGCATACAGAGATAAACTTGGATGATAACTTTGTTTAAGAAGTGTGGTAGTCTAACAAAGCTCGTTTCCACCTTAACTGATTTTTTATTCAACAAGACTTTTGTTATGGGGCAGAAGAAAACAACAAAAGCCACAAGAAAGTACGTTACACAACAACAAAGTTACCGTGTGATGTGCCTCAACATATTATGGCTACTTGACTATTACTTTGAGGATTACTTTGAAACTATTGTCACTTTGGCTTAACAATCCAATGCTCCATACATTTGTAGCAAAAGAACTAACGGTGTTTAACACATTATTGACATAACTTGGCTTCATCAAGATGGAACAATTATTTTACACACATACTAATATTTATGGCTCCTGTATGCCAATTGGTTGTCAACCATATAATTTTGGATCAGTACCATTTAATGTCCTCCAAGACACAATATTATGTCAGCATGTATTTCTTTTTGTGGTCCATCCAAAACAAGATGGTGTAATAACAGTCAACTCCTTCTACAAAAAAACTGAAAGGTAAAATCCGAGAAGCAATCTTCGGAAATCGTCTTCAAATATTACGTAAATCCATTCACAATTTCATTAAAATACCGTAGGAATCCTTATGCAGAGGTGGAGGCATTCGGGAAAATGTCATATTTAAGAAATTAGTTTGTGTATGTATTCTTATATGGATTGTTTTAACTATAAAAGGACGTAAATAAATTCATGAATTGATTTTCCATAAAGACATTAGTTTTTTTTTTTTTTTTTTTTTTTTTTAATTACCAGTTTCCTTGAATCACGTTATATAACGACATTTGATTTTACTTAACGTGACACATTTATATTCACTAAGTGCAAAAGTTTTCTTTGGATTACTATAAACAGAAATTAAACTATACACAGAAGATGACTAATAACTAAAGGTACGGAAACGAGCTTTATTATATGAAATTAATTTCCTTCTCACAAGAGATTTTGAAAGATTGATGTATTTCGACTTAATTCTGTTGATATTTGTTTTGTTAGCGTGTGGGAAATTGTACAACATTAATTTTCCAGGAATAAGATGAAATGCAAGAGCCTTGTCTTTTTACACCGATATAATATTACATGGATATTTTCTAGTCCTTCTACAAACTTTAGATGTATATTTTTAATGAAAATAATTAGCAAAAAAGGTAATATTTCTAAGGTACAATTGATTAGAAAAGTATATGTTATAGTTATTTTGAATATGTTTCTTACAATTTTAAAATGTAGTACATTATCTTCTTTGTATTACATAGCCCACGACAGATTTATTAAATGGGACATTAAGTGATCCGATATTAAGTTGTTATTTTAATTTTTGTCAACATTATTTCTTCAACCTTACGATGTGTTTAATTTTCATGTGCTTCCATATAATGGACTGCTAACGAAACAATTTTTAAAACCTTTTTTTAATTTGTTGTACAATTTATATCGGAGATATCTGTTGTAGGTTTTAACGTATTGCTGTTTAAATATGCAAAGGTACTTTAATAGTTATATACAATGTCTCACATAACTTTCTGTCTGGAGTATGCTTTACTTCGGTACTATGTTTACAGCTTATGATGTATTGAAAATTGCATGTATAATAATCGGAGAGCTTTTTTTTTACTGTAGGGCCTAACTAAACAACTTTGTTTTATTTACTTATTTGAATTTCATATTATATCAGGTATTTAAGGATTTAACCCATTTCAATATTACCTAAATACATGAAGACGAATATAATATAACTTTTCAATTATGTTTTGTTAACGTAGAGTCCTAATGACATAATCTTTCTATTGATAGAATACTACAATGTCTACTCAGGAAATGAGAGGTGAAGAATAACTTGAATGTCTTTAATCTAACTTCTAATATTTTTCATCGTTTAACATTTATCGAACGAAAAATGTGTATTAAAAACATATGGTTTGCTTCTTCCTTAACTTTTAAACCAACCATTACCAAAAAAAACTATTAAATTCATGATTATGGATTTAGGTTATTCAACTTTTAACCTTTATACCCCTAACGGGCTTGGCAACCCAAGGGAACATAGCTGTATCTATAATTCATTTCGTATAGTCTTTTGGTAAAATCCTATCTTTTTAACAATGCTCTCTCTTGAGAGACGTTCTGTCTTGCCCAACCCTTGTTTTTTTCTGACCCAGATGCTATGAGCGTGATCGAGGGCCAGGGATTTTTATTTAATCATCTATATTTGTTGTATTATAATTAACATAACAATGAGAGTTTATTTGGAAAAAAATTAACACTCGTAGCAAAAAAAAAGTTAGATTAAAGAGGTAGTAATATTAAAAATAATAATATCGATAGTAATAACTATTAATATTCGTTAGTTAATTACAAAGAAATTTGTTGAAAAAACTTGTTCACTCCATTTTAAATTGAGTTATTCTTAGCGAGTATAATATTACAGAGGATCTATAAAGAACCTCTGTTAAATATTTCCCTAACTAATATTTTCAGATTCACTTCGTACTGAGAAAATTACTTTTGTAGCTTAGACGTGAATTTAGCAATTTCTTGTTTACAAAAAAATGGTTTGCACCGTGAGAAAAATTATTTTACAAGTAGACAGATATAAAATGGTAAATACTCCGTGCTTCCCAAATAATGACCTACAACTTTCAAATAAATATAATCCTAAGAGCCTTTTTTAGTATCATCAGATATCCATCTGCACATACGAAAGCTACAATTCACCAAATCTCGACAATTTCGGCTAAATATGAGAATATGACAAAATTGTATATATTTTCTTCAAATTACATTTAAAATATATAGACGAAGATCTAAAAATAAAGATACCTGTTCCAACTCATTTACAAATCATTTCCACATGGTTCGTCCAGTTTTTTCGACTCTCCGTAACTAATCCTAAAATTTATGGTTGATTGGGTAATTTGCAAAATTATCAAATTACTGTTAAGAAATAAATTTCTCTTAAATTTCTTTTGTTACTTATATTTTACCAGTAATGTTCATGTTATACCAAATTTTGAATAAATTGCTTCGACTTCGATTAAAAGTACAGTAATCTTTACATACAGTACAAGTAGATAAATAGAATGTAGTGACAGACGTTGAATATTATTCATAATTTAGTTCTGTTGGAAATTAAATACTAAATTACGATTTTTAAAGGCCATAATTTTAAATTAAGTAAATGGTCATATTACACATCCAGTTTGAACACATTAAAGGTAAGTAAACACGATTTATGGTTATTTATAGTAAAAATTCCTAAAGTGATACAAGTGCCGTTACAAACTTTTAAGATTATAGATTAAATGTTCATTACAGTCTTTGAAGACAAAAACTACAGGTTTATATTTTTAGGCCTTCTATATAAACGTCAGTGACAGAATAAATATGAAGCTTTGATTGTTATCTCGTATAGATTTTTATACTGGAGTAGGGGCTTTGTTGTAATCCTCTTATTAAATTGGACAAATATGTGCTGAGTTAGGTTTCAAACCACGATTATTTGCATTCAGAGGTTGAACAATTTTATTTCTACAGGTTGTAAAATATTTATGTAGCAATAGATTTTATTCTTAAACTTATATAAACCACCATAGTCTTGGTCATATATATATATATATATATATATATATATATATATATATATATATATATATATATATATATACATATATATAAACAAGTGTAATTTGAGATATCTTTTTAATGAATTGGTTTTGAGACAAGTCTGAAATGTGAATAATACGTGATTTATTAAATAAAAAGAGGGTTACATTTGAATTTAATTTACGTATACTTAGCCTACAGTAAAATGGAATACAGGATTTTAGGTCCCGTTACTTTTGATTCCTAATATCATATACAGATTCGCCTGACAATTTGAAAATCTTTGTACTATCCTCTCCAAACAACCGCCCTGCTCAGAACCATTACAGTTTATAACCTGCTTTTTAACAAATAAGTGTAAGCTCTTAACTTTCCCTCGCATTTTGAAGGCACAATTTTTTCATGATATACTCGAGTGATTGCCATCACTTTATATTATTAAATATTTGGGTAAACAATATAATTTTTTGTTGTTGTTATTTGAGAAATTCGTCATTATGTACTTTCGTTCAATTTGCCCTCAGTGCAAAGTAGAACCGCTAATACCGCACAATAACTCGTAATTTAATATCGCACTAATAAAACCACGCTTTGTTACGCGATTGGCCGATACACCATTACATTACCTGAACCTAATATACTACAAAATCGCATTTGCGTTTAATTCATTTATAGTTTTTAAATATCTATATTGTGTAAATTA
This sequence comes from Aphrophora alni, assembly GCA_963513935.1. NCBI lineage: Eukaryota > Metazoa > Arthropoda > Insecta > Hemiptera > Aphrophoridae > Aphrophora > Aphrophora alni. Next base: position 57,947,778 of record OY740770.1, on the reverse strand, counting down.
TACGCTAATAAGTGACTATAGTTATTTATATGTTTAACATCAGCCAACAATAAGTGTTCCAAGTGTTTTATATACAGAGCTTTACTTCAAAACTACACAACAGGACCCAACGAAACAAAACCAAAATGGACATCACTAAACGAACCTGTTCATCTACCGAATTAAGCGTAATTTGCATTACTAAGGACACATTTCTTTAACTAATTTCACTATGTTACTTGATCCTATAGCTTGGTCATCAAAAATTCATACTCACTTTTTTCCTTTTTCTTCCTGAAAAGCAAGTTCTAAACTCTCTCTTATTAACAATCAGGTATTACAACATACGTTCAACATATGACTATACATAATAAACTCATATAAAACAGTATGACGCATATTTTTGAAACAATCTCCAACTCTTCTTATTCACATTACATTTGTCACGATATTCGATTTATGATTTCATTTATAATATTTATGTCATCAAACATTGTGTTAATTAAATCAATTTGGTTTATAGAATATTTTTTAAACCGTTGTTTTGTCAAAATTTAACGTTAGCAGATATAGTTATGGAGTTGTTATTATTAATATTTCAAATATTATGTTTCCAATTTATTGCACATGACTTCAATGTATAGGTCCTTCAATTATTATGCCTAAAATCACACTCCTTCATCAACACCCTCTCTGTCTATCAATATCATTATTGAAAGTATAGCTTGGTTGTGCAATAATAGGATGAAGCAAAGTTTTTAATCAAGTGAGGCAAAATGAAAAATTACGATGGGAGCAGTCAATTTTTATCCTCTGTTATACAATTTCTGAAAAATTGTAGTAGATTATTATGACTTATAAACTTCTATTTTTATATCTTATTTGAATAGCATATTCTGTTCTTTCATAAACACGCAAACAGAGTATTGGTTAAATCGCCCAGAATCATCCCCTAGAGTTCCTTTTACCACATTTTATGAATAGTCTGTTTTAAAACATATTTTGTAAAACTTAGGCCACTTTAAATATGTATATTTAAAAGAAGTAACATTTAATAATTAAAAATCTTCTCATACATTTTAGTTTACCAAATAATTAATTAATAATATGTAATATAATCTAAAACAAAACTTTTAAAGTCATTATAGTACAACAAACGTTTCCTAATTGACAGGAAAACTATGTTTTCTGTCTTCACGCCATGAATATTTACTTGTTTTATATTTGTTAAATTCTAATTTACGTAAATTATAATAAACATTGATAATTTCTTCAGTTTTGTTCGTTAGATATGATATTGGATGTGCAATTCAAATGTTTACACTACGTCTATTTTATAAAATGTAGAGTTCTTACTGGTTAGTACCTGCACATTGCATTTATAGACATTATTTTTAACAAATAATAATTAAATATTTTTTTGACTACAACATTATAGACGTAGGTTAACTTTTAAACAATAAATGTAGGTTAATTGGTAGGTCGTACTACTTATAACAGCTGCCAGCTTCAGATATGTTAGACGTGGTTATAAAACATATATTTTAAAAATGCAAGTGTGAAAAATAATTATTTAGTTAGAGCAATTAGCCAAAAGAGAAGCAAAAATATTTTTGAACATTTACTGAAACGCTTCGTCATACAACATTACAAAGTTTGTAAAAATAAATAAACTATTTAACATTTTTTGTTTTCGTTACGGGGTTAAAGATAGAATTCTAATATTTTGTAGTCAACCAATTAATATAAATATTTACAACCACTAAGTGGAGAAATGACTAAATTCCTTCTTTCAATATTTGTTATAAATAATTATTTTTATATTATTAGCAATTTCATTCGGTTCATATCGACGTCTGAAAATATTTCATTTATGAAAATCACACTCTACATTTGGCTTTATAAAAGTCTCTAAAGCAGAGTTGTCATTTACAATTATTATGACCAATAGTTATATTACTCCGTTGTTCTTTTAAATTTATATTTAGCTCATGTATAAACTATGTATATTTACGTCACCATTCCTTGTGCTTGATTGTCCAAATGTACTAATTACTTCTTTTTCCTTAAAATAAAAAATAATAAAAATAACTGTTAAGTACCCAGTGCCATTTGCATACATTAATTAATTAGGCCTATCTTTGGTGATTTAAAATCATTATAGTTAAGTAAACGGTAATTTAATCAGAAGAGTGTCTATTTTTTGGAATATCTGATACATATCCTTTTTATAAAAATAAACACTGATTCAAAACAACTATATTTTATTTTCTCTTTAACAGTTAAGAACACAATAATAACGTTGTAACATTCTCGAGTCATTTATCTTTAGTATAGGTCAAAACATCTCAGTAGAAAGACCTAATTACTGTCGCTCATGAGGAGTATGTTGTCTTATATATAATTGTCAACAAGACAAAAAAAGTATTGGTGTCTAATTTATTGATAACTTGACGTTACTAAATGAATTATATAAAATACAAGTTATTATATATAACAATGGCCCTATAGTTTCAGTATATTAATATAAAAAAAATATGTACATTGCTTCCACACTTATTCGGGAGTGAAGTGAACAAGTTAACACAAATATAATGTATTTTATATCTACATTTATCAACATTTCAATAGTCAGAACTTCCATATGAATGTTCCTTTGATATCCAAGTACATTTTGTAATTTCAATGAAGACGTAAGTCGCCGGTTTTACGTAGTCGAAACATGCTACGTATTATCATTTCTAATTATTAGCTGTGGACAACGTCGATTTTAAAATAAACACTACAGCGTTAAACGTATTTAAATACAGGTTTTAAGTTTATGAAGAATTCTTTATTCAAGAAATATGTATCCGTAGGTCATTACAATATTTATATTGTAAATTCATATGGTTATGTTTGTATTGAATTATTTGTTCACTTAAATAACAACTAAAAAATAAAAGGTTATAATTCTATTTTTCACCTTAAAAAGTCATAAACGTATGGGATAATCTTATAGATTAAACAGCAATTGATTGTTCAATCACAAGATATCCATCATGTTTTACACTAATTCTAGGCTAGTTTCAGTAAACTGGCATTGAGTTCATTAAAATTATAATTTGTTCTGATGAATTAACGATTAATATATATATATATAAACATCCTGTATATATATATTGAAATTCAATAACAACTATAAAGGATGTAGTTGTTAATAGTGTTATGCAATTTGTAGTTTTTCTAAAGTCGTAAAACGAAAACAATATTATGATACACAAAAAAGAATTCAAGAAACAAAGTAATTTCTTACTTTTTGGTTTATTAATTCAATATGAGAAAGGAAACTACAATATAACGCACAGTTTTATTATGTAATTAAATAACATTTATTTTAATAATATTTATTATTATTTTTATTAATAAAGACGTGTTTCTTTATATAATAATAATAATAGCTGTCGTTCAATGTTGTGCATAGGTAATATATTACACACTGAAAAACATTTACCTAAGTCAATTCTCATAATATTTTACACAATGTCTATCTACATAATTAATCTAGTCACCTATATAACTAGAATATTCAATTGCGGAAACCACATAAGCATTAAGGAATCCTATCAGATCTTGAGCATAAACTATCAAAGGCATCTATCCGGTTTCATCGTTTGTGAACTTGTCCTTTAATAAGAAAATATTGTCTATCAAACTTTATCAATATTTGTGAATGATTTTTATTTCCGTTGATTAAGAATGTGGTTAAAATATTTTGTATCACAGGTGGGAAAGAAAAAATAATATTTGTAATTGGTTTTCAGAGGTTTCAAGAATTATGTTTATCTACCTACGAAATTGTAATAAAAAATTTAATGTTATTTTTAAAAATTTGTTTTAATCAAAATGTTCAGTGAAATATTTGTATAATCACCCCTACACGCTCCTTTACTTTGATATTTGGTGTTACCTTGGTCATTTAAATATAAGAAACACGATACATTCGTGTTCCATTAATTTTGTTTATTCAAATCATGTACGTTTACTTTCGTTTTAAAATGCTGAGAGTAAAATAAAAATAAGATGAATCAAATGATACGTTTTAATTTTTTTCTACAATATTATATTTTATTATGTGTAAGTGTAAAGTCCTTTTATTAACTTTTAATAAATTTTTAAGTGAAATAATTATAGTCACGTTTATAAAACAAAATTAAACCCAAACATATAAAACTTTGAGTTCGTAAAATAAATAAATACAACAAAAATCTCGGGGTCTTAATAAAGCTGATTTGCTTGCCAACAAATGGAACATATTTTACGAAACATCTGTTATGCTTCTAATTCTCACTGATATAGTCAACTTTCCACTCTAATTAATTAAAGGAAATATTATATCCGCACTTTGGATGGTGCTAGAAAATGGTGTGGGATCGTTTTCTCTTGGATATTTGCCCAATTATTAACAGAGTTGTCAGTTGAACTAACGATCCACTCTTGTGGACAGCGGTATTTAACTTTCTAAATATAAAGCTAAAATTACATGTAATAGGTAGTTAAAAAAATGGCAATAACATATCATTTTCAAATTAATAAAAAATATATATAAATATTTATGTCAGTATCGTGTTTAATAAATTTTACAATATTATATTCACTGCTAATAATTGTAACGATAACACGGAGATTATGATATTCAATTGTAATAAGATATTGCTCAGATTAATCCCTGTAAAGTTTACTTTCAAAGTAATCTTGCAATTACGATGTGACAATGAGTTGGTCCAATCATATTAAGAGAGTGAATTGACGATATTTTCTGCTTCTTTTATTTTATTTTATGTATTTTTTTTAATGAAAATATTTATTTCACAAACAAAACACCAGTACACTTGAATTATACATATAAAAAATGAAAATAATATGATACATATAAAACTTAAAAAATAAACTTCAATAATAATAACATAAAAAAAAACTATAATTACTTACACGACAACAGTTAATTATTGTAATAATTATTTTGTAATTATTTCAAATTATTTCAGATGTATATAATTAAAGTGAACAATTCGGAACTCATAAATCATCCATGGTAAATATGTTTTAATTTATTACGATTTTAAAAATATAATTTTGAGTTAATCAATACTTTGAGTTATCCGTTCGAATTGAGAAGGATGATTATCAACGAATTAGTAAATAATCATTATGAAAGATTCATACATAATAATTAATATATAACTTCCTTGCAGTTCAATAAAGTATCTTTCCATTTGCAATGTATGCCTTCTATTGTCCATTGAACTGTATTCTGAATTCTTTCTTAATAATTATTTAGTTATTCGTTGATAATCAACCCTCTGAATTCGAATGGATAACTCAAAATATTAATTACTCAAAATTTTATTTTAAAAATCGTAATAAATTAAATCATATTTATCATGAATGATTTATGAGATCCGAATTGTTTACTTTGTTTTCTTTTCTCAATAATTGAGTTTTACATTATTTGAATTGGTTTACGAACTTCGATGTGGTTTATATCGAAATCAGTTCTATATTTTGACTCACTTATGATATAGTATTTGTGATTCAAAACTTTAAAAAGGAAATTTATAATTGCTGTACTCCACTTATAGTACCAAATTAATTTTAGTTTGTATAACCATGTACTGTCAATTTTCTTTTAGAGTAGCATAATGAAACTTCATTGAAGAGGAGATGAATGGAAGTGTTGAATAGGGACTGGTGGGGATAATCAGGCGTGTAATGAAAGGGGTTGTTTTATAAATGTTGAGAGTACCTTCCGGTAGAATTCATTTTTTCTACTTTGTGCTGATTTTTTTTTTTTTTTCTTTTTCAAATTCAAGCTTTATATAATTAAACTAGAACTTATTTATTATTTCATGAAGACTGATCCCCTCTGGACGATCATAATAAATGCACTGAGGTCTGACAGAATGTCAAGTCAGCACAGATTGCTTACTTACTACCAACACCCTGCAAAACCTCTCGTTTCCTTGCCTCACGCTCTTCTAATCAACCGTTTTCATACATCAATTTTAGCGTGATTGTTTTTGGTTTATTGTATATTTTTTGTTGTTTTTTCTTTTAAACTGGCTCAATCGTTTCAACATCTAGTTTTATTAATATGTAGTTTATAAAACTTACTGAGATATAAACCCTTATTGATAAACAAGTTTCTATGGGTAAAATAACACCTATATTTTGACAATAATTTAAAATTTTAAAATTATTCTATGCATTTGTGTATACAAGATAATCATACTACGTTACCTAAAACTATTGGGAATACCACATTCTTGATTAATCGTCTTGTAATATTTTCATTAGTTATCAAATACGTGATAATTATTTGAATATTAATCACTTGACAACTCAAATTTAAAATCCTCCAATTACTTGTAACTCATAACTGTTATATATAACTAGCAGACCCGGCAAACGTTGTTTTGCCATTTATATTTTTTTTAGAAAACATTTTTTTAGTTTAATAAAAATAACTATTTACTATAAGTGTGCGGGGATGTACTTATAATCGAAGGCGTTGCAAATAATTAAAGTATACTTTATTTAGGTTAATAAATTAATCTTTTTTAACTTTACGAATATATTTTAAATTACAACAATTCTTTATTAATTATGACAGTTTGAAAAAAGATAGATTAATCTCTCAGCGCAATGGAGTTTACAATATTCTTGGTTAGTCCGTCTTTAGCCAGCACAAATAAACTGGATGGTTTTCCCACGCGAGAACATGCCACGTAAAGTTGTCCGTGGGAAAAGCATGGTGTTTCCAAATCTAAGCCACATACTGATAATGTTTGGCCTAGTGATTTATTGATCGTCATAGCGAATGCCAATCTAATTGGAAATTGAGTGCGTTTGAATTCAATTGGCACATCTGTAGGAATCATAGGGATTCGTGGCAGCAACACATTTTCGCCTCGAAACTTCCCATTCAAAATGGTGGCTTCAATGACATTTTTCATTAATTTCTTAATTACTAATCGTGTACCATTACACAGCTGTGGTGGGTTCAAGTTACGAAGTAGAATGATCTGAGCTCCAACCTTCAATTGTAAATTGTGTGGTGGCATGCCTGGCAAATCCAATGAATTTAAAAACTCAATTGGATAATTCACAGTTTCGTTGGTATCACAAACTGCATCGATAGATTTGTATGACACCAAATCCCCAGGCAACAACTGTTGTATTTTTAAATTTAATCCATTGACGTCCACATTTTTTGCTGACAAAATCGCTCTTTCTGCCAACCACTTATGATTTTGATATTGTGTGTGTACATCGGGAAATATGCGATCGATGAGAGTATTTTGCGAGTCGATGATTGTGCAGAAGTCTGTTTGTAATTTTATACATCCAGTATTTTCATGTACAGCAACTTTCCCATCGCCAATATCTATTAGTTGTTTAGAGAAAGTTTCGGCGGATGGATCCCGAAGCATTTGAACACGCATGTTCATCGTCAGTTGTACTTTTTCAACATTACGCCACAGTCGCGATGATTTTAAGCAAGCATTGATTTCATCAGCGTACGTTGAACGTGGAATAACGGGAAGAGTTTGTCTGAAATCACCTGAAAGTTGTAACAAAGTGCCGCCAAATAGTTTATCATTGTTTTTTATATCCCTCAATGTCCTATCCAATGCCCCAAGCGAATGTTTATGTGCCATAGTGCATTCATCCCAAATAATAATTTTACATTGTTTCAGCAATGCCCGTAGTCGATTGTTTTCTTATGTTGCACACTGCATCTGGATTATTTTGAATGTTCAATGGCAGCTTAAGTGCTGAATGAGCTGTTATGCCTCCATCTAATAAAGTTGCTGCAATGCCAGAAGATGCAACGGCCAATGCGATGCCATGTTTTGTTCGTATCTCGGCAAGTAGTAGCGAAATAAGGGATGTTTTGCCAGTTCCACTTGGTGCATCAAAAAAAAAAAGAATCCTCCTTGTCCTGCCGATTATATATTATATTGCCATCTAGAAACGCTATTGCGGATTTGTAGATAGAATAATAAATTTGTATGTATTTCTATATGCTGTACCATTAATATAATAAATAAAAAATTTTTGTCGAAATAATTAAATAAAAAAATTAGGGGTGAACCACCCTTAACATTTAAGGGGATGAAAATAGTTGTTGTCCGATTCTCAGGCCTAACGGATATGTACACAAAATTTCTTTAAAATCGGTCGAGCCATTTCGGAGGAGTATAATGACTAACACTGTGACATGAGAATTTTAGCCATTTCGGTGGAGTATAATTAGGGGTGAACCTCCCTTAACATTTAGAGGGATGAAAAATAGATGTTGTCCGATTCTCAGGCCTAACGGATATGTACACAAAATTTCTTTAAAATCGGGTAGCCATTTTGGAGGAGTATAATGACTAACACCGTGACATGAGAATTTTATATATCGGAAAAATTAAATTAAATAATTAGGGGTGAATCACCCTTTATCATTTAGGGGGATGAAAAATAGATGTTGCCCGATTTCCAGACCTAACGGATATGTACACAAAATTTCACGAAAATCGGTGGAGTCATTTCGGTGGAGTATAATTAGGGGTGAACCTCCCTTAACATTTAGGGGGATGAAAAATTGTTGTTGTCCGATTCTCAGGCCTAACGGATATGTACACAAAATTTCTTTAAAATCGGTCGAGACATTTCGGAGGAGTATAATGACTAACACCGTGACATGAGAATTTTAGCCATTTCGGTGGAGTATAATTTAGGGGTGAACCTCCCTTAACATTTATGGGGATGAAAAATAGATGTGGTCCGATTCTCAGGCCTAACGGATATGTACACAAAATTTCATTAAAATCGTCAAGCCATTTCGGAGGAGTATAATGACTAACACCGTGACATGAGAATTTTATATATCGGAAAAATTAAATAAAAAAATTAGGGGTGAACCACCCTTAACATTTAGGGGGATGAAAAATAGATGTTGCCCGATTTCCAGACCTAACGGATATGTACACCAAATTTCACGAAAATCGGTGGAGCCATTTCGGTGGAGTATAATTAGGGGTGAACCACCCTTAACATTTAGGGGGATGAAAAATAGATGTTGTCCGATTCTCAGGTCTAACGGATATGTACACAAAATGTCTTTAAAATCGGTCGAGCCATTTCGGAGGAGTATAATGACTAACACTGTGACATGAGAATTTTAGCCATTTCGGTGGAGTATAATTAGGGGTGAACCTCCCTTAACATTTAAGGGGATGTAAAATAGATGTTGTCCGATTTCCAGACCTAACGGATATGTACACAAAATTTCACGAAAATCGGTGGAGCCATTTCGGTGGAGTATAATTAGGGGTGAACCTCCCTCAACATTTAAAGGGATGAAAAATAGATGTTGTCCGATTCTCAGGCCTAACGGATATGTACACAAAATTTCTTTAAAATCGGTCGAGCCATTTCGGAGGAGTATAATGACTAACACCGTGACATGAGAATTTTATTTATCGGAAAAATTAAATAATAAAATTAGGGGTGAACCACCCTTAACATTTAGGGGGATGAAAAATAGATTTTGCCCGTTTTCCAGACGTAACGGATATGTACACAAAATTTCACGAAAATCGGTGGAGCCATTTCGGTGGAGTATAATTAGGGGTGAACCTCCCTCAACATTTAGGGGATGAAAAAAAGATGTTGTCCAAATCTCAGGCCTAACGGATATGTACACAAAATTTCATTACAATCGGTCGAGCCATTTCGGAGGAGTATAAATGACTAACACCGTGACATGAGAATTTTATATATAAGAGGGGTGAACCACCCTTAACATTTAGGGGGATGAAAAATAGATTTTGCCCGTTTTCCAGACCTAACGGATATGTACACAAAATTTCACGAAAATCGGTGGAGCCACTTCGGTGGAGTATAATTAGGGGTGAACCACCCTTAACATTTAGGGGATGAAAAATAGATGTTGTCCGATTCTCAGGCCTAACGGATATGTACACAAAATTTCATTACAATCGGTCGAGCCATTTCGGAGGAGTATAAATGACTAACACCGTGACATGAGAATTTTATATATCGGAAAAATTAAATAAAAAAATTAGGGGTGAAAGTAGAGATTGGGACGGTATAGAACCAACATGGCGGCTACCCCCACCACCCCACCCTTGACCTTGACCTGACCTCTTGACCTTGACCTGACCTCTTGACCTTGACCTGACCTCTTGACCTGACCTCTTGACCTTGACCTGACCTCTTGACCCCACCTGGCCCCTCCCCCTTGGCCCCCACCCTCTCCCTCTCCCCTTGGCCCCTCCCCTTGCCCGCCATTTTGTTGACCCCTCCCCGACGCCATTGCCCCCTCCCCGTTGCCCCGCCCCTCCCCCGCACGCCATTTTGTTGTTTTACCCAATCCTTGCCCACCATCCTCCTGGAGACGCCATTTTGTTGCCCCCTCCCCATTGCCCCCTCCCCGTTGCCCCTCCCCCGCACGCCATTTTGTTGTTTTACCCAATCCTTGCCCACCACAGACGCCATTTTGTCCCCCATACCCCTTGCCCCGCCTGTGACGTAATGCATTGCACACGTAATTTGCTGTTTCCCCCTCCCCACCATCCATCAGTGACGTAAATTTTTTCTTCCCTAGTGGGATTCGAACCTGTGAAGTTAAGATTTGAAGGCAGACACGCTACCGACTGAGCTATCATGCACAGTATTACAAATTGTATATTTAATGTATTATATAAGTCACCATGTTGTTGAGTACACCCATACCCCCATACCCCCCGCCCCCGACTGTGACGTAATGCTACCAGTCGTAGGTAAGAAAGTGGGGGGTCGCTTTCGACTGTTTCGGCTACCATTCCAAGGTCACAGGTGTGTTTAGACAGGTTCTGACTGGTCTAGCCGGATTGGTTCGGAAGGCAGACACAGCTATTACAAGGACACAAACACAAATCCGTACCGTAAGGCGTACCGAGTTTTTCGCGCGCGCGCGAAAAACTCGCGTACGCCTTACGGTACGGGTATAGCTCGTACCTCGAGGTTGTAAGGTAAGGGCCGGGGGTTCCGACCCAACGTTTGACTCACTGTCTACCAGGGTGCAGCACATGTGTTTATGTATCGTGTTAAACCTAAAAGAATGTTAACCTAGTACTTATTAAAGTTCCTACTTTTGCCTAAACCTATGCTTACCACAGCCCACACGGGTGTTAGTCTGGCCACTATTTAACAACCGAAATATATTTTTACCAACCGATTTACCAACCGAAATTTACTTTTACCAACCGAAATATACTTTTAACAACCGATTACCCAACCAAAATATACTTTTACCAACCGATTTACCAACCGAAATATATTTTTACCAACCGACTTTCCAACCGAAATATACTTTTACCAACCGATTTTACAACCGAAATATACTTTTAGCAACCGATTTGTCAACCCAAATCCCCCACCACCTCCCAACAGAGCGCGTGTGCGTTGAAGTGACAGCATTGGCCGAGAAGCGAGCATTGGACGGGTCACGTGATGGAATAACCGGGGGTAAAATCCCTTGACTAAACAAAAGTAGTGTCCACAGCCGGGTTACTGGCAGTGTAGCACGACCGGAGTTAAAACAAGGTGACTCACACAATAATATGAAAACGTGTAGATGTTTTAATAATGTATTCTCTCTCAATAAGTTTAAAAAAGTTACATTAAAGAGTACTATAATAATAACGAGAATAAACACAGAGTTGAGTCAACTACCCAACCAATCCATTGCCCTCAGATTTTTTTTTAATCTTATGGGTTTTTACATAGAGAGTCACACACACAAACTTACAACATTACATTCCTATATTTACATCTCCGAAACATACACCTGCACAAGTCACCATGACAGTCTGACTGTTTACAAAATAATAAGTCTTTAATATAAAACTTTTGACAGTTCAGTACACAACAACTATAACACTGGTCCGATGTCGATACAGTTCCCGTGTCAACAGTGGTTGTCATAGATAAGCTGTACAGATCCATTACCGGTACGTTCCAATACCTGCACCTACAATGGCAAAAGCTGAATGCCTGGCACTTTGTACATGCCAGGCCGTCAACTTGACATTCGGGTGCTTTAAAACATTTGTTAGCACAACAGTACCCGGTCAAATGTTGAGGTCGTTCAGGTACTATTACTGGAACACTGTACGACTTCCTTGAGCGGCAGTCGGCAAGCAAACAAGTGCACAGGTTTCCGTAACAATCTGGTTTTGTACAAAACACCAGATCTTTTATTTTGATTTTCTTACATGCGTTACCACAGCACACGTAGGATTCCAGCGTCTTACACAATTCCATTATCTGAAAAAGCAGAAAATAATTCGTTAAAATAAGCTTGTCCTCTGTGTTTTCACGGGGTTGGAACCGTCATCCGGTACAGTGAAGCCATAACAGAGCCCACATTACAAGCCGGGGGTAAGCAGAAGGCTTACCCCCTTGTGGTAATAGCTCCAATCCATCGCTATTCCCTGTGACCACCACTCCATTACAAAACTGTGGTCCCCATTTTATTTATTTTTTTTTATTTTTTATTTTTTATTATTATTTTTTTATATTTTTATTATTTTTTTTTAAATTTTTTTTTCAAAAGTTGTTACTTGTACCTCTTGCCCAATTGTGTCTCATTCAAGGTTTATCAAGTCTTTCGACTGCGCCAGTGACCTTCAAACAGGTTTACGGGAGAATCAACTCCGCTCCAGGGACCTCCATACGGCCTTGCGGGATTTTTAGGTCCACGCCAGAGGGCACACACACACACACACACACACCGATGCCGGTCGGGTATCTTCATACCGTCCCCGCGTCTTTTAGGCAAGTAGTAGATCGTAATAACTTTTAGCACTTTTTAGTGCACATTTACTATCTAAGTTACTATTATGTTGTGGTAATAAACATTTAATGTCTCCACTATGGGAGAATTTCTCCTCCTGAGGTGATTCCATCACACGAGGATGAAATTGTCTCAGAAATTGAGCTTTTTCCAATCCTTTGGTAAAAATTATTGCAAAAGGTTTGCACAAAGTGCGTATCGTGTCTTCGTTGTAAGGTACACCTCCTTCATCCCATCTGATATAGTGGAAACGAGATTGTAACCATCGAGCCGATCTTTGCGATTTATCGTTAAGTAGGGAAAAATTGTACGGCGGTTTGAACACCGTGATACTGTGAAAATGATCACCGACGATTGCCAATTCTTTGACGATATACTTGTTATCGTTATCGTGAAACGCGTGAAATTCAACTACCGCCACTTGCATGTTTTTTAAACAAACTCACTTCGTCGTACAGTCTGTCCGCTTCGGGGAGAGTGCTAGATACGAGCTCGTCGCTGGCCAAGACCTCAATGATGTACGAGCGTAAATCTTTCTCGATATAAAACAATTCGGTGACACGTCTGGACACGAGCGGCATACTCTCCTCCAGTAGCTTCCATTCGTTGGCGTTCAAGGTCATACAATGTTGCCCGTCGTACAATTGAATGTAACGTTTTCCGAAAATATTGCGCAATATTACGTCACCGATAGTCAGATTGAATTTACACGTTCTCTTATCGCTGATAGCAGCCGTTATAGATTTTAAATGAAGTGATAATTCGTCAAATATTAGGTGGTTGAAGAAAACAAATTTTCTACCAGCTTGCACTAAAAGTCCAAGACCGAAACCTGTATGTTGGAATATACCGGTTGCTATGAATTTAGTGCACTCGCTGTTTAAGAAATGAACAGATTTAAGAAATATTCCCAAAGGGAGGTTAGGTGGTACCTGACGTTTAGTAGGAGCTCTCTCCACGTCCATCCTGCTCGGATCCATGGTCTCGACTGACGGAGGAAGTTACAACTGACTACTTTGATAGTAGAAACAACCTTCTTCAAGTTCCGGTTCGATTTGAACCAATGGGAACTCGAATGAATATAGCGTGTCAATCAAGTCCTCTAAATCAGATAATCTATCCCTAGGCACGAGCCTGAGGAAAGCGTGAACGACTCCTGGGTATGTGGTGCACATGATGTCCCGTCAGCGAATGATTGGACCGTCAAGTGGTATCGTGTTATAAGAGAGAGACTGTGCGCATGCGCATCTATTCCATAACCTTTTTCACTGTGCTTGTAAGGAGATTGTACACAATATGCGAGTCGTGTAAAATAAGACAATAGGCTGTTGTATTGGCTGGTATATTAGCAGAAGTTTCTATTTCTAGTCTGACATCCACGGGACCTGATTTAATAGAATCGTTCTGTTTGGAACAATCGATTACAAAGAGAGGACAATTTGTAAAAGATTGTAAATCTAGACTGGGCAAGGACTCGTGCGTATAGTACGATTCTTGGAATCTATGGTACATTTCGTACATTGTGGAAATATCGCCGTTAATATTATCGTAAGGAAAATACTGTGAATTTAGATAGAGTTTTAAATTTGAAAGGCCGCACATGTCAAACACGGAGGCATCCTTTTTGATCTTATTTTTTCTATCTGTTTGAAAGGCTAGAATAACATAGCGTGGTTTTTCCAGCTGATTAGCGGTTTTAATTGTCCACGAAATCTGATTGGTTTGCGGCACTAATGGATACTCGTGTAACTCCCAACTACGAAACGGAACATGGACAGGTTCGTCTCTTTCGATCATTTTCAAAAGATTCAATCGGAGTGAATCTGAAACCGTCACATAAGGCACTCTCCAGTGTATACTAGTTATCTTTAGATTAACGGATGCAGCATCATCACTGTATACAGCGTTCAAATCGGAGGCCGAACGTAAGAGCACTAGTTCCTGTTTTACGTTCATTACAATCCGTTGGTAGTCTTCGAAAAAGCCCATCAACAGCTTCAATGGCACAGAGAGGGAAAAGTTTGAAACGGTAGCCATCCCACCGGCTCCCAACCATCCTGCGTTGCTGAATTTATTCTTCTCACTCTCTCGCAACGACAACAGATTTTTCAGTGTACTGGAAATTGCGACATTTCTCGTACGGTCCACTTCGCTACCGGCAAATTCGTATCTAATATCGTCAAATAGAAAGGCTACGGCATTGTTGACCAATGTCACCGTTGCAGCACTGTTATCCGCTTTTGTGCCGCTCACTGTTCCTTTTATATGCAATATACTACCAAACGGTGCTGTGATCACGTCCTGTTGATTTATGGGAATACGAATTTCATCGTTATTACCGTACGTTGACGACGCATAAGGTCTGTGCGAATGATATTCAAGACCACTGATGACGTCATTGTATTCTGCTGCACTATCTATTGCCAGTAGATCCATTTTTCACTTTAAATCCCAAAGCTGAGAGAAATCGAATATTTCTAGCTGTTAACTCTGTCGAGTTTGAACGTACACTGATACTGTTCTTATAACGTTGTCCATTAAATACGAGACCCATTTCTACGTAAATGCAATCGGACAGAAACCGATTCTTCTCGGAAATTTATAGGTACTCCGTTCTGATCTCTAAGGCTTACGGTGATGTTATGAATGGTTTTCACGTTGACGGGTAAATATATTACAGTCGTCAGTATTTCGACAATCTTGTACCCCGGAGCCACTTGTGGGTAAAACTCGTGTATATTGTGTGACTCTTTTCCATTTTGAAATGACCCAGTTACAATATTACACTCAACTCTAATAACATTCACTCTTATAATATCGACGGGGAGCTCAGATTCGTGTTTTCGGTTGGCTGATAAATTCCCATTATTGAAACCAAGTAATTTTCCGATAGATCCGTCTTTAAAATGTATAGTCTTTGAACACTTAAGTTCCGCTTTAAGTGTGTTATTGTTCGGCTTGAGCGAAAATGCAATCTCCGGCGACAGATGTGATTTGATATATTTTTCAATATCCTCAATTTCGTACGAACCTGTCGGTATATTAACGGTCACTTCATAATTATCGTTTTGATCTTCACCGAGATACAATTTATTTTTAATTCCTTCTTCGATATTGGGAATGGAATTGTACACAGCAAGATCAATGAGACCGATTTCCCACTCTCCATAGGATAGATTAATCGGTGGAAAGAAATCACACCAAAGTGTAGAACTATTTCCGTTTAAAACAATACTCATGATAATAGAAACTTTAAGCACAATGTCCACATACGACTGAAGTGTAACTTTGATGTCGCTTGTAATTATAGTGAATATTAGCGTTGGAACCAAAATATCTAGTCAGTTCGAGTGGAGGTCTAAGATTTCCAAAACTGTCATAATACTCTACATTTTCACCGCGCTTTTTATAACACACCCAATGTGTACCTTCACCCGTGCTACTATCGAGGTTGACAATGGCGGATTCGTTTTTCAACGGTCCCATCGGGGGAAGATTGTCCCTCATAAAAACACCTCTGAAATACGGTATCCTCACGGCATATTTTTCTAAATCTATATTTGTTAACGGTCTGTTTGGTAATGAATCAATCAAACTTTTTTTTTATTGATCTTCTTCTTGGTTTTGCTACTGCCTTTTAGTCCCCTGCCTTTTGGATACGGTTTGAGATACAAGCCAGTGCCTTTTGCATATGGTTTGAGATACAGACCGCTGCCTTTTTGATACGGATTGAGATACAATGCCCCACCCAACAAGAGACGTTTCGACTTTTTCCCACCTCCCAATTTGGATTTCGCTTTCATGGCTGTTGTTACAGCCCACGCCGCTGCCCGTTCACCCATAGACGAATTATTTTCTGCTTTTTCAGATAATGGAATTGTGTAAGACGCTGGAATCCTACGTGTGCTGTGGTAACGCATGTAAGAAAATCAAAATAAAAGATCTGGTGTTTTGTACAAAACCAGATTGTTACGGAAACCTGTGCACTTGTTTGCTTGCCGACTGCCGCTCAAGGAAGTCGTACAGTGTTCCAGTAATAGTACCTGAACGACCTCAACATTTGACCGGGTACTGTTGTGCTAACAAATGTTTTAAAGCACCCGAATGTCAAGTTGACGGCCTGGCATGTACAAAGTGCCAGGCATTCAGCTTTTGCCATTGTAGGTGCAGGTATTGGAACGTACCGGTAATGGATCTGTACAGCTTATCTATGACAACCACTGTTGACACGGGAACTGTATCGACATCGGACCAGTGTTATAGTTGTTGTGTACTGAACTGTCAAAAGTTTTATATTAAAGACTTATTATTTTGTAAACAGTCAGACTGTCATGGTGACTTGTGCAGGTGTATGTTTCGGAGATGTAAATATAGGAATGTAATGTTGTAAGTTTGTGTGTGTGACTCTCTATGTAAAAACCCATAAGATTAAAAAAAAAATCTGAGGGCAATGGATTGGTTGGGTAGTTGACTCAACTCTGTGTTTATTCTCGTTATTATTATAGTACTCTTTAATGTAACTTTTTTAAACTTATTGAGAGAGAATACATTATTAAAACATCTACACGTTTTCATATTATTGTGTGAGTCACCTTGTTTTAACTCCGGTCGTGCTACACTGCCAGTAACCCGGCTGTGGACACTACTTTTGTTTAGTCAAGGGATTTTACCCCCGGTTATTCCATCACGTGACCCGTCCAATGCTCGCTTCTCGGCCAATGCTGTCACTTCAACGCACACGCGCTCTGTTGGGAGGTGGTGGGGGATTTGGGTTGACAAATCGGTTGCTAAAAGTATATTTCGGTTGGAAAATCGGTTGGTAAAAGTATATTTCGGTTGGAAAGTCGGTTGGTAAAAATATATTTCGGTTGGTAAATCGGTTGGTAAAAGTATATTTTGGTTGGTTAATCGGTTGTTAAAAGTATATTTCGGTTGGTAAAAGTATATTTCGGTTGGTAAATCGGTTGGTAAAAATATATTTCGGTTGTTAAATAGTGGCCAGACTAACACCCGTGTGGGCTGTGGTAAGCATAGGTTTAGGCAAAAGTAGGAACTTTAATAAGTCCTAGGTTAACATTCTTTTAGGTTTAACACGATACATAAACACATGTGCTGCACCCTGGTAGACAGTGAGTCAAACGTTGGGTCGGAACCCCCGGCCCTTACCTTACAACCTCGAGGTACGAGCTATACCCGTACCGTAAGGCGTACGCGAGTTTTTCGCGCGCGCGCGAAAAACTCGGTACGCCTTACGGTACGGATTTGTGTTTGTGTCCTTGTAATAGCTGTGTCTGCCTTCCGAACCAATCCGGCTAGACCAGTCAGAACCTGTCTAAACACACCTGTGACCTTGGAATGGTAGCCGAAACAGCCGAAAGCGACCCCCCACTTTCTTACCTACGACTGGTAGCATTACGTCACAGTCGGGGGCGGGGGGTATGGGGGTATGGGTGTACTCAACAACATGGTGACTTATATAATACATTAAATATACAATTTGTAATACTGTGCATGATAGCTCAGTCGGTAGCGTGTCTGCCTTCAAATCTTAACTTCACAGGTTCGAATCCCACTAGGGAAGAAAAAATTTACGTCACTGATGGATGGTGGGGAGGGGGAAACAGCAAATTACGTGTGCAATGCATTACGTCACAGGCGGGGCAAGGGGTATGGGGGACAAAATGGCGTCTGTGGTGGGCAAGGATTGGGTAAAACAACAAAATGGCGTGCGGGGGAGGGGCAACGGGGAGGGGGCAATGGGGAGGGGGCAACAAAATGGCGTCTCCAGGAGGATGGTGGGCAAGGATTGGGTAAAACAACAAAATGGCTTGCGGGGGAGGGGCGGGGCAACGGGGAGGGGGCAATGGCGTCGGGGAGGGGGCAACAAAATGGCGGGCAAGGGGAGGGGCCAAGGGGAGAGGGAGAGGGTGGGGGCCAAGGGGGAGGGGCCAGGTGGGGGTCAAGAGGTCAGGTCAAGGTCAAGAGGTCAGGTCAAGAGGTCAGGTCAAGGTCAAGAGGTCAGGTCAAGAGGTCAGGTCAAGGTCAAGAGGTCAGGTCAAGGTCAAGGGTGGGGTGGTGGGGGTAGCCGCCATGTTGGTTCTATACCGTCCCAATCTCTACTGGTGAACCACCCTTAACATTTAGGGGGATGAAAAATAGATGTGGTCCGATTCTCAGGCCTAACGGATATGTACACAAAATTTCATTAAAATCGTCAAGCCATTTCGGAGGAGTATAATGACTAACACCGTGACATGAGAATTTTATATATCGGAAAAATTAAATAAAAAAATTACGGGTGAATCACCCTTAACATTTAGGGGGGTGAATAATAGATGTTGCCTGATTTCCAGACCTAACGGATATGTACACCAAATTTCACGAAAATCGGTGGAGCCATTTCGGTGGAGTATATTTAGGGGTGAACCTCCCTCAACATTTAAAGGGATGAAAAATAGATGTTGTCCGATTCTCAGGCCTATCGGATATGTACACAAAATTTCTTTAAAATCGGTCGAGCCATTTCGGAGGAGTATAATGACTAACACTGTGACATGAGAATTTTAGCCATTTCGGTGGAGTATAATTAGGTGTGAACCTCCCTTAACATTTAAGGGGATGTAAAATAGATGTTGTCCGATTTCCAGACCTAACGGGTATGTACACAAAATTTCACGAAAATCGGTGGAGCCATTTCGGTGGAGTATAATTAGGGGTGAACCTCCCTCAATATTTAAAGGGATGAAAAATAGATGTTGTCCGATTCTCAGGCCAAACGGATATGTACACAAAATTTCTTTAAAATCGGTCGAGCCATTTCGGAGGAGTATAATGACTAACACCGTGACATGAGAATTTTATATATCGGAAAAATTAAATAATAAAATTAGGGGTGAACCACCCTTAACATTTAGGGGGATGAAAAATAGATTTTGCCCGTTTTCCAGACCTAACGGATATGTACACAAAATTTCACGAAAATCGGTGGAGCCATTTCGGTGGAGTATAATTAGGGGTGAACCTCCCTCAACATTTAGGGGATGAAAAATAGATGTTGTCCGATTCTCAGGCCTAACGGATATGTACACAAAATTTCATTACAATCGGTCGAGCCATTTCGGAGGAGTATAAATGACTAACACCGTGACATGAGAATTTTATATATCGGAAAAATTAAATAATAAAATTAGGGGTAAACCACCCTTAACATTTAGGGGGATGAAAAATAGATTTTGCCCGTTTTCCAGACCTAACGGATATGTACACAAAATTTCACGAAAATCGGTGGAGCCATTTCGGTGGAGTATAATTAGGGGTGAACCACCCTTAACATTTAGGGGATGAAAAATAGATGTTGTCCGATTCTCAGGCCTAACGGATATGTACACAAAATTTCATTACAATCGGTCGAGCCATTTCGGAGGAGTATAAATGACTAACACCGTGACATGAGAATTTTATATATAAGAGGGGTGAACCACCCTTAACATTTAGGGGGATGAAAAATAGATTTTGCCCGTTTTCCAGACCTAACGGATATGTACACAAAATTTCACGAAAATCGGTGGAGCCATTTCGGTGGAGTATAATTAGGGGTGAACCACCCTTAACATTTAGGGGATGAAAAATAGATGTTGTCCGATTCTCAGGCCTAACGGATATGTACACAAAATTTCATTACAATCGGTCGAGCCATTTCGGAGGAGTATAAATGACTAACACCGTGACATGAGAATTTTATATATAAGATTTATATTTGTACAATGAAAGATGTCCATTCATGGTGGTAAATATTATATGATATCAGAAATACATGTGTTTTATTAGTAAATAATTGCTTTAACTTCTCTAAGTATATATATATATATATATATATATATATATATATAAACGTTTCACAATCAAAATTAAAAAAAAATAATGAAGCTTATATAAAAGACGATTCTCTACAGTATAATAATGTGTTTTCAAATCATTGACTTAGTTATTTGTTTCCGAAGTGTCATTAAATTTAAAGTAACGAGAAACGTAATGATTAAGTCGATATTACGATTTGCTTAAGATAAACTGAGAACAGATGAATGGATGGATCAATTAAAATGAAATTACTAAACCAAACGGAAGTTATATGAAGCAACTTCGAATACAATATAATATATACGTATTGGTTAAAACATGGGATTGTTTTCAAATGTAACGGATTTAAACTTAAATTGAGATGAAATGTGAAAAAAGTTCATAAATTGGCAGATATTATTTAAAACAATTTTTAATTAGATTTTGAAGAGTTGTTTATCTTAATAGTACAAAAAAGTTTTGAGACATGTATAACTTGAACAAGGTGAAAATATGGAAAAAAATATTTATAAAAATAAAATATAACAAATTATGGAGATAGTGATTTTAAACTATTTTTACATAAAGATCGTTAAAAAGTATTGATATACTGGAATCTCTAAATTTCAATTTGTACCCATGACACGAAATAACAAGAAAAGTTCATAAAGTTTCTCATTATTATCAACTTTGTCATTTTTCAAGACGTTATTGTATGTATATGGAATGAGATTGCAGTAAATATTTTTTGATACTATATAAATGAATCATAATTCAAATAAACATTTATATATAAATGTTTATTTTATATCATTAATACACATTTCTTAGCCGCAGGTAGTATCAGGACGTTGGTACAATGTAGACTGAATAGTATTTCTTATATTATCTTGAGTTAGATTTACATAGTAATAAATTTTAAACAAACAATAATTTTTTTAAAAAAATATAGAAGTATGAGTCATTATATTTGTGTTTTATTTATTTTACTTTCATGACGGATAATTTTTTTATATATTTTCGAAGTTTATTTTGTAAAATGGATTTTGTTTTTGTTTTGTTTTGTTTTATAAAAAAAGAAATCACCTGTTTTATATAGCCAAAAAAACTATATAACTTAAAACAGAAATGAAGAGTAATTTCTAGAGAAATTTCAAATACATTGGGTAGATCATATTCCTCCCATATAAAAATAATAATTGATACTATCTGTTATTGAACGAGGACATTTTATTATTGAGTTAATTATAGTAAAGTACAAACCAAAGAAATCATTAGGCACAAAAGTAAATGTCGAGTCTTCATTCCCGAAAACTACAATGGCTATTTTTAAATTCTATCGTCATAAAGATTATTGAGTTGATACCATTATATCTTATAGCACTTTATTATGGCTTATGATTTTTTCGAAAGCTGTTGAACAAGTAAACAATTTATTGAATGATCTATCAAGTTTTATCAGCAATTAATTAATATTCTTCCAAATTATAACATAAATTCAGTATGCTGGATAAGGTTATTGTTTTTACTTATGATTTTTTATCAAATCAAATATTTTGTAATCTATTTTCACCACAATTTATTAATAGAAATTTTAATTTGAATAATTTTTGTAACTGAATATTTGATAATGTTGTATTGAAATATTATTTATATATTATGATTGTTTTGTTATAATTGCATCAACTACATTTTTATGCTTTTCTGGAAAACACGTTATAGTATGCAATTATTATATCGAGGAGAATGATTGTTTGCTGCAGGGGAATGATAAATGTATTTTCTGAGAGCCCTTAAGTTGTGTGATTGTGACACATCATAATTTACGGTATAATGTACTCTGATTTCAACAGAGTAGTGGACTTCCAAGAATTGTATTGAGATAAAATAATGAAGAACTAGTAGAGATATAGACTAATATACGAAACATAATATAACTATAAATATATGAGTCAAATAAGAATGACATACATAATTTTCCGGCCGTTATCCATTTTACAAAAAATAATTGACCACAAAGTGTTTCAATTAAAAAAAAAAAGTTATATATATTTTATTTAATTTATTTCTTCAGAGCCTACAAAACTGCCCTTTAGTACGTATTAATATAATCATAAAAATGAGATATAGATTATAATTTAATTTACAACACGGTGTATTGAAACAATAATTTAGGGTTAATATACAGGTCGAACTATTATACTTCTAGTATGTATTTGATATGTTAGGCTGATATTATTGAATTTTTATATCCTTAACGCAGATATAGAAAGAGGTGAGTTAATTTTTGAAACGTGTTCGAGTAATCATATCGATCATACATATCAACTATAAGAAATGAAACCATAAAATAACTTTATTTATCGAAACATCATTAAAATATGTATTTGATATAAATCGGCAAATTCAGAATATGTATGACTATCTTCAAAAGTATTAGGAGTTGTGTTTCCATTTTATTTTCTCATTATGATTTAAAATACATCCACCATCCTTGTTTTTAATATTACAAAAAGAAAGGAATTAGGAGTAAATTGTTACTAATTTTTGGTTAGATAAGATGATGGCTGCTCTTTACTTAACTGAATTGTAGAAATTAGAAAGAAAAACCTATAAACCTACCATAATGAAAGATTCATGACCTTAAAAATGAAGCAGTACTATATGTGCATAGCTTCCATTGAGCAGTATAGAGTTCCAGGAAATCAAAGTTTTACATATTGCAAAACGCAGCTAATGTATTTTGTATTAAGTTTACGTAAAACTAATTTTATATTAGTTAGATGATAAGGAGTAAAGGAGAGTATTAAATACAATAGGCTTTTAAATAATGGTAAGAAAAGTTATAAAATCAATTTTTAAATCTAGCGGATTTCGAAAAAGGGTTTAGTGGCCCATTTGAAGTACTTAAAATATTAAACCAGATCACGTAATAGGTGAGCACTAGGGAGTACGAGAAAATCAGGCCAAACTGGGTACATATGGCTTATATAAAACCTTAGAGGGAGAGGAAAAGTTAATATGAACTGCACGCATGTACACAAATACATACACTCTTGTAAATATATATAAAATCAACATGAGACGTGGATATAATCACTTGGCATATATTTGTAATAAAGTGTTAAGTTAGATTAGGCTATTCAAAATTTAAATATTTACCTAATTAATTACAATTAGAGACAATGTAAAGGTGGCATTCAGTTTCATAATTTGTTTATTTGGAACCCCAAATGAAATGTAAGTTTTGAGCTATATAGTTACCTTAAAAATAGTTACATCAAATGCGCATGAGTCTATTACGAATATGATTTAAAATAAAAATAATGCCATTTATGAAGTGAGGCTTATGATTACTCGATTAAATATTTTAATGCTCTAAACCCAGTAAAATAAATAGTCACATGTTTATTCTGATGCCTTCAATTAAATCTTGTTTTCAAGTGAATTTTAAATACCACATTATATACTTAAAGTAATAAACATAGAGGTTTTGTTTGAAGATATTGCTTGATATATTTCAATGTGTGTGAACGTCCACGAATATTGATGATCCAATGATTTTTAGTTTTAGAAAAAGGAAAATTGGATGCCCTTTAATGAGAGGCAATATGTTTCTTAAGGTTTATTTTGTAACAACGAGTTTAACAAGGTAAGAAGTTACAGGACATTGACCACGGAGATCTCATTCACTAGGTCGGTACATGCTGACGTAACATTCACACACATATATGTTTCCTACGTGGAAACTGGTATGGTAGCCAAACTAATATCTGTATATATACGCGTATAATATCTCGTATACAGTTAAGCTAACAGAAAAAGAATGCAACTTTAGCGAAAGTAGGGTGAACGGACGAGAGTGAAGATCGGTCACTCTTTATCCATGTGACGTATTCACCATGTAAGTGTGTTGGAATCCAAGTACTATTAAACAAAAACAGCTTTGAACTTCTGGGGACAGAAAATATAACTTGTAACTTGGAAGGCTACGAAGGGGAGTGGAAAATAAAGAAGACAATTGATGGAGTGTAGTGATATGGAATGATTGGACGGGATTAATGAGTAGTGATGTGAAGTGAATGTTGATATTGGATTTTGATATCATAATATTAGGTTTATTTCAGTAGTAATATTTTAAGTGACGGTGGTCCCTTAAAAATATATTTAAGTAGAACAGAGAATGCCGGTTCTGGTAGAGTCCCTCGTCTCTTCCTCGCAATTATTCTCTTCCTTTTTCACTTCTTTCCACTTAGGTTAACTAACCTCAGAGTTCTTCCACGTGACTGCAAGTTCTGATGCAGCCTCTTGTCTCTTCTCCGCATTCTTCTCTTCCACGCCCTACATCCTCTTCCTCACCACTATTTTCATTCTCGCCGATTACTCTCTTTCTGGACCTCTTCCTTGCCATTACTCACTTCCTTGCACAGTTAACTAACCTAACTTCTGACCTTTTCCATGTGACTGAGGGTTCTGCTGCAGTCCCTTGTCACACATTATAAGTTAACGTTTAACAATAAAGTCATAGACATGAGACGTTAGTTGTTCGACGCCATTGAAACGATGCGCACCGTGTGTGTCGCGATGTTTTTATATAATAGTGTTAAATGTTATATGTTTGTCTGTGAGGTTAAATTGTAATGTGTGATGAACTCTATTGAGGGATAAGCTCTGAGGATGGACTGTAGGCTCCAAAACGCAAAGGAATAAATCAAGAAAGAAGTCACTTGGCGGAGCCAATATAAGGTAACTTATTGTTAATTTAACAACTGTGACTTGGATATCAAACAAAATGAATCCTAAATTAGAAGCCAGCCAGGCACTTTTGGTATATAAATATCAGAACATTAGAATTGAATTACGGAAAACAAATATACATATAAAATTTAATAAGGTCTGTATTAAAAACAATATAATACCAACCTACGATCTCATTAATATTAATAGACAATTTAAAGCCGCTTTTAAATCTAAAGAACATGCGCAAAGAATTTGTGTTAAAGTATAAATTAAATATCTGTATGGCAAAAAGATTGCATTAAATATAGGTCTCAATGGTCTCTTATCAACACAGTACATCCAAATATGATAGATAAAACTGTGTCTTATGTCAATAATTACATTGGGCATGTCTTAAATCAAAGTATACACAAACAAAATATGAATCTACAATCTCTCAAGATCAAATAGTGTATATCGGATAATTTTCAATGTAAATACAAGTTTTAAGAATGAGTTTATAATCAGACTGACATCTCTTTTAATCCGAATGAAATGGGACTCTTTAATAAGGGCCTAAAATACAATTTACCACATTCTAACAAAAAACATTTATTTAACGCGATCATAGGGGCTGAGGCAGCTACAAAATCGATACCTGATCGGAAAATGCATAATGAGACCAGAATTTAACTTAATTTCGAACTCAAGACACGACTTAATAAAATGACCACAACAAAATTCCTGACAATATCTGCACTAAATGGTGGTGCAATATGTAATTGAATGGTCAGTTAAAGGGAAAATAAATAATTTGACTTTATTTATTATTATACTTGGAGAATAAAAATGTATTATACTGTATTTCAATACAAGAAAGAACTGAATTTTATTTTAATATATTTTATTAGTGTACACACACAAATTTGGCGAAATAAGATTTTAAGTTAATATTGTATAATCTGGAAAATGGTGGAACATGTGTGGGTACCTTTAGAACAACCACATTCGATATGAGAGTGAATAATTAATGGTGTTGGTCCTAGAATATTTGTTGAGGAACAGTTGGTAAAAAGATGATTGATTCTAATGTTTTCAAAAAATTTTAAATATAGGATTTTACAATAATTAGTTGTTAAATATTTAATCAAATTTCTTACCGTAAGTTCCAATACAAATCATACAAGATTTGTGGATCCTACAAGACCTTAATCATTGTGGACCTGATCATTTACCTTACCGTTGGTTGAACCCTTCAAAGGCTTAGACTTAAATATATAGATTAAAGAATATGGCCGATAAAAAGAAAAGATTTGGTGCTACGAGTGAGGAATGCAGTCGCTCCAACAAATGGTGAAAATTTGTTGCGACCTGAACAAAGTTCAACTATATATCGTAAGATTTTATATATCTTTATGTTTTGTATGGTAAACTGTAGAAGTGCGTCGAAATTTTTATTGAAGTGAAGTCGTTCGATTTGATTTTAATTTTATGTACTTTAATAGAATTATTTCTATTGTTATGCATACAATCAATTATTAGCTTATATTTTTATCAATTAGCAATAGTACTTTATAAAATATTTTCCTATATTTTCGAGTGTTGTAATAGCGTAAAACAGTATTTTGGAGGTTTTTGTGAGAGTAACTACTAAGAACAGTTTGTAATATTCAGTGTTTTTTTTTTTATATACTCATTATAAATTTTACTTTTTTAGGAATAATAATGACTATTTTTGATTAGTCAAAAATAATTAATGTAATTTGAGTAGACAATTATAATGTTTTGTCATAACGACTTCTATTATATAAGAAAAAATAACAATGAAACCAACAATTAAGTATTTTAGCCTCAATTTTGAATCTGTGGGAGATAGGACCGAACTTTAAATATCAAAAAATAATCTTCTTTGAGATACCTTTCATTTGATATGCCACAAGACCTATCTTCTTGTATGAAAATGTTATTTTTTAATGTTTTCCTTTATTAAACATTTTTATATTTTGTAATTTTTGTGAACAAGTGCCAGTTTACATGTCATACAATTGTTTTAATTTTTGTTACTGACATGAAAATTGTTCAGTAATAATAAATAAAAAAATTTAATCCAAAATATCTTTCGTTTATTAAAAGGGTGTGATTACTAATAATTCTTTTATATCAATGCGTAATATTAATGAGATCAACTGGCTAAAATGTAATAACAATAAATCCTTGTGAGACATCAATATTGTTATAGTCTCATATTTATTAAAAAATTATCAAAGATATAGTTTACAATTTGATTATACTAATGGCTATAGTATACCAGGATTATACCAGCAATATGTTCAAGATGAGTGCTTAGAGCGGGGAAACGACAAATGTATGATATGAAACCCTTAAGTAGGATTTTACTTGGCATATAATGTTTCACGGTACTGTGTAGTATGGTTTTAACTCAGTTGAGTATTGTATTGAAATGAAGCACTAGTGAAAATAGAAACAATACAATACACAATATTATTGTAAGATATTTTATGTTAGTTATGAAAAATATATAATTCGGAATATATATCGATGGGCAAAAATATGATTGTACTATATAAGCAGAGAACAACCATATTAATAAATATTGTAAGGACTTCTAATATTTATCACCCATCATAAATAATGTGCCAAAATTTTAAATGTTAATAAAAATAAATAAGGTAGTAAATACAAGAAAGTAAATAACATGCAGTTTAAAACTTGGGTGTGGACGGATCCTTTTGGTAGAGGGGGTGGAAAAACTGTATATACAAAATTACCCTTTTCGTACAAATCCAGTACTAAATTCAGTCTTGAAGATAAATGAACTTCGAAACGCGTCTAAAAATATAAAATAATAGGAAAATGCAAAAATTGTATTCATCTTAACTATGCAGATCTTAGCAGAAATTTTTATTTCAATTATTATTTATTCTAGTTAAAAAATATATTTTGCTTTATATGACCAAGTTTGTGATAAAATATTGGTTTATATGAATTAATACCTTGAATGAAAGTATTCATAAATAAATATATTTAAAAGCCTTTGGAATATTTTTTTGTGAACACCTGAAAACCGTCAGCAATGTATCAACTCCGCACAATGTTACCTTATTTAACAATGCTTATTTTTGGCAGTTTTATCAAAGAGAGGGAATGTATAGCTGGGTTTAACTATGTGTACACTGTTTTCTTTATTTTATTATTATTTTTATCATTTTTTGAAATCGTAAAATAAATGTAGCCCAATTGCAATGTCAAAGTTTATATTTACAAATATTTAGTGAATATGAAATATATTTTTAAATGTAAAGGATGAAACTTATTTTATTTGTCCTTATTAATAAGTTGACAAAATTGATAATACAGTACATCTATGTAATATACAAGGTAGCTAAGGTTGGATTCAATTCAATAAACTAAAGTTATTGAATGATTTAAAAAAAGTTTCTACAAGTCAAATATATAGGTGCGATGTCGGAAAGTTTCACTTTTAATTGTATCATCAGTAATTAAATATGGCGGCGTAGACAGATTTCTTATGCCGTTGGGATTTGCCCAGTAGTTTAAATGTTAGAGAGATTTGAGTTTCCTTTCCACTGATTACCACAGCCAGAAAGACAAACAGACAGTCATTTAATTTAGATAATAGCTAATTTATAATAGTGTAATTAACCTCTCTACTCTATCTTGATCTCATAATATACTTATTTTATATTTCAACATTTCTAGGCACATGACATGGGAGTTATTATTAATACATAACATTCAATATAAATTCTTTGAAATATATATAAAAAAAAAGTAGTAAATTACAATTGGATTGCAGCCATTTCAACACAAAAAATTCGACAATGTCTTATTAATATTAGGGAAATGTGGTACCAAATTAGCAAGCTTGTCATGTAACATAATTTATGGTTTAAAGTTTAAAATAATTTATGTTATTATCCTTACTTTCGTTCATCAATCATTTATAAATCTTGAGCAGTTTTTTTTTAAATTTCCACCATGTTTTCATCATGTTTAGCAACATATAGTTATTGTTATGTATCCCGAATAAAAATAACCAAAGATTTGTAGTGAAAACTATCGATGGAAT
Organism: Aphrophora alni; assembly: GCA_963513935.1. Classification (NCBI taxonomy): domain Eukaryota; kingdom Metazoa; phylum Arthropoda; class Insecta; order Hemiptera; family Aphrophoridae; genus Aphrophora; species Aphrophora alni. The sequence continues at coordinate 57,918,238 of OY740770.1, read as the reverse complement.
AATCTTAACGCCAAGAAGTAATTTCAGAAATAATATATATATATATATATATATATATATATATATATATATATATATATAAGTAATATTTGTAGCACCCGGTATTTAAAAACATTTTAAACGTGATTGTTTTTCGTTCTTAATATATTTATAATGTATTCTTTATTTTATCGTAGTAAATTATTTACTATTTTTGATTATATGGTTTGTAGTACGATTTATATAAACAAACAACATATTTTCATGATAAAAACTTCATTAAATTTCATAAGAGTAGCACATTTCAATGTTAAACTATCACTTATGAGATTTGTAGTTAGTATGGAAATTTAGAATTTTCGAAAACAAAGATCTAGATGTATTTACAAAAAATGAATTTAGTTTATTCCGCCATGCTAAATACACTAATACAACTGTACTGTTGTCTACAGGATTAAATTTGTTTATTATATTTGTATGTTCTTATCGTAATTACTGTTCAATTTAACAAAAATAATTTAATTTAATTTCTCGACTGTTACTACTTAACTGGACACGATAATTTCATTAATCCTCATTTAAAACAAAACATTAAAATAAAATACCTAATTTAATTGCATATACTTGGTGCTAAGACATTCTTCAAAATAATATTTCAAGTGAAAAATATACGACCTAGACTGGGAATCGAACCCAGGACCTTTGGCATTACGCGCCAATGCTCTACCACTGAGCTATCCTAATCGCTTCCCAGTACAGGGCGTAGACTTCTCACTTGACTTTAGTTGCTGCAATTTTGAGTTTCCAATTAATTACCTCGCATATGAGACATTGAAATTAATTTTTACTCATTTTTCAGCCCTTACGCATATATTTATAGATTTTTTAATTATTTGATTTTTCCGCTTATACGTTTTTACTAGCAAATATTGAATTTACAATAATATTTACAAGAAATATTCAAAGAACGTCACGGAAACTATATTTAGACATGTAATTAATACACAATTTGTTAATATATTATTCGAATAATACAACTTAGAAATGAATATAGTATTTGAACAATACACAAGAAAATGTATTTCATATTTACATATTTATATCAATTTAAAGAACAATCTTTATTAAAACGTTTTAATAAAAACTATGTTATTGACTAATATAATTATAGAAACGAGGTATAGCTTGTATGTCTAACACATATTGTTATGTGTAACATCTTGTTCTGTATTTAATATTACATTTCTTTACACTTCAAAAAGGATTACAGAAGTTAAGTTGATGTATATTAAAATCAAATAATGAATTCTTGTATTCTGATTGGTCAATGTCCGTGAACAACGAAGAAAAACTGTGCTACTTGTGTCTTCTTTCAAAAATAGCAATATGTATAATTTTAATTATAATTGAAATTCTTATTTGATATCAACGCCGAAAAGTTATACAATCAATTAGTTCCATTTTTTATAACAATGTAAAGACGGTAGCAGTTTCTAGTGTCTGTTTGTGATCTCTGTGAACAGTGTTAAAAATATGTACAAGTGGTTGATTTTTTATATTCTTCAAGCATGTTACAGAGTGATAGCGATAATAATTGTAGCCATGGCCACGTAGTCGCACAATTTCTGACGCATTGAAGATAGAAAAACATCTTAATCAATTTAATGACTATTATAGGCAAAAGTTGAACGACAGGAATTTCCTTAATTAAAATTATATGTCTCTACAATCAAGTAGAGAGGTTCACCGGAAATTTCCTAATTATTTTTTCATCTTGTTTTTGTTAATTTGTCAAATCAAAATTATACTGCATGGGCACTTATTGTAACATTCACTACTCACTAGTATTTCCCCTAACCCTCTAACTTAATAACAATAATTGGGTATTGTTTATAATCTTGTTATTTATGCTTAAATATAGATTTTACTATAATTTTATAAACTATATCAAATACGGATGTGACAATCGTAAGCTACGCTTTACCTACGCTTTTCTTCATGTAGTCTAGGGTTCGGATAACTGTCCTATCTTGTCTCGTTTAGCAACCACTTATTCTCTGACAACCCTGACAATACTAGAATAATCCAGGACTATGGATGTCTCTTCTTCATGTAGTCTAGGGTTTGGATCTCTGTCCTGTCTTGTCTCGACTGATGAACTCTTATTCCCTTACAACCCTGACGATATTAGATTACTCCAGGGCAAGGGATATCTTTTCATCGTGTAGTCTAGGGTTGGGATCTCTGCCCTGTCTTGTCTCGATTGATGACCTGTCTTGTCTCGACTGATGAACTCTTATTCTCTTACAACCCTGACGATATTAGATTACTCGAGGGCTAGGGATATCTTTTCATCGTGTAGTCTAGGGTTGGGTACTCTGTCCTGTCTTGTCTCGACTGATGAACTCTTATTCCCTTACAACCCTGACGATATTAGATTACTCGAAGGCTAGGGATATCTTTTCATCGTGTAGTCTAGGGTTGGGTACTCTGTCCTGTCTTGTCTCGACTGATGAACTCTTATTCCCTTACAACCCTGACGATTTTAGATTACTCGAGGGCTAGGGATATCTTTTCATCGTGTAGTCTAGGGTTGGGATTTCTGCCATGTCTTGTCTCGACTGATGAACTCTTATTCCCTTACAACCCTGACGATATTAGATTACTCGAGGGTTAGGGATATCTTTTCATCGTGTAGTCTAGGGTTGGGTACTCTGTCCTGTCTTGTCTCGACTGATGAACTCTTATTCCCTTACAACCCTGACGATTTTAGATTACTCGAGGGCTAGGGATATCTTTTCATCGTGTAGTCTAGGGTTGGGATCTCTGCCATGTCTTGTCTAGACTGATTAACTCTTATTCCCTTACAACCCTGACGATATTAGATTACTCCAGGGCTAGGGATATCTTTTCATCGTGTAGTCTAGGGTTGGGTACTCTGTCCTGTCTTGTCTCGACTGATGAACTCTTATTCCCTTACAACCCTGACGATTTTAGATTACTCGAGGGCTAGGGATATCTTTTCATCGTGTAGTCTAGGGTTGGGATCTCTGCCATGTCTAGTCTAGACTGATTAACTCTTATTCCTTTACAACCCTGACGATATTAGATTACTCGAGGGCTAGGGATATCTTTTCATCGTGTAGTCTAGGGTTGGGTACTCTGTCCTGTCTTGTCTCGACTGATGAACTCTTATTCCCTTACAACCCTGACGATTTTAGATTACTCGAGGGTTGGGATATCTTTTCATCGTGTAGTCTAGGGTTGGGATCTCTGCCATGTCTTGTCTCGACTGATGAACTCTTATTCCCTTACAACCCTGACGATATTAGATTACTCCAGGGGTAGGGATATCTTTCCATCGTGTAGTCTAGGGTTGGGATCTCTGTCCTGTCTTGTCTCGATTGATGAACTCTTATTCTCTTACAACCCTGACGATATTAGATTACTCCAGAGCTAGGGATATATTTTCATCATGTAGTTTAGGGTTGGGATCTCTGTCCTCTCTTGTCTCGACTGATGAACTCTTATTCCCTTACAACCCTGACGATATTAGATTACTCCAGGGGTAGGGATATCTTTCCATCGTGTAGTCTAGGGTTGGGATCTCTGTCCTGTCTTGTCTCGATTGATGAACTCTTATTCTCTTACAACCCTGACGATATTAGATTACTCGAGAGCTAGGGATATATTTTCGTCATGTAGTTTAGGGTTGGGATCTCTGTCCTCTCTTGTCTCGACTGATGAACTCTTATTCCCTTACAACCCTGACGATATTAGATTACTCCAGGGGTAGGGATATCTTTTCATCGTGTAGTCTAGGGTTGGGATCTCTGTCCTGTCTTGTCTCGATTGATGAACTCTTATTCTCTTACAACCCTGACGATATTAGATTACTCCAGAGCTAGGGATATATTTTCATCATGTAGTTTAGGGTTGGGATCTCTGTCCTCTCTTGTCTCGACTGATGAACTCTTATTCCCTTACAACCCTGACGATATTAGATTACTCGAGGGCTAGGGATATCTTTTCATCGTGTAGTCTAGGGTTGGGATCTCTGTCCTCTCTTGTCTCGACTGATGAACTCTTATTCCCCTACAACCCTGACGATATTAGATTACTCGAGGGCTAGGGATATCTTTTCATCGTGTAGTCTAGGGTTTGGATCCCTGTCCTATATTTGCTCGTTTGATGAACTCTTATTCTTTTACAACATTGACGATATTAAATTACTAGATATATTTTCTTCGTTTTTTTTAAATTCATGATGACGGCCGTATTGTTGACAGCTAAGTTTGGCATTTTAAACAAGAAGTGGGGTTTAAATAGTAAACATTTTAACACAGACTACGTACTAATTAATTATCTGGTTATTTGTACATATGAAAACATTAAAAGTTTTATTTATTAATTCAATTAATAATCTTATTTATTGTAAAAAGTCACAAGTTCTTAAACGTGTAAATAAAAAGAAAAACAAGGATGTCTTGAAAGGAATTAGTCTCATATAGCACGATAGAGTTTGATTGCTCAAAAATCCAAGTAATACCAAACTTTAGGATAGTACAAGACGTCTCTTTATGCTTTCTTCTTAGTTACATACATCAATCGGACTTTGCTTTACTGTTGTTGAGATATAAAGACACTTTATTATTTAGTCTATATTTATAACATTCTATAATAAGCAGAACAATGTATAACCGATTTATATTATAAAATCTGTAAAATAGCAATGTTATCACATTCACAAATTAGTTAATTAACCATGTTGATAGAAACGTGACTGATATAAACATGGGAAATCATTTATAATATTAATAAATTTTTTTTAGAGTTTGCAAACAATGCAATCTGTAGGATAACTGCAATTGCTAGGTTTAAACTGTGTCCAATATTTTACCGTAATATAATTTTGATTACAAAAAATAATAATTGCAAGATTTTGTATTGCGGAATATGTTTTTAGTTATTATATAAAGAGATATATCTATAATTATAATATGAGATGACAACATAACTTTTCATATAAAGCATACATTTCTATACAAAATATATCTGTTAATAGACAATGAGCTTTATAATTATGTGCAAATCTAAATAACAATTACCTTAAACCTTTCATACTATTGTATTGAAAATTCATTCCATTTTTTATGTGGTCATACATATATATTTCAAGAAAAATATAAAAACCCTATAATCTATCTACAACAAGAAAGAAAGTGAAACAAATTAGAACGAAATGGTTCTTATTGACTTATACGTAATCTGTAATATAAAAACTTCACTACATGATACTAATGTAAATTACCAGTTAAAAATAAATATCTAAGTTCTCGTAAAACCTTAAGTTATTTGCTGAGTTTATCTCTGCTACTAAATATTAAAAAAATAAATAAAGTTATGAAAACTAAAACAATAAAATATTAATAATATGAAAGGGATGATATAAACCGTAAATAGAGTACATACAGTGAATATTATTTATTTTCCTTTCGATTTGTAAGCTTCAACTTGTCATTTCATCTTTTGTACAAACACGATAATATCAAATAGTGTCAAACATCTTCCAAAAGAATATTAAACATAATTTTTAAAATAAAAAACATTTTCGCTCAAACAAAATTTTAGTTTCAAGTATTACAAAACATAAAAGTTGTTAGAACACAGAAACAATAATTGCCTAATTAATACCAATCGTAAAATGATGACATTTCCCAAAGTATTAAGTAATTTTTTGTTAAAATATACTTCGACAGTACAAATAATGTTTGAATACATTACAAACCGTCTTTTAAAAGCATGGAATATCTTCAAATTACATTTCCCTTATTTACGTTTATTACCAGTGTGATATCGATTGCTGAATAGCTTACAAAAGAAAAAAATACACAGCTCATAATAATATTAGGTAATCTAAATATTTCTGTTTATTATAAACTGTTAAATAACTAATTACAATAAAAGACTAACAAAGATAATTTAATGCAGGTATTTCATGTTGAAACTCCAATTGCTTTATTGTTTTACTTAATCCACTAACAAAGAACATCGTACTCAAATTTATTCTCCCGCTTACATACAAAAATATGCTGAAAACTATAATAAATATAATTTTTATGTAAAATCCAACAATTCATCCATTACTAGAGTTTAGCTTAAAACTGTATAAGCACAACTAGAACGCCCAAAATAAAACTGTCGGGAATGAATAAAAAAAAAAAGATACTGATGGTTGGTTCATTTACAAGAAATTTATTCCAGATATTCGTTATTAGCTCATTTTCCTACCTACCTAAATATGTTGATAAACTACTTTCTTAAATAACCTTTGGGAGATTAAATTGGATCGGCGTTTTGAATATAATTATGTAAGAACTAGATCAAATATTTCATTATTTATACAATCCTTTTTTCACCACGTCTTTTCAATCTTCCATGTAGAGTCGTAAAATAACAATGATATTTCAATCGTGAAATACAAAATTACTTTGGAATACAGTGTGCTCCAAAACAATATAAATGAAATATCATGTTGCGCCCAAATAAAAAAGTTAGAGTGAGAGTCGATACTATTATTTTTAATTATCTTGTTTCTAATTTATAAAGCGAGATAATGAATAATTCCAATATACATAATAATGCAGATATTAAAAACTAATAATCAAAACAAAATATAAATATCGTGCAGCATATTGCATGATATTTTATAATTTTGTATACCCAACTCTTCAACAAAGTATGTGAACATTATAGATATGTTATTGTTTTGTCATTCACTATTCTAAATATATATATATATATATATATATATATATATATATATATATATTCAGCTAATACCAATTTTACTTTTTGCCATAATATTCATATTTATGTTGTTTATGTTTAAGGCCTTTTGAATTTTTTCTTCTTAAATTTATTATTAATTTAGTTTTTAAAACTAAATTAATTAACTTTGTTTTAATGAGGAAGTTATGAGGAAGTATTATTAAATCCAGTTAAATATATAATGAATATCGAATAAACAATTGGAACTATATAAGGCATGGGTATATATTATAATGGGTACAACAGAATGGGTTAACATTGTCATGCTATGCTTGTCGCTGAGGTTTTATTAGAATAAGAGCTTCAAATATTATTTGTTATTATTAATTAGTAAACAAAAATTTGAGCAACGCAACCTACGAGTTGTTCAGTCAGTTTTGTAACTAAAATTTCGTCTTTTATTTTCTCTTAAATTTCCTTTCAATACTTTTGTCAATCAAGAATTCAAAAATTGTTAATTAAGGCTAAACAAAAAAACACCTCCTTTTCGAAATTTATAAATCTTGTCACTGTTAAATCTGCTTAATTTCAAATTTGTGTTCATTTCCTTTTACAAACCTATTCTTTTAATTAATACCAGTTCTGTTTTCTGTATTTGTGTATAACACCATGCATTTCAGTGTCAAATGGACATTTTAGGTAGCATCTAAGAGCTGGGTAAGTCTTAAAAAAATCATTCTCATATTTTTAATATCTTGTACATCTACAGTCTTTGGGGGCCAGTCGCGTCTTCCAAAATATCACCTCCGACTGTAGCATGTGGTTGTAATTTATTTTTGATAAGGTCAATTTATTCATGAGATTCATGTTATTTCTTATTTATTTTGTTACGTATTTATTTTGTGAAAGGGTAACAGCAAAATAAATAAATATATATTTATTATTTTATTCTATAATATAGGCCTATATTCCTTGATGAAACCAAGACATTCTGTTCATAAAAAATCTTCATTAAAAAGTTGCAAAATTATCATCAAATCTTAATTATTAATTGTAAATATATGAAACAGAAATTAAACATGAATATTAATAAATAATTTTATATGTGATTTATTTTTTTTATTCAATCCGTAATGTAATCTTAGATGATATTTTGCTTACAATAGATACTTACATCTTAACATTTGTTACAGGTTTATACAAACTTATTTTTTATGTTGCCCAAATAATAACTGTCAATGTAGGAGATAAGTGTTAAACTACATTAGACTGTACAAATATAAAAGGGTATTTAATTTTAATAATAGGTAAGGATTTTCCTAAAAAAAAGAAAATTGCGCTTTTTAAATATATTTGATCGTTTTTGTACACAGTGCATTGCTGTTCACTGAATAATATTTGTTACAGTGACAAAATTAGCAATTAAACATAAATACACAGTGGCCAAAATTTATCTTCTTAACATTACAATGAACTACACGGACAAGTATAAAATATATAATTACTCGAAATACGTAAACACTGCAATGGACTGAGCCAAAAACACTGTAAATACTATTTCGTAATTTAATAGAAGGTATTGACAAAAGATTGGGGAATTATACATAGAACAGTAAATTAAAATAGAAGGAATGAAGGATTAAGACAATTAGAGAAAAAAATATGACATGATATAATACAAAAAAAAACAATTATTTACATCTATGACAAATACAATTGAAATGAAAAATAGGTGGTAGTTTGCACCCACCTACATATTATTATTGTTAATACAATATAGAAAATATAAAATCATTAATATTCAAGACTGTAAATATATATAATTTTAGCACTTTTAATTAAAATTCATGAAATAGTATTGGGATAGTGGCGATGGTTTTTGAAGTTAGTGCAAATTTACTTCGATGCTAAATAAATCATATAACTTTTAACAGCTTTACTCAGTACACTATATTTTTTGTTTGAATACAAAATACGACACTTTTCCTAAACAGTATATATAATGCGCCCGATAGTCAGTTTTAGTGTTGATGTTCAGGGGTTCATAACCCGTTCAAAATCTTTTACGTTCATCTGATTGTCGACTTGAATATTTGAAGATATGAATGTAAACGTTCTTACATTTCCATCAAACCTTTGTTCACTGATCTTTTGTAGTCAAGTTTCGTGGGTGAAAAGTATTAACTAATCAGGTACATTATTTATATTATTATTTTTAGATTAAATTAGGCAAAATTGTAGATATTTAATTGACATTAAAATATCTAAAGTATTTTTCTGATTTAAATAATTAAAATCAATTGCGATCAGTAAACACTCTGAGATTATCAAGAAAAACTCTATTACATTGCAAAAATCAGTCAATCTTTTGTATATTTGAGCGTTATTATTTATTATGTGTTTTAATGTTTTCTATACAGATAATTAAACATTTAGGATGATACTGACATTGTTCTAAGTACTTAAAAAGAATATTATGTTATACAAATAATAATTATAGTTACACAAGCAAAATTACGACTTGTTTTGAAAATTAATCGGAAAAATAAATGTTGTTTCAAATTAAAATTTGGATTTTTGTATTCAACTCTGTATATGTACTTTTTTATTAAAAAAAATGTATCTTACATAAATAAATTTATATGTTACTACATATACAAATAGCACAAAAGTAACAACAAGAACATTGGTAATGGAAGTTGGTAAAAGTGAGAGATTTTATAATACCTACTCGTTTATACCTTATAGCCTATTTCGCTTTACAAATAATAGTGTTACGTTTTAAAAATTCATTATGTTACATATCTGTTTCGATAATTTAATTTTTCAATAATTAACTTTTAAAATATAAGTGAAGATGAATAATTATGATGGGTTTTCGACTGAATTTTATTTTTAATTTGTTAGTTTCATTAAAAATAAATCACATTTTTTAATTAATAGAGTAATTCAGTTCGTTGAGACATGGTGAACTAATAAGCTCTAATATTGTATCAATGCCATTAATAATACAATGCACTAAATGGAGAAGGATGTAACCTTCACTTAGCAGCTACATTGATCTGACCTCCATAATGAGGTCCTGTCAGCTTCGAAGCATACTTCGTCATTTGTCGTTGTACTAATTATTCAACAATTAATTCAATAATTCAACATAATTCAATAATTATGTCAGGATCGCCTTCCAATCAATGTTACATAACACTAAACATTAAAATCACCACATTAAATTAAATTTCAGTCCAATGTATTTTGTATGCATGCATTTTTATGGAGTTTAATAGAAGGCACATACCATTCATAGTTTAAAATAAACTCAAATTTGAATATATAATTTATAGATTTAAAATATGAACCTTACATTATATATTTATATTAAATATCTTCATTAATATGAGTTCTTGACAGCTATTAGGAAATATTTTCAGTATTATAAATCACAAAAATATATTTCTTGGATTGTTATTTGTCATTATATATGTTACCCAGATACACTTTATGGTAATGAGATCGGGTAAAACTGCATAATTAAACATTACGTATGAAAAAACCCGAACAAAATTGATTTTCAAAAAATATATTTATTTACCCTGTTGTTTTTATTATTAATAACGCATATAGACATGTTGAAGTTTAGGTAAATTCAACAGCACTTACATAAGCTTGAATGTTTGTTAATCTATTTAAATTTATTGCATTTTCCAATTTATAGCAAATATGTATGTTTCTGTTGGTATTGTTTAAAAAAGCTTGTTTTCTTTTAAAATTTGAATAGGCTCTTATTGGTGTTAAATAAAGTCTTCTTTTGGTAATTAAAAATAAACATTGTAAATTACCATGTGATACGTTTCCAATGCAGAATATTCATTTATCTTCAAGAATGAAATATTTCATAATATATGGAAGCTTGCAAAAGGGTATATATAAAGTTGTGAGTTTTTTATATTGATATTCAAGATTACATTTTACAATATTATATTAGTTATATTTCTTTAGAGAAAGAGTTTTGATATTTTAATGAACTTATCGAAGTAATGTTTTGAAACAAATTATTGATTCTTGTAGTTTAAATACAATATATTATTTATAAAAATTTCATACAGTTACCATTGTTTTACATTTCGGTACTGATTAACTAAATGCTAAATAAAATTTCTTATAGCAAATTCAAAGCTCCAGTATCCTCGATATATCATAAATGAATATAGTGTTGAAACAAATATTTTTTAAACATAAAACAACAGCTTATGATATCGTGCTGCATTTTATTTATTGTTTTAATACTGTTTAATAAAAAAACTTTTATTATTATTTTTGGTGCATAATTACCATATAATAAGTTAAAGTTTTGGAATATCAATATTGCATTCCATATAATGGCCTGGTATTTAAATTTCCACAATTATTTCCAGAAGAGACTGTTTAGTTTGACACTATTAGTATATGGTTGCAATAATATTAGTCCGTTTTACTGAAATACTTTTCATAGTATGAATACTTTGAAATAATACAATAATTACAATAACTTTGAAAAAATACATACAAATTACTACTCTTCTTAACAACATTTGATATTCAATAATTTTAATTAATTCAGATTATACAATATAAAGGAAAAGAAACTTTTTTTTTGATCTGGTGAACCCAATTTCATAAATATAAATACTTTCCTTTAAACAAGTAGTTGCATTTTGAGTTTCAACAATGGGAGTTTAATTTAAATATCTGTTTTCCTTATTTATGCTCGGTACAAAATTCAATCGTTTAATGGCTTTTTAATTTCATGTAGAGTAGAATAACTCAGGCACATTTGCATTACATATAATTTCAAAATCAGAAACGCAAACAGATATTCTTTAAAAAATTATACCTCATTGAAAAAATGTATAATTACATATATGATAGATAAATCAAAATTATTAATATAAAAAATCTTAGATTCGTAAAATATCGAATGAAAATAAATTTCGAGTGTTAAAAAATGTTTCCCCTCCCACTTATATATTAGACGTAAAAACTGACATTCAAACATTATCAAAATACTGCAAACATTGAATTTCTTCACGTATACATAAAATATTATTAGTTACGTTAACTCCCTTGAAAATAAAGATTTAATACAGAATATGTGACTTTTTATATTATATATTATATACTTCTCTATATTTTCATATTTTAAGCATTTCCTTCTTAAGTAACATATTTTGCTGTTAATCTCTAGATGACCATGAAGAAATTGTACAGCAAAATAAACATAATAAATTATATTTAATGTTATTCTTGAGATATAAAATAATAATACAAAACCATTGTTGCTTTTATGTGCATAATATAGTTCACAAATTATTTATTTTTTATTTAGTCGTTAACACAAATTATTGCACGTACTGATGCAAATAATTAAAAGTAAAAAGTCACCTAGTTTAGCTCGATAAACTTTGATCATAGAATCACTAACTTTAATGTTTATATTATTTATGCATTTAATTTTTTAACGATAAATTATGGAATGTTTTTGTGAAAAAAGAAACTTTTTTGCATTTTAACTAAAAGTTGAATAGCCTATATGTAAAACGTAACATGTAACTTACATCTTCTTATGCCTTGTTTATTAAGAACTTAGATGATTACTCTGTCATATAATATTACTAACAATATATTCACGTTCTAAACAAGCATACCATTGTTTATTCCTGTTACTCAAAGTCAAAATAACTTATGTAACTTTCAAAACCATTACATTACCCAAATTATGGAAATATATTATATTTGAATAGTTTCTGTCATTCAAATTTGACTATATAAATTTTAAAAAATTTTATATTTAATTTGTGCCAAATTGTAACACATCATTTTTTATTTCCCAAATAATGTTGGTACGAAAGACCAAGCGTGACTAAGAATAACTACGGGAGATACAAGTAACTAACCCTTCCTTACCTTGAATACTGAAAATCGGAATAATTGATGGAAAAAGAGAAAGAAAAAAAAGGAATGTGGAAGAAAACTTATATCTGCTTCTCATTTTAATATGTATCTATTTAATTTGATAAAAACAATGTACAAATGGGTTTAGTCAGTAATATAATCATAATTTCTTATGTCTATTATACATAACAGCTTGTTATAGAAATAGTGTATTGAAGGTTTGTATGGTATCATTAAATTTAACGGTTATAGACAAAACCACTCTTGGTAACTGCATCGGGTACCAAGATATAGTGAATACAGTGTTCCTTTTTAACGAACACTTTTTTCTCTTTATTCTCGATTTAGTTGTTGTAATTGTAAAGAACCCTATTTCAAGATCCACTTCACTGCACCCTCCAACACCCAAAAAATGGAATTGTAAGATGTATAAAATTATTCTGTGGAATAAACAATTTTACAAAACATTGACTCATTCTGATCATCAGTAATTCAGATAATGAAAGTCAATCATTTACATAATCAACAATAAATCATTTCACATACAATATTTTAGGAATTTGATACAAAATCTAATCATATGATCGGATACTCACATCAGTGAAAAAGTAAGTTGTCAATTTGAAATACTTGAGAGAATGTGTAACAGTAAGATGAAATAATGACAGAGAGATATGCATTAAACACATAGGCATAATTCTTAAAATGGTATATATGTGTAACTAATAAATAAAAACTTCGAGTACCATCGATAAATTTATATCCAAATACTAGCACTATTGCTATGTAATACTTTCTAGGTACAGTAGTTGTAAGAAAAAAAATCATAATTAATTAGCTACTAAATAATAGATTATAATAAAATTCATAGAAATAATTCAATTTTTTATGTTATATTATTTAAACACTAAAATACCAATAACTTATTATTCCTTCATATATATTGATCACTTATGTTTATTGCAATGTTTTGCATTATCTATCTCTATTACCCTGAAAATAGTTACATAAACAAAATGGTATAGCAACATCAATGCATTATGGTACAATTATAAAATGTATAATATTAAAAATCTATTCTAGGACATTTTATGATTTGTAACATTATTATTTTATGGCGCATTATATAGAAATAATACAAATGGTATTTTATTATTATTATTATTATTATTATTTTACAAAGAAAAGATTAAGCTCTTAAATAATAATTACACGTACCATGATTTGATAAGATTTGGATTTTAAGTATATATTTCGGTTCAGATGACGTGTATTATTAATAAACATCGTAAGTTGTATTTATTCCCAAAGTTATTCTCTTGGTGATAAAAATTCGGAAAAGTAATTAATTTTTTAATTTAGTTGTTAGGTGTTAAAAATAAAACATAAGTTACTATACGTAAATTTACATGTTATTTGAGATAATAATTCTCCACTCATAGATGTTGATAGGAATCTGACAGTTAGATTAATGTCGTGAGTCAGTGCAACGTTTTTATTGTCCATCCACTACATTAATTGGTTTTCTGATTACGGTCTTATAAATATAATAGTTCCGGAATATCTTTAGGCGAGAAACGAAATGAGAAACTTTTGTTGTTCCCTGTTAATATTAACAGACTCTACGTGTAATAACAACAACAAAAACCAATATCTATCCACTATATGATGTTTTCCACTTTTGTATGTATGTGTAAAAAAGCAAATAGTTATTACCAGACTGTAAAGGTTTTAAAATTTCTTCACAATTATATGTGTTGTTTTTTGTTTTTTTTTTTTTCAGAGAAGAAAACATTCTTGTGAACTTATTCAAAACTAGGGACTATCCCTGGCTGTAGAAGGCTCTCTCTCCTGTGAACCTACAGATTAATCAAACTTCTCTTTCTATTCTGCTTCATGGGGGACCGCCAATAGGAATAACTTTACAAGAACGAATTTAAATCCTAAGGTTTACGTTCTCAAATATTTTATTCTTCCTTTAAGGTTATCGTGACATATGTGTAAATAATTGTTTGAATTATACATAATCTTTTAGTGATGAGAGTACAATTTTATCGAGGTTCTATTAAAGATTATAAAAAAATAACAATATGTTTTTACTTTAATACATTTTATATGTTATGTTATTATTATTACAGTCGTATCTAATTATTTTCTGTTGCGTTACATAACAGGGAAAGGTGACATTTATATTTTTTATCGAAAGAGTATTGGCTGAATTTTATTCTTATATCACTACCTGCAGTAACACCAACGTTTCGCTATTTTTCATTTTAATTAGTTCTACGAGGGCTACGCAGTTATTTTAAAGTTATTATGTTTAAGTTACTAATAAGCGAATGAAAAGTACTGTTGAATAATAAGAATAAAATTAGATTTCCTTTGGTTGAAAATCTGATAACACTTGATAACTTACAAATAACAAATTACAAAATTGTAGAAATATTCCTTACATCATAATAAGTTCATATTGAACAAGATTCCGTGCATTAGTCCTATAAATGTTCCTAATATTGTATAATGCAATTCAAAATTATATGCTTCATTTTATAAAATTGTGTTTTGAACAGTAGCCAGTAGGATGATTCAAGAGATTTAAAAATATTACCTACATATTTGTTAATAATAACATAGGATACGTATATTTCAGAAATATAAACAAATTTGTTAATCAAAAGACAGAGTGTCAAAATTTAATATGTGAATCATTCGTTATTACACTAATATTATTTTATATTGTTTACACTGATGACCGACGGTACTTGATAGAATTCCATTTTAACAAATAAAACACAATATTTCTTTTGTAAAATTCTATAATTTATTTGGTCTAGCCGACCATGGTTTCGCCAGTTACGGCATTGACGAGGCTCTTACAAGACTAAATACAATACACCTATTGTATTGTATTTTGTATTACATTGTATTGTATTGTGTATTGTATTTAGCCTTGTAAGAGCCTCGTCAATGGCGTAACTGGCGAAACCATGGTCGGCTAGACCAAATAAATTATAGAATTTTACAAAAGAAAAATTGTTTTTTATTTGTTAATATTATTTTTGTATTCTTAAAATCACTTACAGATATTTTGCTTTTTGGGTTAGACACAATCATTCCCCTTAATTATTATGGCTCTCTGTAACAAATCTTATTCTTTTCCGACCTTGTTCTGGAGAGTATATGAAGGCTAGAGGTCGTTATATTATATCATTTTCTACCTTTTTTAAGGCGATTATTAAATATAGGTTTTCGCTTTTAAACGAATAAGAAAAAGTCTGTTTATTCGGTCAGTGGAGAAATTTTTTCAAAGTACTACAATGAAACAAAAACAACAAATATACAAGTAGTAGACATAACAGAAAGCATTAGTTCTCTATTAGACTATCAATAACTGTTGTTTATTTATAATTTTACATTATAAATAACTTTTACATGACGAGTGATAAGCAGTTTTTAAAATAGAACAAGAATGAGGAACGAAGTACAATATAGCATTATGTAATATTGCACAATACAACAAATAGAATACATTAACAAGTGAGGGCAATGAATAAATTTAAGTAATCAAAATTATTTAGAATCTGTTAAAATATACAACTTGATGCTCTTTTATCTAAAACAAAATGTTGGTCACTAATTTCTTTCGCAAATAAAGTTTTAAGATGTCATTTCTTTAATTGGTGTTTATTCAAAACTTGGACATACTCAAAGAAAATTTCTAATTTTTAAACATTCTAATGAATAATTTAATATATTGCTTTTAGTTTATAGGCGCAAGAGTTAAAAATTCAATTTAGGATAAATTTGTGATCTCAGTTCCCCGATTACGAAGCAAGGCAAATCAATTATAACTCGTTTATAATTTTAAAATATTTTTGAAACTTTAGCTTTATTGCTTTATTTAATCCTTAAACACTATATTGTTGCACTGTATTTATACTTGATACAAATGATAAGGTAAATAAAGTCACGCAAAAGTACCCTTACAAATTAAAGAATACGGGTAAAAGGTAACGCAAGACAATTTTAGGTATTTTAATAAAATATGAATAGAATATAGAAACCATATGTGAATTCCTTTTGCGTCCTTTTTAAAGTGAGTTGTTATATTATGTTAAAAAAATATACAATTTTATTCTCTATTGTTTTACTTTTTATATGACTATCGATTCTCCTCTTTCTTAGGGCAATATGACACAAATATCAATATATCTATATATATCTATCACTTATAACATGCTGATATACGTATGAGTATATCTTACAATTTACTAAACAACACTAACACACCTAACGGTAAATCATTACGATCACAAATATTAAATTATAACGGAAGCGGATATTCATTTTAATATTTGTAAACACGTAGGGTGTTCTTGGCGTGTGTATTAACTTTGGTTTTGTTTTTGTTATATAAGGAAATATAGGATATGACTATAAGCTGTGGAATTATGTTAAAGTATTTAATGGAACAAGTCCAGGAAGACAACACTTATGAATTATTAAATTAACTTCACTTATATTTCAAAGAATTATTACTCTAACACAAGCCGACATTGAGGCAAAGTCATTCAGCATATTACACTTTTACCAAATAGTGATCGTTAAATTCAACCAAAATTAGACAGGTAGATAATGAAACAAATATAAACAAATTTTCTAGTTTTAAATAACATAGATATATTATCGTAGATAACAAGTCAATATTACATAAGTTATAATTATCTTCAATAAATAATAACCCTATAAAGTCACGATTCTTAAAAGTTTATTTCAAACAAATAAGTTAAGGACTAAAATATATTTACTATTATACTAAAAATATCATTTCAATACATTTGGAAAATGTAACTCCTAATTTTAAAAAAGTGAAGAGATTAGTTGCTAATTTTACTCCAATTAGAAACGTTATTTTAATCAAAGAAAAAATGTAATTGGCTGCGTCACTTATGAAATATTACAAGTATTCTTGCTGTTTCTATTTATATTGTATATAAAAGATTTATTAATAAATGCACAGAGTGAATATTATGCAGAGTATTTGTGCTTTATATATTAACGCCAGAGTTATAACTTCGTAAATTAAAACCCAACAGAAGTCGTCGTGACTCAAGTTTGCCAGACATAACTTTGGAATTAAATGACTTAATTCTTCTTTAATTAACACTGCTTTAATAACTACTGTTGAAAAATAAAGTTATAATAAGCTTTGGATTTTCTTATTAAATGGATATGCATTTGTTTAATATATAATAACTGTAGATGGAACTAAAACTCAAGTTTACAGTAAAATATATATTTTTCGAGTTACATTTTATAACCTTAATCACAAAGGAAGGAATTGTAGGAATCGCATTTAATAAGAAAGTAAATGAATGAGTAAACTTTGTCGTTATTAAATTATTTAATTATTCTAGAAAATGAGTATTGTACAGAAAGAGCGAATGTAAATTTAAAGTATTACAATTGTAATAACACTAAACATATTAATTAATAATTGGAACTCTATTTAAACTGTTTGAACACACAATATCTATTCATGTAGAATTTATAAAGTATTCTGGATTTCTTTAAGGCTTAACATTTACCTATATTATAATATAACTTTTTTTATATAAATACATAGTAAAACTTCAAGAACTATCATCAGTTTATAAGTTTTGAATCTGTATATTTTCCATTAATGTGTGTGTTTTTTTCTGCATTAAGTTTCCTACTAAATGATGTAACTAGTTAAACCATGTAGGCAAGACTTAATAAAACGTTATAAATTTTAAACATTTTGCTTGCGGTTAATTTAACATTTCCACTAAGTACCTTTATTCCATAGTATAGATCGTAGATCAAGTTTTTTTGGATTAAATAAAACGTGAAAAGCCTTATGAATCCCACATTTTTAACTAGATGTTAGAAGTAATTGAAATGTTAACCAAATTCGCACTGATTTAATAAATATAGTTATTCTATGGTTTTTATAAGGATGTTAGAATAATACATGAATATAATAACATATTATTATTCTACATATAATATCCACCAAATTCAAAAAGATAAATCATTGTTTGAATTCAAAAATACATTTTGTAAAACAAAAAGATTTTGGTGAATTCCCATTTATTGATTAAAAGTATAGGCTATCTATTGATTATATACCTACAATAGTAAAAGATGATAAAACAAATATACTTTTTTACTAAGTTTGGAGATAAAAAAGAAAAAAAAACATAAGAATTTTGTTATATTTATTGAGTCATAAGTCAGTTGATTTTTACCATTCAATATCTAAATATCTTCCGTTATTGTCACCATATGTATAAATTGTAAACAATATATATCTCATTGATGAACATTTAGATTTTTCGTTGCTTCAACTTGAATATTTACGTCTCTATGAACAACAAAAAAGAAAATTAGAAATACTATTTTATTGAGATTTCCCTCTAATTATATATATAAAACTGCAAAAGTTAATTGAACTCATTCCGTTAAATTATGCTACAGCTATTTACAAACAATGGACAATTTTATGTCATAAATGCACTCTTAGAATCTAAATTGTATTAATATTTACTAACTTTGATTACACAACTAAAAACACTTTCTACTTTGTATCAGATTTTCAAGTGGTTAGATCATATTTTACTTCAATTGTCTACAGTTGTGATAAAATTAGTGACAATCAATATAATATTCATTTCGTACCTATAATAGAGATTAAGTTATAATTTAATTTACAATGTTGTTTCTTTCTATAATACATATCGTTTATTTTGTATCATTCAAGACGATATAAAAATCTTCTGAATTAATTGTAGAAATATTAATAGAAATCTATACAATTTAACATGAACAATTTGTAATGACAAAGATATTATTGGAACATATAACTAAAACTATTTTGCAATGTCTATGACTTGCAATAATTGTAATGATTATGAATATACAAGATTTCGTCCCAATGTTTTATAACAATAGTATATATTTCTTCATATTAAGCAATAGCGATTCCAAAAACACAAAACTGTAAATATACATCCATTATTCACTATAGACAATTTATGCAACACAATTAATAAACAAATATTTCATAATGACTCATTTTTTTGAATAATATATACTCTAATAAGATATAGTTCATCCGTTTTTACAAGAAATAACACTAACGATATGTTAAATACTAGATTTACAGGTAATAATAAATATTAAAATAGTAATAAATTTACATCAGTTTTATGTTTGTTAGGTCAACAAACCATACGTTAATTTATTTCTTAGAACTATAAATAAATATCGTGTAAAAAATATATAGTATAAAAAATGTGTAGTTACAAATATATTGCAACTAACTGCACATCAGTTAAAATGTTTTATTGTACAAAAAAATACAACGTATTAATAATACTTTATAATCAGATTTTAAATTTCACTGTATTTTATGTAATCGTATTATTGAAAAAAATGCACCGCTGCAGACAAAAATTAATAATAAATAATAATATTCTCAATTATTTAGGATTGTGAGGGGAGCTGCGGAGCTCACAAAATAAAAGTAAGATATTTAATTTATCATCGGCATTTTATAGGTTTTTCCCCTTATTTATCTTAATATCAAATCTTTTTTTCTTTTTTAGAATTGACTAAATAAACCAATTTATATCTTTTTGATGGTGCAAATGATGAAACAAATATTTCAATCGATATTATTCTGTATATGTCCTAAGTTCGAATCTTATTTTATATATGAAATAAATCTAAAATATATTACAACCATTATAAATTATCTATAATTTATTAAGAGTGAAAAATATTTTATAACTCTTAATAAGTCATATTATTATAACTTTTTTTAACTTTAAGGAAACAGTAAACGAGTCTTTCCCTAATGTTCAATAATACAGTTTTTGTTTCTTTCTATTCTCAATGCAACGTTTTTCTTATACAATACAAAATTCTTTTTTTTTTCTTCTTAAAATCAATGAAACAATACCCATTTTTTACAATAAACACGTAAGAAGTGTAAATCGTTTTTAATTACAAAGTCATCATCTGCAGTTGTATATTCACAAATATCCTTGGACCAAAATTAGTGACTTTTGGTTTTCTTTTAATTTGCAGTATCATAAATATCTACATCAGAACTTGTTAATTATTGAATTAATTTGGAAAAAAAAATTCTAGTAGCATAGGAATTAATATATATATATATATATATATATATATATATATATATATATATATATATATATATATAGGGATTTAATCTCAGTATATTAAATTATTTTCACATACTTAAAACATACATGCTTGAATCAACAACAGTACAATGCCTAAAAGGTGAACCCTGTACGAAGGACGGGTACTCTGCTAGTACACATATATATATATATATACAGACGTCTTCTATAATTATTCACCTTTTATAAATAAAATTATATACTAGAATAACATTCATGGTTATTTCTATGGTTTAATCGGTCGTTTAACATTATTTGTATTTTAAAACTAATACAAGATATTTAAACATCGGGATTTAATTTACAATCTTAAAACATCGTGTCGTACGGAAACCTTCGATCAAACCATAATAATAATATGAACAATCCATCATCATCAAGTTAATTTTAAACCAGAACATTACTTATATTCTACGTTTACATGAACAAAGGGCATTGCTATTGGTAGCTAGTTGATTCGCTTAACAGTTTTGTTACTTAAGTTATGTACAGTAGTTTTAGATATAACTACTCAATGACTTCAAATCTGATAATAATGGTATTATGAAATGTGTTAATGTGTCTTTGTGGACGGTAGGCCTACCTATGTTTACTCCAACTGAATTAGGTGCGCCTTCTTTGTCTATTTTTCTTCTTTTTAAAATTTATTTTAAGACAAGAAAAATGAAACCGAGTGGAATTATATTTACAGAGTGCTGAAAAATTCAAACGAGATATAATCTTGTTTTTTTTTTTTTTTATTTTAATTTTTTTTTTTTTTTTTTTTTAATATTTCTGGGCTTATTTCGTAAAGTTATTATGCTTACAAAAATTAGATCTCAATTATTTGTTAAATATTAGCTTGTTATAGAGTATTTGGATCGTAGGAAATTATTAGTCTGCAAAACCAATTGACCTAATTACTACATTGATAATAGATGAACTTAGTACGTAACAATTATTCAATCGAATACACCCCACCTCATCAATGTTGAATGTATAATGTACAAATTATCTGAAATTAAGCCTGTTTAATATGTATTTCTATGCTTAGTGACAAATATTCTCCCAATCCTGTTGGTAATGGAATTGTAGCGGTACAATATAATTAATTGTGCATTAGTAATTCATAAATAATATACTTAGTAAACTTTGGACTGATTATCTATCTCTATGACTATACCTAAGTTAAAAAATAAACATAAATTAACAACATGTCCTTTTTAATCAATTAGTCAATGTGTTTTTATCCAATGTCGGAAGAAGTGTGTTTAATACAGCGTTGAAAATTGACCACATTTATTACTAAATATGCATAATATAATCTATAAATAATTCTCTTTTGTCAATGTTAAATTAGGAGAAGTAATTTTAAAATATTTTGGAAAATGGGTTCAATCTCCTGAACCCCACTTTGTAATGACGAACACAATATTTAATTGACAACCTATAGCCTATAATACCCCAATTAAAAATTATGCAAAATGTCAAATATATGTAAAAAAGTAAACGAAATTGTCCTTCCATTCGATTAGTACAATCAAAAACGTTTTTGACAATTTTGTTTCGAGGTTTTATAGTAGTAATTTTAGACGCTAGATTTAATTGATGAAAATTTTTTATACTTTTTAAATCACTGCCAATGTGTAAATAAAATACAATTTTACCGGTTATTTGAATTAAAAGTTTATCTTTTACAGCACAAAGTTTGTTATAATATTTCAATTTAAAACCCAAATTTGATTAAATGGTTGATATTGCCACTGAACAATCGTCTAATAAATAGCCCTTAGTTTGCCAAGTAATTTGGTATTAACAATTTTCAAATCAGTTGATCGGTTACAAAGTTATGACTAATATAAAATTATAAGAAAACTGAATAATGCCTAATTTTAACTAGTATAATTTAGGTCCTTCGTTCCTATAAATCTCCCCAAAAATATATTTACAATACAAAACAACAAAAATAATATTACACAACATTTACAAATATATTACACTTGCAAAAGAATTAAAATTATTAGGTACATTCAGAAAAAAAATAATAAAATATGGCTTTCATTTTATTAACGAAAAGGCTAAAAATTACGTTATATCCTTAAACACCTTTCACTTCGAACGTGCTGTTAAGTGAATTTTTACGCGAATTTCTTCTATTATAAATAACTAAATATGAGTGATATTATAGGTAAGACCTAAATTATGAAAATACACATTATAATAAACAACAGGTATTTGTGAGCAATAAAATATGAAAGTTGTCAAGAAATAAACAGTATATGTTAAGTAATATTCTTAAAATGCTTGTTATTATAAGCCGGTTTAATTGGATATAACTACATTTCATAATGGTAGTATTTTATGTACTTAAATAAAGTTTGTCACATAAATCTATTATTCTAAATATATGACAAAATGTGTGTAAAAACACAATTTTCAGTGTAGCGAGCACAAGAATTGGCCAATTTTATTATTAACCTAAAATTGTTTGCATATTTTATTATCAATAATCCTATTTATCACAAGCTATAGGTTGCAAATAAAAAAAAAATTACGTTTGTGTTAATAGGGCTGGGGGAGGTATTTTCCCCAATATATCAAAATATTAAAAACATAATCCACTTGTAAATAGTGAACATTAACAGAATCAGAATCTGTGTAAATTGTGTTGTTTTCAGTAGTAAATGTGGAAATTTGATAAATGAAGTCCATATTTATATAATATAGCACAGAGAAACATTACGTTATTAAAGATGTATTTATTTTATAATAATTCAACCCTATTACAGTAAAGCGGAGTACATTACTATATTTGTGGAGGTTGTAAAGAGCTTCATATAATTATGAATGAGATATACGAACAATGCACCCAAAAATATAACTTATCTTATATAAATATATGTATAGCGTATCAATAATTATATTTTGACCTAAACATAAGGTTAAGTGGGCCAAGTACGGCACATAGCATAGTGTAAATAATACACCTGAACTTTTATTTTGAAAAGTTATAATATGAAAATTAACAACGATAGATGAAAAATCACTCCTAAAGAAATTACTTAATATATTTATGTTGTCAAATAAACATCACTTTGCATCTTTCATGGGTTTAATTGAGCTAAATTCAAAAATCTGAAAAAAGGAATTCCAACTGAAATTTTTTTAAAATTGTTTCTCTGCCTTGAATCGTTATTCATTTCCGTACATCTAGTTCTGTCATTCTAAATTCTAAATTAAAAGAAACAAACTGCATGTACTTTATTAGTATAACTAATGGTTAAAAATGATGATCTGGTTAACTACTAAAGTGCAATGAAATTTAATTCCAATTTTCATGTAATACAAAATTTCAATTACTTTATTTACAATCGTCATTCGATGACAAAAAAGTACTATTTACTTCCCCACAAAACAAATTATGTATATCTAACAATTACTGTATCAGTAAGTATTTTATTTGTAGCTTAGTTCACTTTCAATGACGGTTAAAATGTATTATTTTACGTAATTTAAGGTTGTTCAAAAACGCTGTGCTAATATTACAGCAAAAAAGTAAATGTTTTGAAGATGGTATTTTAAATATAATGTTAGAAATTTTGTAGCTACAACACTGCATAATAGGAAGAAGTATAATGAACCTTATAGAATGGATCATACTAATCTCAATTCACTCCCTATATATTATGTTCAAATTACAATAATCGTTCAATCAAAGTGAGATACGAAAGAGGTATATAATTTTATCTTAAATAATAAAAGAGTGATGAAATAACCCAAAGTAGTGAAAACAAAATGTAATCTGGTAATATCAATAAAAAGAGAACAGTGTGTTTTTTCTCTTTATAAAAATATTATCAGGGTTTGTTAATAAGTTGATTTTCATGGAATTTAGGTCATTATACTTTTAGCTTAGTTTTAATTGTGAATTGACGATCCTAATAAAAAGTTTCCTTCCTTATATTTCAAAAGATTAATTTGGTTTCGAATGTAACGAATGTAGTTTGATAAATATTTCACATCGAAAAGTAGAGATAGGAAATCGGAAACAATGTGCCCTTGATATGCTCGACCTTCAATTAAAAATAATGAAATCAAATTAATCAAATCTAACTACCTGGTTAGTTTACTGATTGGTCGGTAACTGTTTTAGGGCATGTATATTGCGAAAGTATCGGTATATAGTTGGAAGTCTCTATGAGGGACGTGAAGCGAAGACGATTGGCATTAGGTGTGGCTCCTAATGGACGCAATGTATGTGAAGTTAGGCGTAGGGATGTATAATACTTTGATTATTAAAGTCAATGGTGGCTTTACTCTTGGCAGGAAATCACATACCAAAATCATTGGATACGGAATGTTCGTAGAGACGAGGAAAAAATATCTTTAGATAGGTTACCTAGCTTCAAATGCAGTCTGACCATCTCGGTAAAGCTGACATGATGGTTATTAACTGCAGAGGATGATATATTGACCATGACTTTGTGTTTAATGAGTCTTGTGTTATTTTTTAGTGTAATTAGTAATTGCCGAGCTATAAGTAAATATGATGATTTTGTGTCAATTAAATAACGTAAAGAGATAGATCCAATAATTACCTTCAAGGTAACGAAACTAGATACTGATATCGGCTATATCTTGATTGTGCCCCTAAGAGACGGAATGAGGTGGGTTTAATTAGAGCCTTTTTTATTTCCTATTGACACCAACAAACTCGATTCGCGCTACGAACTACTTTATATTGGCCACTTAGAGGTGCCGTAATATGGGGGGGGGATAAGGTCGTCTAATCTGGGTTTGATACGCTGAGATAGTATCAAACCTATCTATTTAGGGGGGGGGGTAATATTTCCCTATCATAAGTGGGTTTGAGTAGCCCTTAGTCCGCTTTTGGGTGGACCTAGTAGATGCAGTGAGGTGGCCAACATGTGGTACGTACTGCCGCCTCTGTTTATTATATCTTCTATCGACAACCGAAGGTAAATTCGTAATTGAAGTGTTATTAATAGGAGGTTCCTCAACAATTAACCAAGTAAATATCTCGGAGGACAAACCTATCTTAATTATCTGGAGAGCCGGCTGTTCGGTGTGTAATGGCATAAGCAGTGCCGCGGCGTGCCTAAAGTCGGTAACGAAGGCCGTCAAAGACTTACCAGTTTCCTGCGATCTGTAAATTTGCTCATCAATAGCTGCGTCTAGTTTAGAGTCTGGTAACATAGTTCTATTATTTTTGAATTAAACATAGAGTTGAATTCTTAAGATTTTTTGTGGAGTTTCTCATTTTCCTGGGAAAATTTAATTCAATAACCTGTTTAATATGTCTATAGAAATTGAAACTTCTCCTGCATGTACACCTGTAAGTCCTAACTCATTTCCACATAAATATTAAGTTTCTATAGGAATTATTTAGGTAATTCGTCTTTTTTTTATATAAAACTTTGACAACTGTAAGAAAATAATGAATAATATATTATTTAATTTTCTTCTGTATACATTAGTATACGACGTCTTTACTTGTTGAAAAATGTATGGATAAAAACAAAAGAACAATTTGTTGTAAATGTTTCCATTTCGCTAAAAGTTTTTATACGACATATTTTGTTTCTTATAAGATTTATTATTTATTAAATATGAATACTAGTATTATTATCATTTTACCTAATTCCTGCGTAAAATTTGTAATACACCTTGATTTACAGTACAAAAGAGTTGTTTATTCAGATGGATATTGAATTACTTCCCTTTTTTCTTAATGTTTGTACAAAATACAAGATGGTAACTATGTATATCTCGTATGTAGCTATTGAAAAAACTGTTTATACTAAAAGAAACAACATAGTCATAAATTATAGTTCTATTAGAAATTATTTGTATATTTAATGCTCAATAATGTGATTTAAAGCTTTAGACATTCTGAATGTGTCTCACGGAATCTCTATGTCAGGCCCAAAATGAATAAAAATGATTGCATAAGACTACAAAAGAACTTTTGTAATAAAAGAGAAGACGAATCCATTTTTTCTACACTATAGCAAGCAAAGATAAAACACCGTAAATGATAAAAACAATGGAAATCTGTTTTTAATTTATTATGCTATTCATACCGGTAGAAACATAAAAGTATTCTTACCTTATTTCGCAACCATTGTTCTGAGCAATTATTCATTTTTAATTAAAGCCCATCTGAAAAAAATATAGGTTTGGAAAGTCTACGTTTTGTATTAAACTCAAAAAGAGGTGTTTAAATTACGATCTGTTAATAACATAGTTATCGTATTTGCAAGAATAGATAGAGATAGTAATAACAAAACTGCACTAATTTAAGTAGAAGTTCTTAGATGTTTAATTGATTATTACATTTTATTATATTTCAGGTCATTTTCTAAATTTACATCTTGTATTTTTGAATAAAACTCTTCTTAAAAATACAGATTTAATTTAAAATATGCCATCACTCAAGTAATACTGATATATTGGAATTTACTGCGGTTAGTACTGCATTTTTGTTTTGAGTTAATAAGAGGTTTGCTTCATAGTTGTAAATTCTTTTCACTTAACATTTGAGTAAAACATGTGTTTTAAAACGAGAACCGTATAAGTAAAATATTTAACGAGAAGTTTTATTATGTAATTCAGCTCTATTTATTTTTTATTGTTACTGGATTTTTTTGAGGGAGGGTAGAGGGGTAAACGTGTCATAACATAAATTTTTAACAATTTGCGAGAAATAATGTTACCGTGAATAATACCCACATGGTCAAAACCTGACAGCACCACGTTCTCACTTATCATATCACTTTTGTGTGTGTGTGTGGGGGGGGGTGAGATCTGTAAAAGAGAATTTGTAGTTACAACAAGTTCCTTTGTATAATAAGTACAATTAATATGTGAATATTTAACTTAAGTCAATTACTTCTAATTTGATAAATGAACGATACTTTTTTATTTCTTTAAAAATATTATTTTATGAATTTTTATAAAATGAGGTTTTTTATATTGTGTACCAACTACTTATTGTGTATCGTATATTCTGTTTTTAATATATTTGTATATACTGCATTTACATAAGTAGTAGGTTCGGCTAATTCGGTCAACAAAAATAAATTTAAGAATAATATTTTGTTTAGTATAATTAAAATACAGTGTGTGTGTGTGTGTGATGAAATGTTTTTATTATTTCATTAAAAATTAAGGAAACAAAAGCATATTTAAATAAATTTTATTAGTGGTAACTTTTAAAATATATCACAATTTGTTCACAAATTTTGAATGACAAATGTGTAATTCATTGTTTTTAAATCGATAAATATTTTTAATTGTTATTAGAGAGTGTTAAATGATGTACAGAGGGACTTGTAAGATATAATAAATAACTACTTTAATGAGCTTAAATTATCTCATTTAGGAAGAGTCACGCACATCACAAAGATTTAATAACAAGGAAGACTGTTGTATATTTTTACACTTTGACGAAATGTAGGACATTAAAAGTAATAACTTATTACCATCCTACGTATTAAATGATATATTTAAACTGACTAATATTTCACTTAAATGGGTGTTTTAAAGGTAACCGTTGTATTTATAGATACAAATAAAAATATCTTTATTATTTACAACAACTATTTAATTTGATTTGTGTATCTAGAAATTATTGACATTTTTTTGGCAATAGATATGTTTAATCTCCATATTGGTATTGGTACTGATATTGCTACAACAAAACTGAAATTTATATAAAAATAACTTTTTATTTGGTCAACTACAATCTAATAAAATAGCCATATAAACGTCGAGGTATCGCTCAACTGTGGCACAATAATTATGCCATTGTCGGTAGACATTCTTAATAGTCAGCGTTATTGGAATTCAATTTTGTGCAATAAATCCTGAAGTAAATATAAATTTAATAAATAAATTGTAATATTTAGATTTAATAATAAGAGGAGATTAAATTTTGTATTTGTATGTGTCTATTGTTGTAACAAAAAAAAAACGCTTACTTACTTAGCATCAAAATTAGGTTAATAAAATACTATGCCAAATCTGGATTTAATACTTTTTGTAAAGCAGCTTAAGTTAGATTACTGGATGCATGAAGATTTTATGTAGGTCGTCTGAGTATTATAGAACAAAGGTAGCACTATCTCTTGAATCTAATAACATACGAGATGAGAAGTTACAGAAATAAAAATGGATAGTTGATGTTCAAAATTACTATTTATTTACTTTACTAAAATATTATTACTCTTATTAAAAACTCTCTTGAATTATTTCCCTGGGTAAATTTATAATATATCCTTCATTTTGTGAAGTTAGTTATTAAACGTTTTAAACTTTTTTTACTTTATATCAAAATTAATGTAACTGAATCAAATTTTTAATGAATAATAATATTAGATATTGGTGTTTCGACATTGTTTGAAATGTTTTCTTGTAAATCTCAAAGGTGTAGTTAATGTTAAATTTATAACAAATTAGTTATGAGAGCGAATATGAAATAGAGTTGATACAATGATCTCCTTTTATTATATAATAATTTGTATAAACAATTTGAATTGATATTGTATATTCATTGTTGTCATAAGTTAGAGTATATTGTAATTGGTACAGTACTATTTTTAGCTATCTTTCTCTTTGAATATATAAAATTTGTTTATAATTTATGGTAATATTTCACATAGATCCATTCAGGTTTGTAGTTGTTGTTACTGTAAAACTCTTTCACCATTAAAATTTTAATTGCATCACGATTCCTACCGTTACAAGTCGAGTAACAAACCTTATTTTCCATGAGAAAGTTGTTGATACAACTTGTATGATAACATAAAATAGGTTTGTTATTTTATTCAATTAACAATTCCAGATAGTGAAAAACAATTTCCTCATATTTTCCAAAGTTAATAACAGTATAGTACCTGCCTACACGTTTCCACTTTCTACAGTAAATGTTTTTCATTCAATATCATACAATAAACTTCATTGTAAATTATAAATTAATATTTATAATTATTAATCATTGCGATTTTAATTCACAATTGAATCATTTTATCTAGAAAAAGTGTAACTTTTCTTATAACTAGAAATTATTTATGTTGCAATTTTCAAAAGATACCATTTTTTTGTACACTTAGCATGTGACGTCAGGGATTTTTAGTTTAGATGATTTGGATAAAATTTGTTTACTTATATATATATATATATATATATATATATATATATATATATATATATATATATATATATATCAACCTATTGTTGAGTAGCCTCCATACTCTTGAAATTTATTATTCACACGATAAAATATCTTTTGAAAATAGTTTTAACTTTAGTTAACAGAAATTAGAAAACAAGGCGGTTCAGCAATTATATAATTGACTTTAGTTTTACCAGTTTGACTTTTTTTAGCCACAATATTCAAAGTGAACAATTTGTCTTTGATTATAGTGAGAATACATTTGACTACCTAAGGAGACGCCGACTAAAATTTTCTAAGATTAAATTTACGTATCTCATATAATGAAATAAACTAAATGTAACGATAAATTTGAAAGCAAATGACTTATATTTATAAATATTTGCGTATTTAAAATATAGACAAATAGGTGTTCCGACATATTTATGTGAAATAAAATAGTGAAAGTATACACTATATGATATCAATAATTTTCCAAGTAACTAACTAAAATTCAAAATATTTATTTTATATTATTTCTGAATTATAACCACAGTCTAGTAATTAGAAAATGTTGTTCAATATATATTACAATTGAAACATAAACATCGAGTTTTAGGTCAGAGCCTAAGTTAGGTTAGATTAGAACTAAATGTTTAAGGTGTAAACCGGTCCTGAGCTTCGCGTCCATATAGGTGTGTAAAAGCCACTTAATTCTAGCTTAGTATATTAGTCCCAATTATGAGTTTTAGCAGTCCACTTACTACCTCGTCCAATGAGACTTCATTTGGAATTCGGTAACCAAAAACACTATACCTCTAATTGGCTAGAGCCTCACAATATAAGATTCTCCTCTTCAATTCCGCATAGTCTCCATATGGTTACGCAGTGGTTAATCCTATCTTGTGCAAGTCCACCTGTAGACCACAGTGTCCCGTAATAAGTTCCGCGATTTATCTGAGTGGCCATCTACACAAGGTCCCTTGTACTGTCCCTCCAGGTCTACTTTTATGGACATCCATTTGTAGTAGGCGATCATGCAATGGGAGTATACCCTAAGAAAATCATATCTTTGCTGGTGCTTTCTATGAACCCACCTACTATGACCACACAGGTATCTCTACTACCAAATCAGTTCATTCAAACTCTAATTCCGTTCAGTCAAATTACTTGATGTAATCTCTACCCCCTCAACTTCTTTACACATCAGGTACCCATTACAAAAATAACCACTTTTCCAGAAAGATGTCGTAAATGTGTTCTCGCCATTCCCAGAGTAAATTGGATTTAGTGTTGGTGCGTGGAAGTGTAGATAATAATACGGATATTCTTAAAATGCCGCTTCGTATTCTCCTGAGCACTGCTATTCTATGTGATGTGATAGTGGCATAATAATATCACAAGGGAATAAAATGTTTCAATCCTGGTAGTTGGTCCACATATATAAGCAGTAGTGGGTTCCTTAATTTTGTAACTATTGGTTTACCACACCTGGTCCTTTACCAAACACGCGAACGTCCTACCCGTAGGCAATCTCTATTTATAGAGTTTCTAATGTCTATAAATAAACGAAAAGTAGTTTTGGCACTATTCTGTGGATCTTAGTCCATAATTTTTCCCACTATCTCTCTTACTGCCATTAACGATTTATTAGTGCGTCCATTATTTTTGTAATTAACCATTTATTTTTTATAGCGCTTCTCAGGTGTGTAAATTTATCTGAGGTACCTCAGGTTAATTTGGTGTCATAAACCAACTCTAGATCGTTTGTACTTGGAAGTGTCTTGCGATAAGGTAGCCTATTTTATAACTTAGTTTTGAAGTGGTCCTCTTTTTTTGTCAAGGAAATTAACGTCATCTTGGTTAGGAATATCCTTTAGTTTTCTATGCGACACCAATCCTCTATTATCGATAGACATTTAGATCACTTTAGTCCCATACGTTTCTTGGATACGAACCAACTAATCTTTCACATATTAGAGATTATTTTGTCATTCCGATGAGAGAAGAAACAGAATGATGTTAGGCACCAGAAATCCCAATCATGACAGTCCCTGTAACCTCAACCTCCAGTGCTCT
Organism: Aphrophora alni; assembly: GCA_963513935.1. NCBI lineage: Eukaryota > Metazoa > Arthropoda > Insecta > Hemiptera > Aphrophoridae > Aphrophora > Aphrophora alni. The sequence continues at coordinate 57,886,093 of OY740770.1, read as the reverse complement.
TTCTAAGACTATATTTGTGTTACAGCTGCCCTAATAGATAACAAGTACCCCACCCGCTAACACACGGTTGAACCCCGTCTCATAATCGGGCCCAAGCAGATTAATAATTGTAATCGTTGCTATAACATACCATGACGTCAAAGAAGGATACCGGTATCAAATACCATGTTTGAAACTGTCTCTTTCATTCTCTGTTTTAGATCATGTTTTAGAGAACACTCTCGCTACACTACCTAAATAGTAAACCGGGAGGGAGAAGTGGTGGTGTGACGTGGTTCCTCCTCCCCTTTGCCACCGACCTCCCACCCCTTTTGGACGCCATTTTATGTAGGCCATTTTTGTGGTCCTCATATTTAATTTAGGGTCGTCTCTGTGACGTCAGACCCTTAACTTTTTAATTCCAAGTGGAATTAGAAATATAATGATTTTTTTTTTATTTATGTAGTATTGTGGGTAATAATGGTATCGTTCTCGTCCAATTCAGATGTTGTTATTTATGCAAAATGAAAAGAGAATTTATTACAATTAATTAAATTAAGACTGGACAAATCACGCAAGCAAACGCTCAAGTTTTGAATTATACTAAATGAAAATGGAAAGAATCATGTTTCACGTATTTAGTTACAACACAGAAACTTCAACACTAAGTTCGTTGCTTTCCGGTTTCTAACTTTACATAACCAAATGAATGAAAACACAATATTTCACAAAAAATCACTTTATTTGTTCAACATAAATACATGACAACGTTTCAATCCTAAAGTTGTCATCATCCTCAGCTCCTACATGCATACATACTCTACTGACAGTGGTCAATGCAACATTACATAGGTTATGTTAAGGATAATTTGTCAAACTAATGTTTGTGTTGGTGGTCAAAGCGGAATTTTAGAAGATATATTAGCATAATCGAGAATTAAAAAACTGTAATTATTTACATATTATATGAAAAACAGACGAAAATAACATTCTCTAACTTGCATTTTACATCGTGAAAAACACCAATAACATCAAATTTGAAACTTGCTGCATTTTATTTTAAGGTTGCAATCTTTAGGATTTCCACACAATTCTGTTTTTCTTTTCCCCATCCTCTAAATAGCAAATATGTAAAAAAAAAAAAAAGAAAAAAAAGAGCTATACCATTGCCAACTACATGTTATATAAAATTTTGTGTCCTTATTTTACCCATTTTAACTTATATGTTTTAAAGATTTTTTTCAATATTTTTTATGTGCCTTAGTTTTTTCAATTACAAATTCTCCAACGATAATATTTATTATGATTATTTTTTAGAAGCTAAAAATTTGGAAAATTAAGGAGGACTTGTCATAGGTAGTTGTAGAATTTTGTTGTAAACCTACACTTCACGTCTCAAACAAGATTAGTCTACTAGATCTAATTTTCATGCAATCTTAAACGAGTTTGTCTGAAAGATATAACCCTCATGGCGTATACTACCCCACCTCTATTTTAAACCAAAGTAACTTCTGATTAATTCACCTTCTCCTCTTTCTATATTATTTCATTATATATAACAATAATTTTCACTTGAAATAATAAACATATCAGTAATAATGATCATATATCTGTTTGCTTTACTTATACAATACGTCATTTAGTGCACAAAATAATGCTTTAATTGTTGTCATAGAAAGAACATCATGAAAGAAATTCCTTTATTGTTATAATCCAGGCGCCAATTTAGTCTGTATTGTCAGAAGTTGGCTCCTATCCACGATAAAGTTGTTTCATTTTGTCATAACAAAAATTCAAGATATAGCTTTTTCCCAATGTCTTTTAAAATTGTAGCAACCGACTTATTTGTTCACAAAAATCTAACCGCATTACTTATTTTTCATATGAAAGTTAATTAGGGATATATTCTTAGAAAACTATGAACAAACTTTAGTGACTAATAAATGCAGGATCAACGTATACATGGCTCAACACGTATATAGTAAAATACACATCTAACACATGTTAACAAATAAAAATTATAAATGTTTCGATAACTTCATAGCGAGTAAATATTTTGAACATGAAATAGGCCGAATTGGTTTTATGTAGTATAACAAATATGATTTTAAGTTAGAGAGAGCAAAAGTATCTAATTGATTCACAAACACACGCAATGCATTTATACAAACATATTCAAACAAATATCCAATAATACGTAATATGGTTTTATAGTAAATTAAAATTACATATAAATAAAATAATATTATTTTAAGGATTGTAACTAAATTAATATTTCATTGTTTAATAAGTAAAATTACGTGTTTATTAGGTGACTTACTACTTTATTAGATAAATACTTTTCCAAAATAATGTATTTTGTGTTTCTTCCATTTTAAAGTTAATCACGTAACTATTCGAACTTTACAACATTCTTTACAATTGTAAATTTATTATTATTAAAGTGGAATTCACATAATATATAATGAAGTAAAATTATACTTATAAATCAATATTTCCGAATAAGGAGTAACCAGATATAAGATTTGATTGCCAGTCCGTTATTAGATGAAACTTAAAGCAATGTATTATAAATTGTCTACCTACTAGTCTTATATTTTAACGAACAATTATTGCAAAACGTTAATTTTTATCATATCAATTATATTTTTTCTCAACTCAAAAAGTGTACTTACAAGTAATTAAAAAAACAAAATCACGTATCACATGTAGCGATGAATAACTTTTAACTAAATGTCATAGTAGGTATATGAAAACAAAATAGGCCTACTGTCAAACATATAAATTTATAATGCTCCCTTTATTTAAAAGTTAAAATATATAATAGAATATACAAAATATATTGTGATTAAAGGTAAGCCGGTCATGAAGAATATGGGATGTTCAATATTGTTACAAGTTATATATATATATATATATATATATATATATATATATATATATATATATATATATATATATATATATATACATTTAATCTTCATGTTGAAATTCTAAAATTTACTCTTCATTACTATAAAGTTATAGTATCGGTTTTGTTACGAAAATTAATCCAACTATATTTTTCTGAATCATCTGTTCATAAACTTATATTATAAATATTGTATCATTACGTTTCTGAATTACAATTCATTGTAATCAATTATTAATGTTGATTGTCTTATTTGTTTCTCAAAAATAATGGACTTAATCTAACATTTTCGTCCTAAAATACTAGTACAATTGTAGAAATTGTTTTTAAACTTCAAAACTCTAGCTAACAATTTAATAAACATCGAAAACTTTTCGGCTCATAAAAATATTACTTATGGAAGCTAATAAAAATATTAATTTAATGTTTTGTTTTTATAAAACCCCTTATGAATCTCGACATTCTGAAATAATATGTAGGCTATCAGTATTGTTTTGTACAGTATATATTAATATTAAATTACCATGTGTACCATTTATAACGTTTGTATATATTTTTTTTTCTAATTGATGTTTAAATATAGCGTAGGGTTTCAATTGTTAAAAATAGTTAGAAAAATACCATTAATGATCTTGGAAGCAGTATTTAATAGTTTTTCATGTTAAAAAAAAGTTTTCTTTAGTAAAAGTTCAAATAATGCATCTACCCTTGATACCGAAAGGACCAATGTGGAAACAGGTCGTTCAAATTAATCTATTCATTTCGTTAACTCACAGCGCTAGAGTCGTTTCTTACGTCGAAGTAACGACTTGTTATTGTTATCCATCGGGTTGCTAATATCGTCTGTCTATTGTCTTATCTTTCTCTTCAATGAGCAATTCAAAGGGATTCCTTAATAAATATCCTTGTATGACACATGTTATTAGTTTTATGTTACACTTATTTGACGAATAAATAGCTATGTTGAATTAATATGACGGACATATCTAACACTCTACATACTTGACACTTTCAGTTACGTTACATAAGTAGTATGTAAAAAGTGTACCCTCGAGTTTCAGTTTTTCATAGTGAATCCAAAAAAAATGACCGAATAACGAAACAATAATAATCTTCTAATTAGTACCACTTCCTATTACAATGCAATGCAATTAGTGAATAGCCTATCTAACAGCAGCTGTTTTGTTAACAATAACATAATTTTTTGGTTGTGTTCATTCAGTTTATGTGTTTCTAACTTCAAATAAATTATTTTTTTCAACAGTAATGTTGATCTTCAGGTATTTACATTGAAAAGGAATATAAAGCGATAATGCATTTTTAAAGAATCAACCTGTATGTCATTTCTCCTTCAATAAAAACAATTCATAGCTGGAGAATTATGGTACAATCAATTACGTAGAAATAACATAGATATTCAAACAAAGAAATTGAAGAACTTGCATATGCCACTTTACCAAAATTTACAAACAGGCCTAAATCACTTAAAAGAGTGTCATCTACTACTGGTACACTAAAGTCATCTGTTACAAAGTATGGTGTGGAAAACCAATGTCTTTATATAAAACAAATTTAATTCACAGACTGTTGGAAGATGACTAAGACAGGGGAGTGGAATCTTATTCGAAGGCAACTGAAAAGCTTAGCGAAGATGGCTAGTGGATTGAAGGAATTGTATTATCATATTAAGCTACATTTTAACGAACAAAATCTGTAAACAGAGATAAATAACACACAAAATCCACATATCTTACACGAAGAGGTCGTGAAACCAAAGATGGTAACAATTTGGGCTACTTTTATCAAGGATGCTGTTTCATCGATGAGATATCTTATCAGATATTAAATGAGACAAATATTTACCAAAATTAACTAACCACGAAACTCCTCATATTAATCAGCCGTACATGAGGGATTTTTTCAACAGGATGGAGTTTCTTATTATTATGCAGCTTCTTTATGGCTGAAGCAGTTTTAGATTGAGCTCCTCCCTATAGTTGGTTAGGTCGTCGTTGAAACTTCATGGACTGCCCTCCAAGACCTCCAGATTTGACTGTTTGGAATTTATCCCTATGGGACCTATAAGAGTAAAGAGTTTATTCTTACCCTACACTAACAGATGATGAATTAGTGAGGGTGATTGAAGAGAATTATACTTCCTAAATTTTTTGAAAATGCTGACATCTTTTTTTGTTAAAGTTCCTATGAGTAGATATATATTTGGAGGTTAATTCTAACAAAGGTAAACTTTTGATCAATAAAAAACTGATTACTGTTATTTTTCGTTACTTTTGTTTATTACGTTATACAGGGTGGTAATAAAGTCCGAAGACAGTTAAATATTTTAAAAAATAATGTAGATAGAGCTACAATACTTTGAACAAAGTTACAGGGCATAAAACTCTATTTTAACACATATTCAGTGATCCAATAACTCTTCAGGGGGACGGCCCACAAGGAGTCGGAAGAAAAATCTTAAATGGAAACAATCTATCACTTTATTAATTTAACTAAAATTGCAAATTCAAGGAAGCTTTGAAGTGCTGCCATTTTTTACTCGGTTGTCTGTTTGAGGTCGGGTTTGAAGCATTGTATTCTACTAATAAAGACCTTTAATTTGATGTGCATATCAACCTATGCTTCCATTTAAGATTTTCTTCCGACTCCTTGTGGGCCGTCCCCCTGAAGAGTTATTGGATCACTGAATATGTGTTAAAATAGAGTTTTATGCCCTGTAACTTTGTTCCAAGTATTGTAGCTCTATCTACATTATTTTTTAAAATATTTAACTGTCTTCGGACTTTATTACCACCCCGTATATATTTTCAAGTTATCTGTAATCACGAATTTGTAATTGTAATACAAATAAAATCACTTTGGTAAAAACTTAGCACAGTTTTTTATTCTGCCATTTTGTTTCGATTGGCAATAAAAAATGAAAAAGAGTGTACTTTTTACACTGATTGACATATTTAGGTGACTTAACTTTGAAGTGTCAGGTTCACAGAGTGTTCTATATGTCTTGGATAATTATTCGAATATAGCAACCTTTTCGTGGAACACTCCGTATAACATAATTGATATTTGAATATTTATGACGAATGTTCAATATATAAATATAATTTACTGATGACTTAGTGCAGTTAAAGTGGCTAGTTTTGTGATAATGACACTAACTTGTAACATTGTTTTGGTGCTATCGATACTCCTCATTGAGTCCTGCTTTGTTCCAAAGGAATTACGTCTTACCACAAGATAACATAATTAACATCACCATTAGTTATATTTCTAATTGTTCTAGGAACAGGAATTCAATCAATTAATTATTTTCTTTTTCTACCTCTCTTTAGTTTTTTAATACTTCGGTTGTCTTTCGATACATAATTATGCGGTCAATCTATCTAATGAGTTATTAGTTATTAGTCTAATGATACAAATTTATATATTTAGAGCTGCCAGAAACTAATAGTTTGTGAACAACTACAATCGATTCTATGCCTCGTAAAGCTTAATCACGTTCGTCAATGAATCATTATTGAATTAACTAATATTATTGTAAATTTTAAATGTGGTAAACAAGTAGGATATGTCTTGTAAATATATTAATGTCATAGTTAATCCGAAACATAAGAGATGGAAACGAATGTATTGACATTTCATGCGACTAAATATCAAAAAAACAATAAATAATTAGATTATAATTTTCTTTCTCTAATATTCTAAAACTTTTATGAATATAATTAGGTCTAAGATGCTTAACTTAATGTATAATATGGTCAAACAATTCGATCAAACCAAACACGTTGCTAATGAATATAAAAGTGACCTGTCAAATAATTTTATTAACACGTACTGCTAATAGATTTTGTATTAACGTTATCTCAACCATTGCAACAAACAATAAATTATATAATATACTTTAAAAAAAAGTTGATAACATATAAACAATAATAAATAATACCTTTATTATAATAGCTTCCGTCATTGCTAATTCAGTAATTTTATCTGAAGTAAGAAAGTTTGGTAAGCTAGGTATTCTAAAAATAAATTATTTTGTAAACTATAAATTTGTTATATAAATCGTTTAGAATGCATTATGTATTGCAGTTAAGATATATCACAGTTAAAATACGGAAGTCTTATTGTTCAGTAGGGGAATTTAAAGTATTTTTAGATTTGCAATTCTTAGAAGTTGCGTGATTGTAACATCTGAAAATGATGACAGGCTTTGAAACGTGTCTTGTATTTGTGTTGCAGAAATAAATATTTTGTGTTTGAAAATTTATGTTTTCCTCCCTTTGGTGCTTGAAGTTCCAAAGAGTTTGCATAGTTGATATTGTCTAATCTATACCCTACAAGTACTTGTTACTTTTAATGTTTATGTTGTATAAGTACACACACACACACACACACACACACACACACACACACACACACACACACACACACACACGTGATTATGAAATATATATATATATATATATATATATATATATATATATATATATATATATATATATATATATAATGTCGTTCCACACGCTATTATTTATTATAATTGTTAGCAATAGATATAAAGGAATATTTCACTGATGACACTATAAACAATAAACAAATACTCATTGAAATTTCGATTTATAAACATCCCTGTTAAATATTTCGTAGTTATACTGTCTCTGCATTTTTCTAGGTAATGTTTTCTAACACAACAGATATCTTACTATGTATTAAGATCTTAAATATAAAATGTGAAAGTGTGTTCATATACAGCTCAAAATCAAGAGCTTAGAACCAAGAATTGTAAAATAAATAAAACCACAAAAACAATATTTGATTAGGATCAATAACCTAACATGAAATACGTAGTTCATATTTTTGCTAAAAGGTTTTCGGTTAACTTTATTATTCTCGTTTTAATATGCCTTTTATTCAATATGCCGAAATATGATTTTCTAAGAAATTCCATTCAAATATCTGTTTATTTTTCAAATTGGTATTAAGAAATTTTTCCTAATGATTTAACAAATAAAATATTAACATTTAAATTAAACATTTTAGTTTATTATAAGTTGTTATAAATATCACAAAATAGACACCTAAATATGTTTACTTCAATATTTATATTTACTATTTTATTATATTAATTTAATAAAATTATCATTTAAAGTATATTTATTTACAAATAACTTGCATAATCCACATATTCTACATACAATTGCCGGTAAATATATTGGTTATATGAAACTTAGAAGAATGTGTAAATAAACTTTTGAATTCTCGAATCCAACTGTTTAGCCTATATAGTTCTTCTCATAGGTTTTCTTCACTTTAAGTATTCTAACATGGTCACCTACTTGTAAAACTGGAACTGTATCTCAAGTATATTGTCTGTATAACTTTTAGAGGATAAAATTTTCACTCAACTTGTTCACGTTCACTAACAATTCAAATTTTATTCTCATATTTTAGTTTACATCTCCGTTAAATCGTTCAATGATAAATTTTTGATATTGTTACTGTTGATAACACGTTGCATAAGTTTATTTTTATTCATTAAACTAGTAAGCAACAAAGTGTTTACATTATGTTGGTCTTTTAACACAAAAAATATTAGAAACTCCTATAATTATATGCTTTTTCATCATCGATTAAACTTCAAGCGAATTTTTAAAAACATGTATCAATGATATTCAATATGTAATTTTAAGTCTATTATAAATATTCATTTTCTTTTATTACTAAGAAATCGGCACCCTAAAGATCGACGACAACTAATTGAATGATTTCTGTTTTATTAAATTAATTTCTAATAAATTGTAAGGTTCAAGAACAGCAAGTTTGTTTTGACAGTTACATAAATTGATTTCATGCTTGATTTGTGACATTCCTCGAACTCTTTCACTTTTGATATTTCCACATTGAAATTTTGACAAGAATATTTTCAACAACATCTGATGGTTCTTTTGTTTTAATGTTTATAGTTTGTCAGAGATATATTAAAAAATAATTACCTCTGATAGTTTAAAAATAATTACACATCTGCAGAACAGTCTCAAGTAACAGCTTTCACGTGTAAAGGCAGAACGGTTGTTCAACTTAAGTTTCCCATGAGAAAATAATATTTGCAAGCTGCACATAAAACCCTGAGAATTGGCCTCTGGAATGAACTCAAAGTATTTCCACTAAAAAAAAGCAACGTCCAATCAAGAAAAGCCCGCGAATAAATATCCAATAGAATCTAAAGAAAGTACAATGCTCAATTGAAAATTTTAACCGCGTGAAGGAAAAAAGAGGGAGAGACGCAAGTTTACTTAAGACAGTCTAAAAACTATTACCACCCAAGTGAGACGTAGTAACGGTCCAGAGCAGAATGTGAAAATAATTTCAATAAGTCAATAAGAAAGATCTCATAAAAACAAAAACTAATTAATACAAATTAAAAAAAAAAAATATCCCAAAATTAAAATAAATAATAAAGAAAAACAGCATAACTAATTAATCAAATATACATTGAGAGACCAAAATCATAATTAATCTAAAAACAAATCTAATCTAGAACCATTAAAATAAATGTAGTATTAAGAAATTGTGAAAAGTATTTTGATTTAAATATTAAGGAAAATCTCCTTCATCATAAATAAGCTGATAAAAGGATCTCATGATACCTAACGAAGCTATTTTGAGGGAGCCAAAAATATTTCTTTAATTAATTCAAAATAATTATTATGTATAGTGAGTAATTTAAATCGTGCATTTAGTTAATTAAGTAAATTAAATTGTGCATTTAGTTAATTAAGTAATTTAAATTAGGAAAAATGAAAATTTTAAAAGTAAATATTGTATAGTCTTCTATCATAGTTTTAACCTAGAAATAAAAGTTTAAAATATACATCTAAATATTGTAAATCTTTAATTATGTTTCGATAATATTTAAATAGTTTTGAACCACTTAATTTTTGTCTCTGTACTTATTTAGATAAATCCTATCACAGCCAAGCGATATTGATTCGAGAAATCGAATCTGGTACCACAAAAAACATTACAAGTTCTATTACAAAATATTGTATTTTTATCATACTCTTGAATGTGAAATATAAGAATTCGGTATATTTTTATTTTAGTATAAAAAATAATTATGTTAATTGAAAACTCTCTAAGGACATTTTTCTTGATGAGAATGAGGATAGCTTTCATGACAAATAAATGCAGGATCAACTTCCTTACAATAAAATTCTATGAGTACCGATATCTTCAACGATTTAGAACACTCTTTTTTAATGTATCTCAATCCAATACTATGATTTTTTTAGGTCTTTAAAAATTGAACCCTGACCACCGCCCATAACAGCTTGATATTAATTAAATAAAAATGAAATGATAAATACTACGATGAGAACAAGTATAAAGTAAAAATGAAGCACCTTTAGGCCTTATTCTAATACATAAACGTTATTTTCAAAGAGGGTGCAAAACGGGTATTTTAACTTTCGGGTTAACATCTGAATTACTGAGACTATTAGTGTGTTGGTCGATTTGATTTGCGTTTGGTTATATGCAAGTCACAAAAATTGTACATGAATAATTCACCATTTACTTGCTTCATATTACTACTTTAAATTGTATACACAGACACATATTTGAAAGTATAAGTCCTAGTATGTTTTCAAATTACTTTTTTTTCTTTCCTGACATATATGAATTGCATATAAATATGTGTGTAGACAATTGGAATTCGGGAATTGAATGCATAAAGATTGCTTATTAAGGAAAGATGCTATCAACAAAAAAATATATTTTACAATGTTATGTTTTTTCTGACTTGGGTCTGAGCCAAAAACGGTATATCAGGAGTTATGAAATTTAATAAAATTTCAATTCATTATTGGTAAAATGTAAAAATAATGTTACAAACTAATTATTGTTAAAACCACTTGAATGAAGTTCCGATAGTAAGTATATCCGCAATAAAAACACACATCTCCGAACGGTTCAACTTCGTTTTTTCCCAAATTACTTTTAAAATGATGAGTCTTTTCGTCTACACGAAACAATTTTAAGTATTATTTTCTTATCGCGCACATGAATTGGTGTCTTAACGTAAACATAGCTAAAACTATGATGCTGATTTAACATAACTTAAATCATATATAACTTAATCTTTTTTTTTTACGATACATCATGATTTACATTAAAAAAACACTCAGCTCCATCGAAGATAACATTGTTATTTTTATTTCTGTATGATCATATGTATTTAAAAAGAGTGTAAATTTACTTCTCTTTGTCATGAAGTCAATATAGGCGTAATATTTTAATTTATTGATTTTTATAACAACGTTAAAAATTCATTTGGTTTCTGACCCATTATTCTTAAGGAGTATTTTTTGATCTTTCGATTTGGCTCACTAGAACATTAACAGTTATTTTTCACATACAAAATTAATAATAATATCTGTACAAATGATTTTAAATTCTTAAGATTCAGTTGTCTTTTATTTCAACTGAATGGTAAATATTTGTTTTATTTAATCAGGATTCCCTTACCAGATTTTTTTGGTGCATGACAAACAATAACTTTTATTTATGTCCTTAATATATCCTTAATAAAACTACAAGGACTATATACAGACAGAGCTTGAAGAGAATTCGATTTTATTGATTTACTCGGTTTTCCCCTATATGTGTAGTAAATATAAAATACCTTTGTTATGATATGAAGTTCAATGTCACTACTAATATGTAATGACTTAATTGTGTTTAAACTGTATTTGAGGTAAATTTGGGGTACTCTAGCGCCCCAATATTTTTTTCGTTTAGTTTTTTACTAGATTTTTTGTGTTCATACAAATATTAACATGTTTTTGTGAGCGAAAATGTTGTTCACTTCGAAATTGACATATTTCAATGACGTATTTTGTAGGTTAAGTTTACATGGCAAACACAATGATTCGACTAATCACCGAAGTCAAGTAAGTCAATCACATTGAGCATGCTAATTAATTGGTGGGGGTGACCGTTTTTATATCACGTGTGTAAAATTTCTGTTTTGATTAGTGGTGTCTATAAATACCATTGGCACAGTAAACATGGAGTGTGAGATATGTGAATTGCGTTATTCGATGTTGGTAAATTAAGTGATTAACAAATTCAAGACTTTTATGTTCTTCATAATATTGTTAAGAAAAATGAAATGCTACAAATGTAATACTGATATTGGAATGAAATCATGGAAATTCCGAGTAATTGTTATGTCAGAATTTAACGGCAAAAGTGAATACGTTGTGAATGGCGATTTTTCCCCAAAACAGGATTTTTCAAGATTACTTATTTAGGTTGATTTGTTTATTCCATTTCATAAATTTCCCTCATCAATGAATCATTAATGTTCACTTAGGCCTATCTTCTCGCACTATTGTTGATTGATATTCATTTATTAGAGTTGTCTCTTTGAATGATACCACCAACAATTCTGTGACATTGTCAGGGCCTAATTAAATTGTAGAAATTGACGAAGCTTAAGGTCGTAAGGTTAAGGGGAACTAGGCTGTATCTATAGAAACAGCGGATTGTCATTTCTGATGCCAGTAAGGAACTGAAGAAGGAAAACTCTAATATCTCTCATCCGAATGTGGGTGAAAACAGGAACAACTATAACAACTGACTTCTGTAGAGACTGTTAAACTCTTTCGGCCTGCAAGTTCACCTTACAGTAAACCACTAACGTAATTTTCTTGAGACCAAAAGAGGACCTCATATAAATAACGGGGTAACGTGGATGGAATGATATTAAAGATTAAATTCCATAAAATGTTCGAAAAAGCAAGGATTTCGTTTGATATCTAGCCGAGTGGATGTTTAAACTAAAATACAACAATGAAATAATAGTGCATAACTTCTTCCTAACGGCTGCGAAGTTATACCCGCCAAAATACTAAGGTAGTCCAGTTACATCTTACGTAGATTTATTTAACTTACAAGGCATTATACGGCTACCTTACTTGACCTTGTACGGTAAAAAAAAATCGAGTACAAACATATTTAGCGTGTAATTCACTTAATGGACCTTAACCTCAAAAACTTGAAATTGTGTTTTCCGTGAAAAACATTTTTTCTCAGAAAAACAAGTTACTATTCTTATGTATTATTAAATTAACGAAAAAATTTAAATCGGGGCGCAAAGTAAACAATAACCGTATATGAATGTTAACATTAAAAAAACACATATATATTTTCCTTTTTCTTTGTAACCAAATCGCTATTAAAAAAAACGTGAAATACGTTTCCTAAGAAATGGTTACTACTATGTAACTAGTAATTGGTAATAAATAACAATTTAGTGATTAACCATTTTTGAAGGTATTTTTTTTTATCCTAGTATTTACACGTTTTGCCCATAAATCGTTAGAAATTTGAGTATATAAATACAACCGCTTTTAAATGGTTACTACTCATCGACTATTTAATCATTTCTTCAAGTGAAAATTTTCTCAAGTATACTTTATAACCTACCCTTTGTCCATGAAGCAAAAGCAAGTTTTAAATATAAATACATTTGCTGTGAAATATTTACTGTGCTGCAAAAAATTATATGACAATTTTGTACTTTGACCTTTTTTTGTAAATTAATTCTTAAAGAAAACACTTTAGATTGTACTTTCTTTCCACCTTAAATGACTACAATAAATACATTAGTTATGCAATAGTACTTACCTTGTGACTAGTAATAAAAAATGACAAATTTATTAGTTTACTCAGTTTTGAAATTAAACACTTAGAAATAAACGATAATTATTATTACACAGCCCTAATTCATCAGTACGTGTACATATATATTGGACATTTATTAAGCAAGTCAAAGTCGTGCTTCAGATAATTTATTTATCTATTGACAAAACATGTTATTAATATATTTGCATATTATAATATATATATATATATATATATACATATATATATATATATACATATAAATCTAATAATATAACAACTAATAACATCAAAAATATTCATAATGAAAAATTAAAAAAAAAGAAAATATAAGTTGGTTCGAAATAAAAAGTTAATTTTGGTATTCCTTTTATTATATAAGTTGAAGTACTTTAAAAGTACATTGTTATGAGATTTTAAATCTGAACTGATTATTTCAGTAGACACTCATTGTAATTCAAAGAACAACTTCTAATATTGGAAGTGTGGTGTTGAGTTGGCTTGGCGCCACGATAAAGCTGTTTATTGTCTGTAACACCAAATCCCTTTAAATACTGAATAAATTGTGATACATTCTCAAATATAGCATCCATGATAGCCTTGTGTGATGTAGAGAAACATGAAAAGCTCAAAATTATTCTCTCTCCTGGAAGAGTAAAAACATTTATATATTTTGAGTTATGCACAGATGATAATTGTCAGTTATAAAGAATACAGTTCAGTTTTCATATTTTGCTTTTTCTTTTTCGATTCATTAGCAGCAGTGCACTTTGTTATAAAAAAATATTATTTACTAGCAGGGGGAGGGGTTAGATGGTGAAAGGACTATGTTTGAGGTTCAAATGAAAATTAATTCTAGTATTAGAAGTTGGTTTCTTTTCCACCACTTTTATTTTAATCAATTATAGCTTTAACTAATACACATCCTATTCATAACAAAACATTATTAACATGATTAGTTCACATATTTTAAGAGATTATCTCTTCCTAAATTCTTGTATAGGCTACATGGCTTCATTTCTTTAGTTTTGTTAACAGATTATTTCCCTTTAGAGAGTTTCTTGTAAAAATATTACAAAATGGTTTATTTTAGTAATTTTTAAATCATATGTTGGTTCTATGCATATTACATAGGCTAACATGGGTACATCTCGTTTTTTTATTATGGTATAAAAAAATAAATTTAAAGGATTTACACCTTGAAGAATTAATTAAATCTATATTAAATTGAATAAATCAGATTTATAGTTTAACTAAGAAATTCATTAAAAATTATTTCGAAATAAATAATTATTTTATATTATAGGAAACAATTTATTATTATTTCATATGCATATTCAATATGGTGAATTCTTTCTAAAATGATTAGAATGCTGCTACTTACTTATTCAGAGCAAGTAATGAAAACAAAATTGTATATTGCTTACCCGTGCGTAATCAATTTGAAGGTATTTTAGTACAAAAACTGGATTTAATGTTATTTAGAAAAGAGGAGTGTATTTAAACGACACGAATAACAATGCCGAACAATAATAACCAATAGGTTCTTTACAGTCCTTCAAAGCTCATTTTTTTTTCGTATTCTCAAATATTATTTAAAAAAAAAGGTACTTTATTTATATATGAGATTTTGCAAGTATTAGTAGTATTTTATTCCATGCGTGATAGATTTGACAAGATATTTGTTATACGTTTTAAAAACCTTCTTAACGGAGTATATTAAGCACAATGATTGGTAGATGTTACTTTATTTTTAATACGAAATAAAAGGTTATTTTAATCACTCAAGGGTAGCTTAATTTAAGGTGTTAAAATCCTCCACAATTATTGTTCGCTGGTTTTTCAGTATTTCATTTTTGGCACTGATAAAAATATTGTAGGCTCAGCTTTCCCTCCCCGACTAAGCTTCCAGCTTCAAACTCTTCCGCCTTGTAATAGACCAACTCTCACACTTCCATACTAGATTTTCTGCAGATAAATGTTCCATATCAGCTTTACTAAGTTTAGCACAACCACCATGGAAATGTTCTTCACAGTAATCGCATTGTATTTTTATATGCTTCTAAGAAATATATTTCAAACATACATTGCAATTTGCCATTGCGAGAATATAAATTGAGTAAAAAAGTATATTAAACATAAGAAGCGAAAATAAAGTTCTACAAAATTTCGAGATCACACAATCAATCGCGAACACACGCCAAACGCGTGTGTCAGGAGCAAGATATAAATAAGATAGAATTTCACAGTTCAAACGTTGTCTCATAACTGAGATATTTATCCAGAGTTCTTGAATAGGTGATAGCTCTACGTCCTCAGATAGAAATCCCTGACAGAAGACTGCAGAAGCAGCTCTACTGTAATGGAGGTTGCACTGAATCCACCCATGTGTATAGTCCAGTTACTCTATATGATGTCATTTCGGTTTTGGGATAGCTCATAGACCTTCCTTCCACCTTATCACATGACAATAAAGCAAACAAGTTGTATTTAATAATAATGTTATTAATTTGTATACTATGAGAGGATGCCATAAATGTTCCAACGAGTTTCAACATTTTAAAAAGTGATTATTTACTATAAAGTGTCGCCTGGTTTTAAATAGGATTCGTTTTATGAATAATCACATGTATACAATTCATCCACCTACACGGGTTAACGATAATTTTGGCGATTTTAAGTTGCAAATTGATCTGTGTTGATTTATCTGAAGTGTGGATGATAAACTGTTGCAGATAAACTAGTAAAGTTATCAGCAGCAGTTGCATATTCATCCGTTCAATCGATTAAATCGTTGTTGATCGCGATTGTAGTTTTATCGTGACGCGTATAGTCGCAACTTAAAATCTTTCAGTTAGTTTATGGGTAGCTATAATGATGGATGTATAGTTGCGTTTTATTTATGATTATAGTTGTTTTCTTTGCGTTTTTGTTTATTTTAAATTATTTGAATAAATTTACGAAATGCAAATGTGTATACAAAGTTTATATTAAAGATTAAATTTAAACTGTACGATTTATATAACCATAATATTTTACATTTCAGTGTTTAAGCAAGTGTGAAGTGGTTAGTAAGAAAACGACAACTATGTCTTTAAACGAAGTGCTGGACTTCAGAAAGTAAAAGCATTCATGCCTGTGCAAATAGAACATAAATTTAACCATTATCGTGGATAAAAAAAGAACGATTTATTATATTTTAAATTTTCTCAAAGTAAATGTATTATGAATTGCCTACAAACAATTATTAAACAGTGGCAAACATTACATTATTATAAATAATAGTGGCAACAATAATCCTTGGTTAAAATACTCTAAATTAAGAAGATCAGAGATAATAACGATTTGTACATTAAGATTCGGGGACACGCAAATACAGACAGTAGCCTGCATCATACAGGATAAAAAATTGTTTATCCCGAAATGCATTAAAAACTAACACAAAACTACTCAACACATAATTTACGATTAGCCTACTTATGAAATGTCAAGAAACAATTTATATAATAAATAAAGGGAAGAAAATTGGAAACCCCCTTTTCTTCCTAAAAGAAATACTTATAGAAAATAATGAATTTTAGAAATAATTAAAATTGTTAAAGCAACAAAAATCACAATTTAAATCATGAATACATATGAATTTAAGAGGTAAACTTGAAACAAAATGCAGTAAACATATAGTCTATGTATTAACCTGGCTGGAAATGCTTATAGTTGCTCCATGGTCTAAAGCCTTTTTCAATTAAATTATATTTAAATGTCCATAGTGTTCTATATGAGCAAAATATATGTTAGGTTAAATTAGGTTTGGTTATTTTATGTTAGGTTGGGTGGATAGGAAAGGATCGGTTATGTTAGGTTCAGTTAGGTTAGGTATTATACCACATTTTATGTTCCTTTCTTTGTTTTTGTGGATGATATAGTGCCTGCTGACAGAATATGGATGTCATGTTCAAAATGAATTTTTCGTTTTCGAAAGTCATGATATTTGGATATGACTATAAACTATAAAAGTTTTTTAATAAACTCCGATTTCCGAGAAAATCGGCAGCGAATTATAGAAGAAATATTCGCGGAAAAACGAGAAATATTTCTGACGATGCGTTCAAGAGTACCAAAACTCACAGGATGATAAGATATGGATGATGAAAAATAAAACAGAAATAACAACAAGATGATACATTCAGAATTCCTGTAACTTCCTAAATTTCAAATAAAACAATGGGAAAATTGGTGACCTACTTAACTAGGGAAATGTTGGGCGGGCATCTGAAGTCAATGACATTCTCAGCAAAACATACTGCTAACCGACAGAAGAATCCAATAAACATTAAAAATTGGAAATAAATAATTCAAAATTAAGAAAAAGATGTGAAATCAATCTACTATAGGGAACGTAGCATAAAATAAAATAACTAAAGAAAACAAGAAAAAAAAGTAAAAATGATGCCCGGGATACAGAGAAATAATTAAGCAAGGTGTTTAGAAGGAGGAAAGGCCAAATATATATATATATATATATATATATATATATATATATATATATATATATATATAGATCCCGGAGTAGATTTGTTCTTCGTTATGATAAATTTTTCTGTTTAAACATCTGTTAAACTCTGTTGTATACATTCTAATAAACTTTCTGTTAATAATGTTTCACGTATAGAACTTAGTCTTAAATCCAATTAGTAAATATTAATTAATTATTAAATTCTGAAAAAATATTGTTAAAAAACCATTAACTAATTTTGAGAAAAACATTGAAAACCGCTGGCACAACACACTACAACAATGGAAACCTTCAACAGCAATTAAGAATAGACGGAAAATAGGATGAACTTTCGAAACCAAGAAGAACCTGGATGCCCTAACTGCCTTGAGTGAGTAAAAACGCAAATTTAATGTTGGATTGCAATCATTGTGAGCGTCAATTTGCCTAAAATTAATAATTTAAAATAAGTAACAAAATGTTTCTATGTGAAAAAAATTAAATTTTGAAAAGCAACACATATAAATAAAATTTGAATGGAAATAAAAATAAAGTAATCAAGTAAACAAACTTTGTAAAATTACAATAAAATCCTATGATAAATCAAATAGATAATCTGCTTTTGAAATAACAATAAGTATTACACATTATTTGTATATTTTGTGGACATAATTACGTATATTTGGAAGAATAATAATAATTAACAAGAAAAAATATAAATTGTTTTCGTATATAAGAAAATTGTTCTTGTGACATATTTATGGAAATATATATGA
The DNA here is from genome assembly GCA_963513935.1 of Aphrophora alni. Taxonomy (NCBI): domain Eukaryota; kingdom Metazoa; phylum Arthropoda; class Insecta; order Hemiptera; family Aphrophoridae; genus Aphrophora; species Aphrophora alni. Next base: position 57,867,228 of record OY740770.1, on the reverse strand, counting down.
AGAGATACTAGAAGCAGATTCAGTAAATTTTATTATTGTGGTGAATTAAAGTAAACAAAATTTAAAAAATAAAAAATATAATTATTATATAAATAAAATTAAATATTATTGATATTGTGAAATCTATCTACGATACAAGAATCGACGACTCACGATTTTTATTGAATTAAGAGGAAAAAGAACAGAGCTTTGTCATAGTTAAAAAAATAAATAAAAATACAATAACTGGAAGATTATTTAATTGGGGGATTCCATTGTATCGGACTGCTGAAAAACCTGAATAAAAAAGTAACATACGCCAGAGGGTAACAGACTCCTAAATAATTCCAGTAGACTATATATTTAATTGTATTTTTTATTTTATTATTTTTTACTTTGATTCTCCACAATAATAAAATTTACTGAATCTGCTTCTAGTATCTTATCTCTTCACATATATTTCCATAAATATGTCACAGGAACAATTTTCTTATATACGATAACAATTTATATTTTTTCTTTTTATTAATTCTTATTCCTCCAAATATATGTAATTATGTCCACAAAATATAAAATAATCTGTAATAATAATTGTTATTTCTAAAGCAGATTATTTATTTGATTGATCAATAGGATTTTATTCTAATTTTACAAAATTTGTTTACTTGATTACTATATTTTTATTTCCATTCAAATTTAATTTATAGGTGTTACTCATAGGCTATGTATATTTCGTGATCCAACAATGCATCAACAATAAATCTGATAATTTCTGTACCATAACCTCATTCGAAATGTGAATACTATATTTTAACGGTTGTCAAGTTTCATTTGTCATTTCTTATCTAATTACGTCTAACCTGTGTTTTAATTTTTGCGATTTGTTACACTGGATAGGGTTGTTAGTCTGTAAATTTCATCAATATTTGAACTAAACCAGTAAATCCAATTTTATAATTATTATATATTTTTATGAAAGATTTATTAATTTTTAAATGATAAATTCAGAACAGTGTTTTGTGGGGGCGGGGGCACTACAATTACGTGTTGTTTTTAGTTCTTGTAGCTTTTATGTTATCAACATTGTTACAGCAGATTTTCATAAAATCGAATGTTCACTTGGGTATTATACAAGCTACCCTTATATGTTGAGTTATCGAAAAAACTTCTCTATATAAGGCCAAAGTACCATTAGTTTATTTACTGACGAAAACAATCAGACATCATTGAAGAAATACCTTCATTGTGTATAAAAAATGAGATATTTTTATTTTATATTGTTCCTAAGATTACATGAGGCGGGGGGGGGGAATGTCAAACACCAGCTTATTCTTCTCCCATCATTATCATCTGTGAATTTTTCCACAAGTGAATCCAGAGCTATTCACGTTACCAAAGGAATGATATATGATAAAGCCCTGAATTGCAGTACAGTTTTCAGAAAGTTTTCGTATACGGTCCAACACTTTTTGCAGCATTTCTCTCCCAGTACTGTAGTAACCTCAAGTGAAATTGTTCGCCGCATCTTCCTTGCCGCTGATCATCTGCTCAGGATGGAACAAGATTCTGTATATTTTCATTATCACTTTGTCAAGTGGTACAAATATACATAAATTGGTGTATTTTTTAAATCTATTACCAGTAAATTATTGTCAGGCCATAGTGATCCCTTCGCCATAATTGTAGTTTTCTCAATCAGAATTCACTACAATCGTACAATAGAAGCTCTTTATTATCACTTCGTCTGTGGAACAAACATACATAAATGGGTGTATTTTAAAAATTTATCACCAGTAAATTATAGTCAGGCCATCATGTCATAGACACCAGAAAATATCCTTCTTGAAATTATTACGAAATTATAACAAATTAAGAGTTTGAAAAGTTTGGTAACTAAAATAAATTTTAAAAAATAGGGATTAAAATTTAGGAGACACATGTAATTAGAAATGGTTTGTATTGGCCAATTAATCGTTTTCAGTACTCTTTTAGTATTTGGTTTTGTCGCTTGATATGTGAAAACGATTAATTGGCCAATACAAACGTATTTTAATAAGTCTCCTAAATTTTAATACCTATTGGCAGAGACTTTTTAAATTTATCTCAATTTACAATTTTTAAAACTCTTATTTTCTTCCTTGTTTTAAAAAAAGGATATTTTCGGATGAAATAAATGTTTCTTACTTGTATGGTTGAGTTGGTATCTCATTCGAACAGATCAAGAGATTTTATTGTATGATTGTAGTGAATTCTGATTTCAAAAACAACAGCTAAAGCGAAGGGAACACGATGGCCTGACTATACTTTACTCGTTATAGATTTTTTTTTTATACAAGCGTTAAGGTTTGTTTGTTATACGATCGAAGTGTGAATGGGAACATGCAGAAACTTGTCCCATCCTGAGCAGATGATCATCGGCAAGGAAGTTGCGGCAAACAATTTACCTCTAGGATACTACAGCTTAGCGAGAGAAATGCTGTAAATAGTGTTGGATCGTATACGAAAACTTTCTGAAAACTGTATTGCAATTCAGGACTATATCATATATCATTTCTTTGGTAATGTGAATGGCTCTGGTTTTACATGTGGAAAAAATCACAGAAGATAATGGGAGAAGAATAAACTGGTGTTTGTCATTCACCCGGTTCTTAAGGTAAGCTTAGGAAATATAGAAAGTTCAAAATAAATTCTGTTTTTTGACGATCAGTTGTTGATATGGCTTTGCCTAGCAACGACCTATAAACAACAATGTGTGAATTGTTACACATCATTCCTGATATGTAATTCTATACGTCTTAAAATATTGAAGTAAAAATTGTATAATGGTTGTGACAAAAATTCTAGTTAATAAAAATGAATATGTTAAGAAGCTATTTAACACTAAATGTAGCCTAATATAACATGTTGAGGGTTCTTTAGAATAGGCTGTAATAAACATGTATTTTAAACCTCAAATATTAAAGGAAATTTGATCCTAATGTAAAATCTAGCCAACTATTCTCAATATTTATCTACTAAATATTAACAAATCATTCAAATAGTTCTACCCCATCAATTTGAGAATGTTACAAACCTAATTATATGTTTATATATTTATTCTTTTTAAAATGACAGGTTATTTTAAGATGTTTTGAATATATACTGGGCATCCTGTAGTTCATACGAAATTGTAGACTTTTACTTCATACATCTGTTTATAGTGACATAATTTTGATTTTCTTTCAGAATAAAGGTATATTAATGGATTCTGTGACTTAAATGTTGTCTAGTTCTACTATAGGCCTACATATCTAATAATGACAAACAAGGTGAATAGTAAAAGTTTGCGTTATTTTTATCGACTAAAATGCGGAGAGAGGTGCAGTACATACCACCCCATAAAATTATGTCAGACAATGCTATTTCTTTCTTTATGAGTCCGTAATTATTTATAGATTTATTATAATTATAAAATTTAAAATATTATTAAAAAATGAGTTTAATAAAATAGTTTTGGGAAATACTGTGTATGGCGTATCAAATAAAACTAGAAGTTATTCTGATTACGAATATGTATATTTGTAAGGAAAATATGAATATGTTGATGACACTAGCCTTAATTTAAATTGTCAGATATAACGCCCTTCCCATTTTAACTTCAACATGATGTGACCTACAAATTTGAAGAAAACATTAATGGGTTTAAATTAAATGTCAGTGCGTAATTATAGTTTTTCTTTCTGTTGAATACAACTTAATTTAAACGACACTATGATAATTAAAATCACGTTTTGTAGTATTTGGTACAATTTAATAGCCATTAAAAATTTATTGTATTTTTATTGATTTCACTTGATTAACGTTCGTACGTAACACCAAGAACCTTTAAAATATCTCGCGATTGTCTGCCTAAACAAAAGTTGTTTGGAACATTCAAAGCCATTATTACTCTCTTTACGAATATTACCTTTAAGATACTTGTACATTTACAAAATACGTAAGTTATTTATTATAAAAGTGGAAACAGGCAACTTTCTGATATGTCCGGTTGGGAGGAGGGTACACTTAAGAAGTGCAGGAAATTTTGCAGTGACACAACCTTTTAAATCTTAATTTATGAAGACTTTTTGTTTCCTGGGGCCAAAATTATTTATTGTTCTGCCTGGTCACATCAAATGTGGAAATTTAATTTCTTTTTTTTGCAAAAATTGAGAAGTTGGCTTTTTGAACAGGAGGAGGATGAACACTTGTTTAATGTAGGATGTAGTTAATAGTTATGGAATAGTATAGTGACCCTCATGTATTATTGCTCTTACATTATGTTTTGAGTATGTGTCCATTTTTTATTTTTTTATTTGGATTTTTACTTATTTTCTCTTTTGATAAGTAAGAACATGTGAATGTATATTGTTAATATTTGTGTAGAATGGTCGCCGATATTTTTGGAAAAAGGTAAAGAAAACTCTTTGTAAATTATAATTTCGGTTTTAGGAACTATATATTGTTCGGTAAATTTTGTCTTACTACTGTCATATTTGATTTCGCAAAATGTACGAGTGGCTATCCCCAAAGCGGTCTATGCCTTTAGTTGAGCAATTGGGGGGGGGGGGGGTTGTCTGAACTATATTATATTTTCTATTCAAGTTAATGTTTTTTTATACTTTTAGTTTAAAGAAGCAAATGTTATAGTTATAAGCTAAGTATATTATTTGTATGGAAAGGTGTGCAAGTATGATTGGGCGAAAGTGTATATATTTAAGAATAATGTACACTTTATGTCAGACTTTATTGTAGATTTGTTAATTTTTTTGTTTGATTTTTCGTTTTCTTTTCCTCTCTTACAGATTACTATTGAATAAAATAGCTGTATAAGATGTGTTAATATTTTGTATCTGTATTGATTCTGGAGAGAAATAAAATAATATAATTTTTTTTTTAATATGTTATATATATAATTTTACACTTCTTTGTTTCCAAACGGCTTACATTAAAATATCTTGATACTGTATAATTATCTGGAACACCGTTGAATAACAACTAAATACACTCTCTGTAACAAAAACTATGTAAGGATATTTTGGCATAATGTTACCTATCATATGACAAAAAAAAAAAAAACACAAAATTTCGAGTTTCGCAAATCAGGGTTAACGATTTTAATAAAATTCTACAATTTATCTCTAAAGACCTCCATCTTTCCAAAAATGTCAGTTTAGGGTTAACAGTATTTCTTAAAATCGGATTTAGAGATTTTGTTCAAACTTGGTTAAACGTAAATATCGATTGTCAACTCCGGTGTAATAAATCACAAGTAAATAGTTATCTGTCAATTAAGGGTGGAAAGCACGAATTTGTCGCTAAGAAAAAAGAATGTTGAAAGCCGAGTAACATTCTTGAAGGCGACAAATGCATTTTCATTCTCAATACACAAAAGATTTTTCCTACGGCTACAATTATAACAGCACAAATAACATCTGAGACTAAGCATTATAAACTAATAAATAAGAAGAAATAAAATTAGGGTAAAATAAAAAGCCAAAGCCCCTATCGAATGAATTAGTAAATATACGCCCAGCTGATATTTGTAATCGCGATTAGAAACAAAATTTAACCATTTAAATAACAATTAATTAACCCATAAATTGAATTATTATAAACAATATGAATGTAAAAGTGTATCAGTATAATTAAAAATTGCCTAATATCCAGAAAAGGTATAAAATACCAGGACTATATACAACAGCGGAAGACGATCGGCACTTCAACAAACGATGCAGAGAAGAGATCCCTCCGCAACGAAGCAAACACCCGCTTAGATATGAAAATTATTATTAACATTGTAGCATTCGACATAGCAAGAAGACAAAAATTCCACCTCCAAAGTTTTTTATAATTAATAAGTGTTTTTTATTTTTTTTTATACAGTGAATAAAAGTAGTGCAAATACAGAAATTGGTATATTCTGTCTAATAACAGTTAAACGTTTTCTTTTTTTTTATCAATTTAAAAGGAACCTTATTAAAGGCCTAGAACTATTAAATAACCATTATAAGAACTTGAATATTTAATTTTTTTTTTTCAAAATTTAATAAACTTTCACTACAATTTGTAAATGCGTTTTTAAAAATAAAATAATACAATCATCCCAGCCGAGTGCCTATCCCGAGATTAATTGAACTAATTAAAATATATTTCTAAATATAAATTTTACTATATAGACTGAGCTAAGCCTAGAGGCATTTGAATTGAACATTTATTTCAATTGTAATTACTAAAGATCAAAGACCAATTAAAAAATATTTCAAATATGATTTTGTATTACAGTATAATAATTAATAAATAAATGTTTAAAGTGATATTGTTAACTAATCTCTAGTTTTTCATTTTAATAATTTTAGACTTAGAATTTAAAAAAAATTATTCATAAGTAAAAATTTGTTATACTGTAACATCCAAATTCAAAACATCAAATTCGTAATTAAATTCATTCACTCGTTTTCCACATATTCAACTTCCGTCCCTTGACAGATGCTGGCACCTGGCGACCTTGTCCAAAACTAAGCATCGCATGACATCTAAGTACAAAGTACAACGGCTGGACAGCCTATCTGTTCTAATACCCGTTGTCTAGTCTACCTGGAATTACTCACAACGTTCTACATTCTTTCATAGCTCCGTTAGATATTTTTTTTTTTTTTGGTTCTCAAAATTTACTGCTCAGTTTTTTTTTTCAACGATATGTTAATCTACAGTTTAGTGCGTTTTAGTTTCTAAAATGTTAAATAAATTATTATTTTCACGGCACAAGCTCACGTGAACTGCGACAGGATTTTCCAGGTATTCAGCTTTACAGATTTTATCATATCTTAAATTTTGTTAATGTTTTAAAATAATTTGTTAATTATCATGTATTCTTTAAAATATGTATTTCATGTTTTATTTAATATTCTATTTTCTTTTTGAAACTGAATGATTATAAAAATTTTCTTTTCTTAAAACATATTTTACAAAACCTTGCAAAGGCACATTTTAAGTTTTGAACAATTATGTGAAATTAGTGCAAACTAATGTTGAACATTAAATGATCAGAATATCTTATTGAACATGTCAAATATAAAACAATTAGAGAAATCTCTTCTAAATCAGAAAATTTCGTTTTACAGACTTTTGCAGATTTTTGCAAGTCTTATACAAGCTTTGTTTTAAACAAAACTAAATAAATATAAATAGATTTATAATCATCTAAGAAGCTTTTAATTACAATCATAACGAATTTCTGTGATGCAATTAATTTTCTTTAATTTTGACAAATAACCAGATATTTTCTTCAGTAAAGAACATTAATGCTACAACATGTCTGATTTTGCACAGACGCTAAAAAACGTGTTTTTTTTTGCCATAGCTAATACGCTGGTAGAAGAAACCCAGCAATTCTTGTCTCATATTGCATAGACCAGCTAAAGATCTAAACATGTTTCGTCCTGTTTGCAAAACACGTTTTGTTTAATATACCTTCAGAGTTTCATGTGCACAAAAGTGATGTTAATAAAAAAAACTGACTTTACAGAACTTTAACTAAACTCATATTGTATATGTGCCTAAATTGCTTCAGCGAATATGTGTTTCTTAAAGCTATCTTTAGATGTAGACTTGTGTAGTTATTTGTAAATTATATAACAAAAATATTGGGTGGAGCCTGCATGCAAACTTTCGGTCCTAACAACCTCCAAGAGGTTATTTTCTAAATTAATATAATTGACGTCAATTAATAAAATTTCAATCTTCAAAATTTCATCTCTTTTTTAATAAACTTCTCATTTTTATAATAAATTCTTTATTTAAAATATGTAAACTTATTGGCCAATATAGCACTTAGGAAATTTATCAAACAAGTAATATTATGTAACTTTTAGTCTAGTGATGAACCTGTTTACAATTGATATGAATTTTTTGAATTTAAAACATCAAACTCATTTATAATTTTTTTTATTGTTAAATTCTGTAAATTTAAAAAAAAAACTATCATCTCATAAAGTAAAAGGGGGGGGGGGAATAAATATCAGTATCTTTTCATCTTTTTTTATTTTGTAATTTTTACATTAAGGGCGTATAATCTTTTTTTTTGGATTAATTATAATCCTGTTAATTATTAAGCTGTGCTTATTGTCTTTTTTTTATTGTTAAATTTTGTAACTATAAATATATATATATAAACTAAAAGGGGGGATAAATTTTCAGAATCTATTGATTAATTTTTTTATTTAAATTATTATATGTTACATTAAGGGCGTATAACTTTTATCAATTATAATATTGTTAATCATAAGCTGTTTATGATGATTTGTCTCAGGATGTCTTTCTAAGTTGTAAATGATAAAATCTGAACCGTCGAAATTTCTTTCTGTTTAAATAAACTTGAGCCTTGTTAATTATTAAATTTGTCTTTGTCTTTTTTTACTTTTCTTTTTCAAACATTGTTACCATTTTGGTTCCGCCTTTTCTTAAATTTAAGTCCCCTGGTAACAATACAATATTAATAAAAATACAACATTGTGATAAACAACTTTCATAAGGTTCTATCTATTGTAGCACAAACATCTAACACTTTAATAATACACACCTTCTCATAGGCAATAGTAGTTAACATGTTTCGCTTCCACGAGGAGGGCCATCAGGTAAACTGTACACTTATGTATATAATTATTGTATACGTATCTACAACACGTATGTTGAAAACATTTCGCGCAAAATCCAAACCTTTAAAATAACATATGAATGTTCTAAATGTTTTTGTCCCAGTATTGTGGTCACATGTAGACGGGATAAATTATTCCATTAGACTGGTGTTGCAAATATTCCAGCCTTTATCTAATTTGTACTTTTTACTCAATGTGGGATTTATTGTTTTGATACATATTCTGGTTGGTCTTATATTATATTAAATCATTAATGCAGTTGGATTGGATGTAAAATTTATGTCATGTTGTTAATCCACTCTTGTTAGGCATCACACTTTTCGGCCTTGGTTCTTCAGGTATACCAGTCAAAAACTGTGGTTCGGGAATGAAGTTATTTCTATTTTTTGAATTAAACAATAACAATAAATATATTTATAAGTCAAAATTTAATCTTATATATCCTGATCTTTTAATGTGAAATATAAATCCAGAATGGTTCCTACTGTAATGATTCTACGATTTTATTTTGTATCAAACAATTACAAGCTTTTCAAACTTACACAATGATTTGCTCACTTTTATTGCAAAGTACTTTCAACGTTGCTATCAAGCATGGGTTATTGGGCTCTCTCACTATCTCTCGCCAAGTTGGTCATATTCAAAACACTCTCCCAGCAGCGGCTCACCCTGTGATCCAAAATACCCGTCCCCATTTATCCAAGACCTTATATAATTCACTCTTGTTTGCTACGTTGACTGCCATTGCAAGGTAAGCATTTCATAATAATTACTGTTAAACTTGATACAGATCTAACTGTAATATAATATTATATTAGTTTTATTTATACATATTCTAACATTTTTTACCAATCCTAACACTCTTAAAGGTATGTGTACATTTAATATTCCTCCCTGATGCTCATTTGTGTCATTTCATTGTCATGTCCTGTACAATTTTGAAATTCCTAAATTTTCTTTTCCTCTAAGATAACACTTAAAGTAGCATTTACTGTTTTCTACACATAGCTGATATTTGTAACTTTTACCCTCTGTACAGGGAGTATCTATAAGAAAAAACATTGTTTTTACTTTTCATCCGTAAGACTGATAAAATCAGCTGTTTGAGTTAAATCAAATGACGATGACTTGTTGTCATTCCAACAGACGACAAGAATTCATTACTTACCATTCTTTATTCTTTTTTTCGCTGTCATAACCTAATTTCGCAATACAATAAACTTTTAATAAATATCTCTTCTTATATAACTCAGAAGCTAATTTTCGGTTTATATTTGGTTTTGTCGCCTGATATGTTAAAACGATTAATTGACACACACAAACCGTTTCTAAATATTTATGTCTCCTAAATTGTAATCCCTATAGGCAGATATTTTTTTAAATTATCTTAGTTAACAATTTTTCCAACTCTTATTTTGTTATAATTTCGAACTAAGTTCAAGAAGGATATTTTCTTGTGATACAGATGTTTTTTACTTGTATAGTTGGTATAGGTCTCTCCAAAAAGCTAAAGAGCTTCTATTGTACGATTGTAGTGAATTCTGATTGAGAAAACTACAATTATGGCGAAGGGATCACTATGGCCTGACAATAATTTACTGGTAATAGATTTAAAAAATACACCAATTTATGTATATTTGTACCACTTGACAAAGTGATAATGAAAATATACAGAATCTTGTTCCATCCTGAGCAGATGATCAGCGGCAAGGAAGATGCGGCGAAAATTTCGCTGGAGGTTACTACAGTACTGGGAGAGAAATGCTGCAAAAAGTGTTGGACCGTATACGAAAACTTTCTGAAAACTGTACTGCAATTCAGGGCTTTTTCATATATCATTCCTTTGGTGGTTGGAATGACCTGGCTTCTGTTATAAGTTAGGTTAGTAATGACTACATGGTTAGTGTGTCTAATCTGAACTGTTTTATTATCTTGCAGTCTTACATCTTACAGTCCCTAACTTGTAGGACTTTACATTTAGTTATCTTATCTAGATAACATTGTGTACATCTATTACACCCCCCATTTCAACATATTTAAAGAACATAAAACTCTCTTAATATATACATAAATGTAAACATGTTTATTGAAATAACTAAAAGAATTACAGACTAATTTAAACAATAACAATAACAAAATAATTTTTCCTTCTATAAACAAAATTAACAATATTGTTTTACTATTCTTCCATAAAAGAATTACAGACTAATTTAAACAATAACAATAACAATTTTTTTTCTTCTATAAACAAAATTAATATTGCAGCCTATCTGGCTGTTTTACTATGCTTCCATATCTGGTAGTCAATTCTTTACTACCTTCTGTTTGATTAGGATCACAATCTTTATTTGGAATAACTGTTTCCTGTAATTTATTTGTTTCATCAAAATATGGATTGTTACAAAACATTTTAGAATTATCTTTGATTATATCTTTTCTATTTCTTTAAATTTTTCTACCATTTGGTAAACTTATGATATATGACCTAGGTTTGTGGCCTGCTTTGTAAACAACGGCTGGGATCCATTCCTTATTTATTTTTACCCTAACTTTGTGATTATCATGGAATGGGTGTAGCAACTTTGAATTTTTATCAAAATAAATTTTTTAATTTTTTGTTTTGCCTGTAATGTTTGTTTAACTTTATATTCATTTACTTTGCTGGGTTTCAATCGACTATTTATAATAGGAATGACTCTTTTTAACCTCCGACCCATTATTAATTGACCAGGAGAGTAATTTACTTTACTGATACTAGTATTTCTTTGTTCTAATAGACACAAATAAATATCTTTGTTAGTAGCTTTTGCCTTTTTAATCATGATTTTGGTTGTTTGTATGGCTCTTTCTACCATACCATTAGATTGTGGAAATCTAGCACTACTTGTAATGTGTTGAAAATCCCACTCTTTAGCAAAATCTTTAAACATTTGTGAACTAAACTGAGGTCCATTACCAGATAGTACAATATCAGGAATGCCATGTCTGGCAAAAATAGATTTGATACATGTAACCACTACAGGGCTAGTAGTATTACTTAACATCATTATTTCAATATACTTAGAATAATATTCAACTACAAGTACATAATCCTTATCATCTAAATAAAACAAATCAATACCAACTTTGGACCATGGCCTATCTAGAACCGACTGAGGCATAAGGCTTTCTTTTGTATTTTATTTTTGATAACGCAAACAAATATTACAGCTACTTACTAGGTCTTCAATATGTTTTGACATACCTGGCCAATATAATAATTCTCGAGCTTTAGACTTACTAACTTCAATACCTGAATGATTTAAATGAATTCTATTAAGCATATCTCGTCTGAGTTTTTCAGGTACGACCAATTGTTGATTTTTAAATATTAAGCCTGATGTTTCACTCAATTCACCCCTTACATTCCAATATGGTTTAATAATATTTGGTAACAATATCTTATGTTTAGGCCCTCCTCCTTTTATACAATTATATAGTTGTTGCATCACATTATCTTTTTTTAATTTCATCCTGAAATATTTTTATTTTTTCTGACGTTATGGGAAGATTTAATGTAAGTGTACAAACTTGTGCTTCAATTTCATTGTCTAAAAAAGTGTCAATAGAATTTAATTTTTCTTTATCAATGTTTTGATATGCCCTAGACAATGGATCTGCAAGGTACATTTCTTTACCTGGCTTGTATACTACACTATAATCATATTTTTGTATATTAATTAACATTCTTTGACCTACCGACTGCGCCATGTTATAAGTTAGGTTAGTAATGACTACATGGTTAGTGTGTCTAATCTGAACTGTTTTATTATCTTGCAGTCTTACATCTTACAGTCCCTAACTTGTAGGACTTTACATTTAGTTATCTTATCTAGATAACATTGTGTACATCTATTACAGCTTCAGTTCTACACTGATGAAAAAATTGTCAGAAGATAATTTCAAAAGAGTAAGCAGGCGATTGCCATTCACCCGCCGTCTCATGTAAGCTTAGGAAAAATATAAAATAAAACATAAAAATATCTCCTTTTTTAGGCACAATGAAGGTATTTCGTCAATGATGTCTCATTGTTTTCGTCAGTACAGTGTCTTAGAGCCAAAACTAATGGTACTTTGGCCTTATATAGAGAAGTTTTTTTCGATAACTCAACATATAAAGGTACCTTGTATAAAAATACTGACATGAAGATTCGATTTTCTGAAAATCTGCTGTAATAATGTTGATAAGCTACAAGAACCCAAAACAACAGGTACTTGTAGTTCCCCCCCCCCAAAACTGTTCTGAAGTTATCTTAAAAAAATTAATATATTTTCGTGAAAATATATAATTATAATTTTTTTTATAATTCGCAAATAACTAAAATACAGGTTCGGGATAATTAGACAAAGGAAACTTGACAATTGTTAAAAAATAGTATTTACATTTCGGACGAGGTTATGGTACAGAAATTATCAGATTTAATGAAGATGTATCACGGAACGGATTCATTGGAAGTACAGTAAAAGGATTATATCCTGTACTTTTGGCTCTGATAATATTAAAAGGATGTGCAGATACCCTAGAAAACCGACAACCATTGAAGAACTTTAACCATGCAACCATAAATTGTACTCTTTTGAAAGACCAAAAAATATTTCATAGTCAGTTACAACATAGCCTATTTTATAAAAAAAAATATTTTTTTATTTTATTTAATGTAAAATTAAAAACAAACCAATTGATTTGCAGACTTCTTTCTTTATATATAGGGGATACAGAGTGTTCAGAAAATTTCGTGCTAAACATTACTTGGTTTATTTTATGGGTCAAAATAAAAAAAAAACGTTCCTATAAACATATGTTTGGGAATGATTTATTTGTTTCTGTCCACCTTTTTGTGTATAAAAAAAACAACAATATAGCTATGAAATTATTAATATTTCGAACCGAAATTCAATATAAACTTTTTATTTTTTGATTAACTGTTTATCAGTATACCAAGAATCAAAACTTTACCTCATAAATTTTCAAAATGTCAGCCGTTTTTATTATGTGTAAAGTTAACAGATTCATAGATATTTAACATTAAAAAATTCAAACTATCACTATTTCGACAATTTTTAAACTACAGTTTTGATTCTTCGTAAAAATGTATCATAAAAAATGTGTGTACTAAATTTCAACAGGAAATCTTAAAAAAATCATATTCTGTAATTATTAAAAAAAAACAAAAAAAAAAAAACAAACAATCACAAAATGACAACATGGAAAACGATGCGTTTTCAGACATATGTTTCTAGAAAGTTTCTTTATTATGACCATTAAAACATAAACTTTAAAGTTAGACACGCTTTTTCTGAACATACTGTATGTAACTATAAAAAATATTATAATACAAGTTATAAGAGATTCAATTATTCTAAATTTACATATAAATATTTAGGATAAGTTATAATACATTTCATGAAGCCTCTGTTTTTTTTTAGGTATTTTTTGTAGTATTTATATCCATTACAAGTTTGATGCAAGTATGCTCAGCTGTTGTTGAACAACGCAGTTCTGACTGCGAAAAGAACTCTACAACATGCTGACTTTGTTTTTATCGCGGAAAATGAAACCATTAACGATATCTGTAGCCAGATTGTGGGCATAGGTACAATAATTTGTACATTGTAGATTGTACAATAATTTGAACCTAATCATTAGTCAGATGGTTTCTTCTATCACAGCATCTCTGTGGAGTTTTAAACGCGACATGTTCTAATTTCAACCAAATTTGGTCCCGTACCCGAGGATACATTTCCCGTTCGTAAGGAACGCACCGATTATTTCGGCCGAGCAACTAACCGTGCACCATATTACTTCGTCATGTTTCGAAACCCCGAATCAGATGGTTAAATCGACCCTCGTCACTGAAAGTGCATGGCATGTTTTATGATGTAACGTGTATATGTTGTACCTAAAGATTTCGACGCTGCATTTGCGATGATAAAAACACCCGTCTGATACAGTTTGTGAACTGGATTCCCACAGGGTTCAAATTTGGAATCAACTATCAACCGCCCTCAGTTTTACCGGACGGTGATATGGCTACAGTACAGCGAGCATTACGAATACTACAGCGATTGAACAAGCTTGGAAAAAACTTGATGATATGTTTGATTTGATGTATCGAAAGAAAGCGTTCGTATATTGGTACTTGGGGAAGGTATGGACTATGGTATGGACTATGAGGAGTTTCAGGTTACTAGAGAAACTTGCCGGCGTTTAAAAGAGACTATTATAAGATTAGTGTGGGTACCGAAGTTGTTGAAGGAGATAGTAAAGTGAGGAAGTAAATTGTAGCTTTTTTGTGGACGTCTTTATTTATCATTTGTTAGTTTGATAATAGATTACTGTCAAATAAGTTTCTAGTTGGTTTTTAAAATTTTATTTATATAATTGAGTTATTTGTACATCTGAAATTTCCAACTTCAGTATAGTATAACGCTAAAATCATTACAAAAATTCTGCTAAAACATTACATAACCATTCTCACAAGTCAATCCCCAAAATTACTCGTTACGTATATGTTCGGTATTTGTCAGGCAAACCGTGGACACACTCTTCGAAAAAAAAATAGGCGGGACATTTGCCTATACCAGGAATTCATCTTTATCGTAATTTTAATTTGATTATAATCGAGGTTTTATATTATGGAGAATGTTATGTGATGGGTAATTTTGAGTTCCCTCGATTAAAAAATAGCCTTTGACTGTCATATGTGCTATATGCTACAGCACACATTCATGGACCAATATAAATAAAATTTGGTATATGGGGATATTTTACCCATGTCTCTGAAATTACTTTTCTTGAAAACTCAAATTTTGGCGATTGCTACCACAAAAAAAAAATAAATAAAAAAATTGGCTCTTAACAATTTTGATCGAATCTCTTACAAAGGTGGCCAATTAGTACTACAAAAAAACGTATTGGTTGCCATATCTCCTGAGTTATCAGTAAAAAAACATCATTGTATTTAACCAGCCTCACCGTACAATGTAATACAAGCAGATCCTTAACATAATGGCTTGAAGCAACAATTAAATTGTTTTGGTAAGGTGTGTTATTAAATAGGGTAAATTTGTGTAAGACAGTTGTTAAATTTGTTTTCTGAAACTTGAAATTGTGTGTAGCAACACTCTCTTGAAGTTCTCTAGGTCCTTAGAGGTTTCGTAGGTATTTATGTATTAAAATGTCTGTACTCGCTTTACATGTGTCAATGAATCGGCATTTGTAGAAATAATAGTAGGACATTATTTTGAAAATAGTCCAATAGGATAAAAGAAACGCCGAGAGTCGTTGAAAATACTACATCAAATCCCAATCGCTATATTTTCTCTGCAATAGATGTTTTAGCTCTTTCGAACGCAGCCACATTATTTCTATCATCCTGAAACTCCTCGTCCTTCATACCCTCCCCCTATTACCAATATACGAACGCTCTCTTTCGGTATTTTTTGTACTCTGTGGGACACCACTCCACAAACTATATATGACGGTTTTTATTATCATCGCAATCGCAGCGATGACATCTTTAAGCAAAACATATCCAAGCAACATCATACAACATACCATGTACTTATATATAATTATAAAATTATCTACTTATCCATCTATTATATAATCTCAAGTAATTCAGTGGTAGTCACATTTACTTTTAAAAGGTTGAAAAGTTATGAATTTAAAACATTATTATTAACAAATATACTTATATATTATCGGCCAAATACGATTTCAGGACAAACTACTTTGGGTCTTACCTAAATGATATTACAAATGCAAACAACATAATGAAAAAGAGATATCAATAAAAGGGATGTTTATTTCATATGAAAAATACAATATAATTTAACCTTTTTCTCTCATTTTCCAAAGACTAATTGGGTCGTGTAACGATCTATTATGTTATTGATATTAAACTATTATTTATATAAAATAATTTAACATAACAATACTTTTTTATCGTTAGGGACAGGTTAAATTAGTTAAAGTCTATTATAATAATTAATTTCAAATATTAGTTATATAAAACGCACAGGATAAACAATCTTAAAATTTGGATTGACCGGTAACAAAAACTATAATTTTTATATATCTTGGTCGTTTTTCACTTAAGAAGTTTCCTTTCACGATTATATCTCATATCCTCCTTTATATAAAACGTATTTTTATGTTTAAATAAAAATCATTTGGAAGGAGAACTCCTTATGATGCTGAGAGTACATTAATTCTTATCTCTTACCTTCCAGACTCGTCTAAAGAGGTAGTTTATTTCAAACCTTACTGTAACTTAGTCTTCTTTATTTATTTTCGATCTATTTTGTATTTATGTACAACATTAGTCCATGTAGTAAAATAGTTTTAGGTTCCTAATGTATTACTCTTGTTTACGTTGTTTGGGTATTTATGTTTTATTTTTACATCCTTCTCATTTGTTTTTGCTACGAAGTCAATGTTTATGCTGCAGCTTTGCATGTTCCATTTTTAGTGGTAATTTAAATTTTAAAAAATTAAATTGATTTATTAATAAGTCAGTATATTTTTTTATGTTATATTTGTAGGGGGGGGGGATCTTTACATTAAACTGGTAAATTAATGTTCTATGATTGCAATCATGTGGGTTTGAAATAAAATCTCAACTCTTTAACCTGATCAGGCTTGTTTCTATTTTGCTAAATATATACTAATCATCATAATGTCCGGATAAAGGCAATGAATTGATACGCTCTCCAGAATAATTTATATAGCTAAAATACAAAACTACAAGCGAAACAAGTGTGTTAAAACAAAAACCAATTTCGCAAACAAATAACAAAGAAATCAAGTTGGTGAGTTACTAAACATTTTTCCTGAAATTATCTGATAGTATCACAATAGATATCAGTCTCATGGATTGTATAGTAAAAGATAATATGAAAGGAATTAGTTCTTGATTTAAAAAAAAATAAAAAAATTACTGTGTTAGATTGAACCATTTTTATGAGAACTTATTATGGGTTAATTATTAAGGTGTTAGGAGCAAAAGAAACAATTATATAATCATGAATGTTTTCTTATGTTATAATAATGATAATTTTAAAAACTGAAGATACCAGTTGTTGTCTAAACATAATACACATGTTCACTTGCGCCCTATTATAAACGGTGTAAAACATTGGACAAACTTTTTTACTTACCAATCGCTAAAACAAATAAATACTAACACTATTCGTCATGAAATATATCTGTTTGGTAGTTGTTTATTTTAGTTGTTTGTCAGGTATTCCTGAATCGTTTTTTTTTGGTACAGTATTTTGAACATAAGTATGGGTCATTATGGTTCACATTTGGTAATTGCAGATACAATTTGAAGAAATGACACTTTCATAATAGTTTCATAAGATATTTTTTAATTTTAATTATATCTTTTATTTAACCGATTACTTATAGAACCGATATTAGTGAATTGATGGTGAACAATGCGTTGTGTTTGAACCCATAGAGAACACATTGAGGATAATAATTTGATACAAATCGGTATAGCTGATATTTATAACTTGTTAAATGTTTGTGGTTTTTTTCTAGTAGAAGTTAGATAAATTTTTTAGTTACCTAAAATTAGAAAACGACTTGAGCTATTGCCTAGATAACCCCATAAACTAAATTGGAATACAATCGGTAAATGTGTTTGGCTTGTAAACACGACAGATAGACAAACATAATTCAAAAAAATTTTTTTTTTGTTTAAGGGTTCTTTAAAAGGGATATATCTGAGAAAAAAAACTATACATCAAATTTTCGACACATCATAACTATTTCTTTATAATACGTATATATGAGAAGGTAAAAACGTGTGTAAGGTTAGGTTCGAAAATCTTTCAATGACATTTTAGAAAACGGATTTGAAAACTTATGCCTGTGCATCTTGATTTTGAATTTTCAGCTTTTTTAAAATGTCCGTAAACATTTTCTTAACATAAATGGAAGACTGATATTTCAATTTGAAAACCTAAAGAGAGACTTTTGGACTTAGTTCTTGAAAACCTATTGCAATAGACTATGAATTACAAATGTAGTTCTTCTCATTCAACCTTATTGCATATTTAATTGTATAGTGAACATAGCCCAAAATATCTATCTATACTATCTATCTATCTATAATACTATCTATAGTATACATTTAATATCTATAGTAGGCTCATTAAATAAACAAAACACATAAATAAATAACTTTATAGCTGTATGGCTAGTTAGTGGAAAAAAAATGTTATATAGCTGAAATTTTTGGCTTCAAATAATTTGGTTGATTGATAGAAGTAAAACTTCCTGAAGACAAGTGATAATCTTTTATGAATACGATTTTTGAAAAACAACTTAACTAACTCGGATTACTAATTTACATTTATTTCAAAATTAATATTTTTTAAATAAAGTTGAAAGTTTAAAGCAATAGATTTCAAATTTATTTTGTGTAGGTTTGACTTAAGATATAAGTTAAGTCTATAATAAATGTGTTATAAATGTAATTTCTTGGAAGTACATTAAGGGAAAATAAAATTAGAGCAGATATAACCGAAACACGAAAGAGAACTGGGACTGAATTTTATGGACCAAGTATTTCGAATGTATAGGAACGTATCCAACCATCTTTTTCGAGCTAATATTTTCGTAATAGAGAAATATGTGTTTCCATCTTAATACAAAATATTTTAACCTACCAGCTATGAAAGTCCTAAGCTTTTCATGTGTTAAATTTAGACGATAGGTCGATGGCTACAAAAACCAAAAGAAAGGTAAAATAATAAATAAAGCTTTCTGTATGTGTTATGGCAAATATGACACAAGTAAATGAACGTTTAGAAAAACCTGTGAGAATAGGGGGTCAATACCCTCTCATACAACCAGGACTATTTTGTGGCTTATGTCAAGTAGCTACAAGGGAAAGAATAAAGGCCGAGACAGCAAACTTATTAGAAAGAACAAGTGAGATAAAATATACCAAATAACTCTAAAAACATGGTAATAATTGAAGATTAAAAAGAATAATCAGGGTGCATAACAGAAGTTTACCATAATCAAAAGTATTCCTATCGGGGAATTGCAGACATAGGGGAAGACATTTTAGAGCTGATACTTTCTCCGATATCATGTTGGTACCTTTCATATTATTAACACATTTGCCTATGTCGGTAGGAGTCTAAATATTCAATGTTGACAATACAACGAAAAATATTTATAATGTTATTTCATGATCTGATGTTACAACGAAACGTGTAAGATCTGTTGTTTTACCCTACAGGGTTATTTTTTAAAGTGGGTTCTTTTTAAAATTGTTTTATTCTCCTGAACCTTATATATATATAACATTGAACTATTAATAAATATTTAAATAATTCACTTTAAAAATAACAATTCCAATGTTGTTTGCAATTTCCAAAAATAGTCATCCTACACATATTCCTTTCCATCAAAAACCATTCCTTTCGTGCTAAAACTTTTATTCGAATGAATCTGACTTCTTCATTTTAATCATTTTAAATGCCTCATTAAACACCAAGTAATTCAATATCTAAAAATTGTTAGTAACAATAATAGTGCTTTTAATCAAAATGTGTTAAAATCATAACAAAATACTATATTTTGCTACACAAAATGAATTACATTCAAAAAACTAGCCGCCAAATACTTCACCTAAATCCTAAACAAAAATGTGTTTTCTTAAGTACCAAAAGTTATCTTTAAAATTAGTAAGATTTAAAAAAAAAAATGTTGTACCTATACTTCAAAAAATGGGAAAAAATTAATTTAATAGAACGTTTTGCTCTGATCCGTTATTAAATTCTGTTGTGCAACCAATAAATTCTTCCATTTTTCTTCTGTCTTTAAAGTTGTTCAACTAACAAAAGTTATGATATAACTAACACCATATCATGTCATTTGAAAAACGGAATTTAGGAACTTACTGTGAAGAGTGTAACAAAAATAATGTTAAACAAATGTCAAATTATTGAAGATTATGGCTGACTGATTGGCATATGTACTAGAATATAACAAAATTGTAAATTGTTGTTATAAAGTAAATGTCATTCATAAAACTAATTCTTCGCAACACAAATGAATTAAAATTGTGACAAGTAGCTAACCAATTACTTTTTATATTAAAAATTCAGATGGCCTTATTATTATATATCAGTTATATATATATATATATATATATATATATATATATATATATATATATATATATATATATATATATATATATATATATATATATATATAATCGTAATGAATAAAGTAGTAAACGCTAACAGAATTGTTTTATCTCTTGTCATATATGATTTGAATTTATTTGTATCCTTTTTTAATAAATATTTAATATATTAAACATAATAACATTAATTTAAAATTTAAAAAATACCCAACATGTTTTGACAATTTTACATTACTTTGCTTAACATTTATAATTGTCTTTGTTAACATGGATGTAAGCGTGCTTTGTTTCCATCTGAGAATAATTTATCAAGATAACCACTTTCGCTCTAAAGCAATTCATTACAATTCTAAACCGAAGTTTAACTTCGTAGAACAAGAGATAATGTCGTTATAAAATAACAGGTTTTGTAAATTCCCGTAAGTTTGTGTTTTATAAAATTACATAATTATAATGTCGCAACTTCAAGTGATATTAATTTATGTTTATACCTATCGAATTACCTGTAAAAACTGTAAATGATTATTAATTATTATGAATTTATAGGTTATAACTCCTGTTACAAGCTACATTTAATTTAATTTTCGAATTGTAAAGTACAGGTATAACAGTTGTTATAACATAATATATGTAGCATTTTGGTGTAAATTTTATTAGACTTCATTAAAAATAATTGGAAATAATTAATATAATAACGTAAGTATGTACATATTTAATTTTAATGATGTTGTTATGTAATTCAATTCAGAGGTAATAAACATAAAATTTGTTTTTATAACATAAATTTATATTTTAGTTTCAAACTAATGTTGCATCCAATATTTAATCAATAAAAATATCCGTGTTTTACAGGCAATATGTTTCATTGTGAAATACTATCAATAATTTAACAGCACTGATAGATTTGTACGAGTATCAACAAGAGTAATAGAATGTTCCAAATTGAATAGAGTACTGTAAATTAAGTCCATTTTCTGAGGATATTATGGTAATCACCTTTTCTTAAAGTAAATGGAATATCATTTGTTTAGTCAAGTGAAGGGAATTTTAAACTAATAATTTAAGGTTTCGTATTGAACCCATTCAAACTATGGTTTTCATTACCAGTACTAAACTTGAATTAAATTTTTTGAAATGAATTTTTCAACATTTTCGATGAGATATGAGTAAAAAAATCTATGTATTTATGTAGTGTTATCTTTAGTTATTGTGCGATTGTTCTATTATAATAGATAAGTATATTACTTCAAGTTTCTGTCTTCAGATTTTGATAATTATATCTGACGTAATGTAATTTTAATTTTAATATGTCAACAATAGTTTATATTACAAATAATGTATCTAATAAAAGAATTGAAATATTTGTCCCACGTAATAAAATGTCCTTTTATACGACTTAATATTTCTTCTTCATACATCGGCATTAAAATATTTAAATAGAGATATGTCTTCATTTCAAATATTTTTTGAAATTGGTTTTTCAACTCCATGTATATTTATGACGAACAACAACCACTACTCAATCTACTTATATTGAGTAAACATTCTCTCTACTGCCAGGTTTCCATTAAAAAGAACTTAACGTTCATCAATTTTTTTATTTATTAATTAATAATTATTTGCAGTAAAATGATTGATGTTATTATAAATATTTTTTAATGTAATAAATGACGGCTTATTAATAAATTACGAAATATATCTGCTCCAGATGTTGTTGTTTAAAGACCAACAAACAAATATAACAAACAAACAGAACGTATAAAATAAATATCATTTTTCCATATAGCATATTATATTCTATTAACGTCGGCACAGAGCAAGAGGTGGTCTAGAGTCACCTAATACTAAAAATTAAAGAGAAGAATCTAACTCAAATTGCGCGAAAAAAAAGGTGTAAACTACTATATCTATTAGGGTTCCTTGGATCCGCCCGTACTCAGTATAAGTAAGATGTTAAATATACCTAAACTATATTTACTATACATACATCTAAAATTTTCATATCATTGATAAACTGATAATGTAAACAAAAAAGCTTTATTATTATATAACAAATGTTTAGTAAAATTATCATTAATTCAAGATATAGGAATAATTAAAAAGTGAATGACTTATGAATAACTTTACTAAATATTGGTTTTATTCGTTTTCGTTATTGTTTATAAGTAAGTGCAAATAAGTGAAATAATCGAACATATATCAATGGTTACAAATAATTGAATTGTCTTTTGATCATAGTGGTTATGAAAATCATACTGGGTGTCGTTAACAGAAGGTAAACTTAGGGTAATGGTGTTTAATTTTTATTAAGTAAGGAAACGAATTAAATTTACGCAATTACTTTAATGACTAATTTAAAATTATGTAATGATGACAATAGGAAACTCACACTTTTCCTAAGTACAGTAAGTAAATTAAACTTTAAATACTAAAGTCATTAATACAAGACCATCAAACACATATTTATACGTGAAGATGTTGCCGATATCTTTAGATGCAACTATTTTGAAAGATTATGAAAGCTATAAAATATTTAGTTTTTTTTTAAATACTTATAATCTCCTTAATAAAATGTAACGACTCATTCTAAACATTATATAGGTTAAAATATTATATTTCTTAGGGGTTTCAAAATTTACTTAATGAAGGTGCAAAATACTGAAAAAACCTGTCGTAACTAGCCAAATATCTCCTGATTTTAATGTAGACTCATCTTATTTTTGAGGTAACATTGAAAGCAACTTTTTTTTTTTTATGCCACCAATATTTAGTATGTCAAGGATACACTGGGCTATGTTGGAGTTTTCATATTTCTATTAGTTTTTGTTTTGTATTTGATAACAGGAGTTGAAACATAGTAATTAAACATGTATTCGTTTTTGTTCACACAAAAGATAGAAAATTGAAGATAAAACTACGTAAATAACTGTAGTTATACAACAAGATTCACTATATCATGATATCTAAGCCGAAAATATTAAGATTTTTTTGCACGAATGCATTATTTCTGAAAAAAATAAATAACAAAATCAAATAAAAATATTTAAAAAAATATTTGCTGTAACTTCAGAAATCTTACATTAAACCCGGATCTAAGAATACAGGTGTATAAATTGCTTTAATAATACAGATGAAGGTATCTCTTAGTTAACCTCAAAAATAACTTTGTTAGAATAATTTGCACATTATTTTATGATAAAAACATACTAATAAACCATTTAACTGAAACATTTTTTGTTTAAATTGTGAAGTAAAACTTTTAAAACGCCATTAATCTGTAATTTTGACTTACTTACATATAAATCTATTGTTCTTAGGTGACTCTGCTGCATGTTAAGATCACATACCATACATGCTTACAAATTATTAATTAGTAAAATTGAAATATAGCAATAATGAAAAGTGTTAAATCTCGTACATTCAATGTACTTGTGTGTCATAAATATCTTTACATAAACCAAAAAACAAGGTCTGTGTGTAACTTCATTTTATATACTGTTATATATTTAGAACATTTCAAATCTTGCTATTTACAAGAAAGGCCGTTTCAATTGTATTTCAACTATTTGTATTCCGTAACGATGTATTCTTGTTTACAATACCTTATCACGTTTTAAAGTACACGTAGTTTTAGAAGGTTATTTAATAGTGTAAATATATTCGTATTGCATATTTATATATTCAATATCTAGTATGCTGCATCAAAGCAATTGGTATGTTCAAGACCGTCTGTCTGCTACAAGATTCCCTACCTCACCTAGTGATGTACTGGATAAAACCTTTTATTTCTTGAATATATTATATACTACAACGTGAAAACTCAGCTGTGTTTTCTGAGCTGGACTGTAGGCGTCCTCCTTTTTATTTTTACGCACACAAATCCCAGACCTTGTAATTCGTTATTACAGGATATGTTCACGCGAATACAGAAGGAATTGCACAATCCATTGGAAGATTCGTCTTCTTTTTTATGGCCTTTACTGTTCAATTCCTTCAACAGTTTGAGTTTTCTCGAACTGCTGGACCCCCTCCAATATTTAAATTATTCATTTTTTTTTCAGGGAAACCACGAGTAATTTTAAAATTTTTCATTCACTAGTTCTTGAGAATGTTTTTCGTAACACACAATATATTTTACTATAGTTGTTAGCTGAAACCATATGATAAGTATGTGTAATTCAACCTTAAATTAAGACTATTATTATAAATTAAACAAAAAATCAAGCGATCTTTTTATAAACACTTTTCACATTAACACAATATTTGAATAGACTTCTCAATATTTGAGAATGATTTTATTCTAAATAAGCCAGTTTGAGAAATTAGATAGTTGATTTTTGCATGCTTCAGATAATCTACCTTTTTTTGTTATCAAAACCATTTATTATTTAGATAAATAACCACTACATTTATCATCAATGTAGAGTAATCCACATACCACCTAAAATAGTAAAATCTCATGTGATTTTACCAAATTACATATTCCTAAAAAAAGAAAAGGAAAAGATAAAAACTTATAGTTAGAGAAAGTGTCAGACGATGTAATATTAAATTGAAATAATTAGTAAAAGTGCTATTAGTTAATATTATTATTTAAAAAAAGCTACTTCCATTGATCAATATGTCCAAGCTAGAAATATAGTTGCCAGAAGTATGTCCTTCAATATCCGAGGGGATTAGACTAGACGAAATATAACCTAACAATAATTTCAGCGAATATCATTGAGGTTGAAATTTTAACTTCTAAGACAGAGTCAAGTTTAAATGAAATGCTCCAAGTTAACTGTACTTTTGAAAAAAATTGTTATTATTGAAAAAGATGTATTTAAATTTTCATTCAAAGTACGCAAATCGTCTTTAATCTGTAACATACGGAAAATAAAGTAACTGACTATTCACAAAATCATTAAAACAATTTCCCAATAAATATATGTACATAGGAAAGTGCTATTCTATTATCCACATCTAACCCTTTTAATTGTTGGTGATATGGACTTTGAAGTCCAAGATTATTAATGGATAGGTGGAGTAAATTTATAAGAGTTAACACAAAATAACTTGATGGTTTAATTTTGCTATAGGGATAGTGGTGTATAAAGTCTCTATATACATAGAAACAAAAGTGTTTCTTAACTGTTGTACTCTCTTTTTTAATCTAATGATTTCAAAAATACATTGGCATGATAGGAGACAAGATTCCTTCATTTGAATATTATGATGTATTATTTCTAATCTTAGTTAAAAGTTTGTAAGAAGCTAAAGATGTTCTTATTGACGTCAATAAAGCCCTCTGTCATTAAACAAGGAGGTGACAAGCTAATGTTATCATCCGTAGTCATAACGACTAAAAGTGGTGCCAAATTTCTTTGAATATGTTCTAATTTCAAATTAAGTCGCCGTTTTCAAATTTGGAATACAACTTGTTATGAATTTTTACAAACTTGAAAAATATTTATTCTCAAAGTTTTATACTCATAAAACACTTTTTATCAATAACATTTGAACGTGGATATAACACAAGTTTTTTTTTTCAAATTAAATATCAATAAGTAATTTATTTAAATAAATTCTGTGTTACTCTCATAATTAATAGTAAATTTCCCCACAAAATTATTAATGTTTTATGGTGTTAAGTATATAATTTTTTTCCCTCACCATATTTGCATGCATTATTGAATAGTATAGTTTCTATCAGTCTATAAAAAATGCTATGTTTCCACCACCTTCTCATTTGAATTTTAATTTAATAAACTAGCAGGGATAAGTTTAGGGTGACGTCGAAACTGAATACACATGCTCTACTTGAATGATAAATATAAATAGTTTGTAGTTCATTTGACGAAAATGTACTTTGATTTAAGGGAAGGCGGTATCCCTATACTACTACATGTTAACATAAGGAACATTTTCTCAGAATCTGTTTGATCAATCACTTTCAAATTTTTTTGGAGTAATATTGACTCTTGTTACATATGCTGAGTTTTTTTTTGAGTACCTATATTGAAAAGAACTGTAGTAAAAAATGTTTTTACTAAGTAGTATTTATAGTTTAAAATATTATACGTACTACATTTTTTTAAAGTATGTAAATATTATTATTTTTGAATAAAAAAAACTCAGCTTATGTGTTAATATAGTTAAATGACTGTGTAAAAATTTCAATGAATTCAGACAATTACTTTCTGAGAAAATGTTCCTTTATTGCCAAAAATATAAACTTTCGGAGAAACGCGAAAAACTTTGGAATCAGGCATACAACTTACAGATTAGGTCATTCCTGGGTCATAAGCTGGATTTTCATCAAAATCTTCTTTAATTTATTAAATCTTCTTACACAAAGATGAATTAAATAACATTTCAGATAATAAGCTTATATCTACTATATCATGGTTATAATTATCTTTTGGTGGATAGTTATTATAACAACTATACGACAGGCCTAACTTCTTTGATGAACAAGACTCATTTTTGGTCAGGTTAGGCTTGTTTGGAGTAGAACAAGAACTAGATTCTAAAATTGTTTCAGAAGTTTGACTATGTTGTTTTCTACCTCCAATACCTTTACGCTTTTTTACAACTCTATTTGTAAATCTAGGCATTGTATATCACTAATTCACTAACACAATACACTAGTAACCACACAACTCACAAATCCAAACAAACTGAAAATTGGGTTATGTTATTCTGCTTTCAAAACACAGCTGAGCTGAAAATAATGTTACAAAAAGTAATGAACACAGATGTGTTTTATTGCCAACAGAACAAAACAAAATATATATAGAAACACATAACATATTATAGTATAACAATGTATTGACAGGCACATCCCACTTACTGCACTCGTAAAATATCTGAAAATATTAGTGCAGAGGTACTTATATTATTTATTTGTATAATGAAATACTCATATAAAGTACACTTATTATACATCATTTTAACCAGAAAAAGTTCTACTTTCATATAAAAATATAAAAAAAATGACAAAAAAATATTTTTTTGCCTACCGCCTCCCCTTATCACCTTTTAGTACATTATTTGAATATACGTTTGATTAGGGTGGTTTTATATTTTCTACATTTTTTTAAAAATTATATACAGTCTGTTGATTTATGAGGCGTTTTAGATCATTAAATATATCTAATTTCAACATTCGAAACAAAATGTGTAAAGCACAGATACTTCGAAACGAATAACATAATCTCAATTAAATATTAAAATGCGTTTTATTTTCTCTTTCGGTTTCACAAATATTACAAAACTATCCACTTTTTTAAAATAATTTCCAAACACATTGTATTTTGAAAAATCAGCCTGTGATAATAAGGTTTAACTTATGTTAAAATACACCCAGTAGGTGTATTTTAACCATAACCAATACTGCCAAAAGGTAATTCAAATATTAGTAATTGATATATGTTAAACTGTTTCACTTATTTGCACTTAATTATAAACAATAAAGAAAACGCATAAATTCAATATTTATACATAAATCATTCACTTTTTAATTATTCCTAAATCTTGAATTAATCATAATTTTACTGAACATTTATTAAATAATAACAAAGGATTTTTTTTTACATTATCACTTTATCAGTGATATGAATATTTTAGATGTATGTATAGTAAATATATTACAGGTTTATTTTACATATACTCATCCTGAGTACGGGCGGATCCAAGGAACCCTAGTAGATTCGAGTTAGATTTTCTTTTTCGTATTTCATATGAGGTGACTCTTGTTCTGTGCTAACTCTGACATTATTAGAATATTTAATAAAAATGGATCTCTTTTTTAAGACGTTCCTACCATTTTTTATAAGGAGATATTAACCGAAATTTTGTTCATCTTTCGACAACAACAGATTAGTAACATCCGGAGCATCTTTATTCAATATAAGCTGTCTTTTTTATATATAATAACAACATCTATCAATCATTTTAATTACAAATAATCATTAATAATTTAAAATAAATTGAAATATAATTTCTTTTCATTGTAAACCAAACATTAGAGAGAATATAAAAATTAAAATAGATTGAGTAGTGGGTATTGCATTACGTTTGCCATAATAATACATGGGGTTGAAAATATTGACAAAAACCGTATTATAAAGTGTGCTTGGTTATGATTTTTTTTCATTTATTATTGTTTGGGCAAATACGTAAAATAAAAAAGTATTTTGTATTTATTAAGATATCTATCTTTATAAAAACTTGGAACTAAAAGAGTTTAATATTAACACTGTTCAATAGCAGTTTAACTTGAATAAATAAAAATACTGCATTTAGTAACATTATATTATATTAGTATTTATATTAATTATATTATTTGATAGTTATTGATCCATAAATCACTTAGTAGGGATAAAAATTTTATTTTATTTTATTATTACATGTATAATAAATATTTTTTTAAAGTCAACGACATCTTAATATTCAATGTAAAATTTACGTTTATTGTAAAAATTTTATTAAACAAAACAGAAATAAGTGAAAAAAGTTGAACATTTGCATTTCTCAAAAACTAACATTAACATGCTTCATATAAATAGCATCTATTTTTTCAGGTTCTTATTCCTGTTGCTTTGGGCTATAATGGAATAAAACTGACTTTTAATAATGCAGCGTTTCCGTTTGAAATAACACACGACATCTCATATTATATTTATCATTTTTGTTTTCTACTTCATATTTATTTATTTTTAATATTTGTTTATAACAAGTATTTCAATGATTAATGCTTTTTGTATTTTATCATAGGAGTAAAACCGTAATTGATATAACTAACATAATATAAAACTAATCTTACAATTATAGTAATGGAATTTATATCTCCCATGTGATATGTCCATCCTGTAGATATAGAAAAACTACTCATTCTGTAACTATATTTTATGTGTATATATTAGATGCTCATAAATTTGATAAAATGTTAAGAATTAAAGGAATAAAAATTTAGGTTTATGTGGTGAAGATTGAGGCAGCTTATATTATATTATCAGCTGGTTTAGTATTTGTTTAGATTATAAAATTTAACTCTGTGGAAAATTGATATATCGTTTGATATTCTTTGATTTGTATCAATATGTTTGTAAATTTATATTATAATTTGTGTACGGTTTATGAAAGTAAGCATTATAACTAAATTGTATATATATGTATGTATTTTATTTCATATACAAATATTAACATTTAAACTTACATACATATTTCATATGAAAGATCACTTCATGTGGAATGCACTTTTCTAAAACACCAAAAATCAATCAATTTTAAATTCGATTCATTCAAAAATTAAGAAGTTTTAAAACCCTTTGCGTTCCTAAGGAAAATGCATACTTAAAAAAAAGAAAAGAAAAAAAAAAGAAATATGTATTCAGAAATTATCTACAACATATTGCTTTACCAGTTAAAATTTATAGAAAAAAGTCGAATTGGAATGTTTATTTTATGAGTTTAGTAAATCGAATAGTATTAAAAATATATTACAATTACAAAAAAAAGAATTATTTCGCAATGCCACTATATAAAGGTGATAGCGGTGATTATCCTTCTGTTTAAAAATGATGAAGTAGTCTAAAATTTATGTTTTTGTTTGATTGAAAATTGAAAGAATTTCCATGTTTTTTTCTGGTTTAAATTTCCCTTACATTATAATATATGTATTATATGTATGATAAAAATAACTAAAACTTAAATTTAATGAAATATATCTATTTCACGACGTTTATTCTTGAGTTTTTCCCCATATTTATAAATATTCTTCTTTACACATACAGTACTTGAACAATATAAAGATTTACATTTGTGTACCCAGCCGAGTTCTAGTGAATTTATAAAAATTAAAAACACTGCTTTATGTAAAATTATATTAAAAACAAACATAAATATAATATAATATGAAATTCAATAAAACGATGGACACACAATGCAAATGAAATTCTAAATAATGTCCTTTGAGAAGTAATAGTGAAACTGTTTTATTATTCCAGTATAGGAATCAATGCCAATTCAATTATAAAATGCAGACAAATATTTTAATTTTTAATCCCACTGGGAAAGTTTTATCTTGGAAACAAGTCTTTGCTTGATGAAAAATCAACCCCATCCTACAATTTTCTCTCTACTTCATGTAAAACACATTATATTAAACACAGTTTAAAATTACTATCGACGACCGTAGAATAGAAAATCTTGATACAGAAATCTGAATATTCAGCCGTGAAATTCTCAGCCATCATGGATTTATACATTCGAATTTATTAGAAAGACCATAATGAAATTCTAAAAGAGACAGTGGTAATTCCAACTAGATTGAAAACTATAAAGATGTTATTTATTCCCAAACATCTTAGGAACTAGAATACATTTTACAGTGTTATATGACGACTTTTCTTTTTTATTTTACATAAGCAAAATTCGCTTATTACGTAAGACTATGTTTCTATCATTTGCTTCAATTGTAATACTAATTCAAACAGTACGTTTTTGTTATTTAAATTTATTTATTTCTCTTTTATATTACACCAACCCACTGAAGTTATGGAAATTAAAATTTTCACCTGTTTTTACTACTATTTTCAGTATAAATCGAACCGTTTTTTATGATGTATCTCAAAACCAATAGCCTAGACCTTTTTCTTGTATGCTGAATTACATGTTTTTGCAAAAGGGAACTCTATAATACTATTTTATTAAATAAGTTTATTTAAATCAAAATAATATATTTTTTGTTCCCTTACAAGCATGGAATTAATTTAATTTTTGTACTAAATGAACTACAATAACCCGTTCCCTAATTATATATTTTAAATACATGTTTTACATACATTTTTATATTACCCAGGAAAAATATAATTTTTAAACACCTAAACGGCATTGTTTGGGATTAGGCTATCTCGGAAATTCGCTACTACTCTCCATATATTTTACATTGTTCAAGGTTTTGTTATGCAGTTCTTTCTCTTTATTCATATGTTTTTAAAACTATAGGTAACTCTTTTTACTAAGCAGTACTAGTTTCCGACGGGAGTAATGTACATTTTAAATCTTTGATCATAAAATGACTCTACAAATTTTGCAGTGAATTGCAGCATTATATAAAACAATAGATGATTCTTGTTCGAACGAGTGATATGAATCTATCTATATGTGACCTCCACGGTAAGTTAGGTTAGGAACCCGATTTACTAAATTAACAATAGGATTAACAATCTCCGTCGGATTTGTAATTACGTAGTAATATCAGTTGTATTTTAGTAAATTATTTCGTACACTTCGCTTTTGACACAATATTTTCACCTTTTAGAATTATTATTATACTGTGTCAATTACATTTAGAATGATAATTTAATATCGTAACGATTCCTTAATTCTTTCCAATCGTCCTCCTTTTGTGGAACCACAGGATGACTTTTAAGCTTTTGACCACAGCAATGGTTTATTTACTTTGAATATATGTAATAGGGGGGGGGTGAAGTTAAAATACGAAAACTAGGTTATTTTTTATATAAATTTTGTCACTTGAAAGTATAATCAATTTAAAATTGCAATTAATAAGTTCTTAAATAGGTAAATATTGATAGTAGTTACGACTTGAACACAAATTACTTTCTAGGGGAAGCTCCACTAAATAATGTTCTAATCAAAATAATCTGACAACTAAAGTAAATCTTAAGTATAACATATTGTATTTACAATCTTGGGTAGGCAATTATTTTATAAGGAAGAACCACGTAGTGCAGAAAAAACCATTTTGAGTGGAAAAATAGTTATTATATCTAACTGATTGGTGTACCTGGAAGGCTATGAGATCGGCGAGTCAGAATCTTTATTAATGAAATAGAAGTAGTAAAAATAATTATTAAATTGAACTGATTGGTGGTACCTGGAACGCTATGAGATGGATGAGTCATATTCTTTAGTAATGAAATAAAAGTAATAAAAATACTCCAAACGAATTAAAAACAATATATATCACATTCAAAAATAGTTTCACTAATCACATTAAAAAAATATCGATTTGCGAAAGAAAAATAAACAAATAAAAATTTTCACGATAAAGTCTACACCTGACAAGAAACATAAATAGCTATAATTTTCATGAAAGCTACGTAATATTACATAACAACTTACATTGAAAGAAAGAGCTACCTTCACACCAACCAGTAAATATATAAGCATGTCCATTTGTAGGCAATAGAAATAAAGATTTGTTAACTTCTGTAATGAAAACTACTTCATATTGACTTATTTACAAACAGATATACGAATACAAATATATCTATTTAATAGGTATTGTGTCTAAAACCAATTTGGAATTTCAGGTTCACTAGAAGACCTTCATTTACGTATTCATGTAAATATATAAGTATTTGTAGATGTTAATATCAATTTCTCGATATTAAGACCACATAATAAACAGGGGGTTTAATGTTACATATACGTCTACATATTGTTTTGTAATATGATAAGTGATAAAGCCATGTCTTCTTTATTTTTAAGATTCAAAGAAAATAAAGTATTAAGAATATAAAATAACTATAAATCACACTACAAACTTAATTACTATTTTCTAAATCAGTGTTAGGTTTCGCTTCACCGCCAGGAACAAAAGTCTGTAGTATTTGAATATTCATGACTTTAGAAACCGCATTGCAGGACTTTTAATTCGCACTGTAAGACTCTACTTTATGCAAATTATTTTTGTTTCAGACTCTGAATTTTCACCATAAAATAATCATTTAAATATATAAGTAATGTATTGTTCATATAGTGTAATTTCTCACCAAGATCGGAAGCAATTTCTTTATTTGAAAAAATACTGTTTCAAAGCTTTGATTCAGATTTATAACATAAAGACTAAGAAAATATCACTGGTAGTATAATAATTTTGAATAGAAATTAATGTCCTTAATAAAGCAATCTATTACATTTAATGCTATATAAGTTTTAAATTGTATCGTATTGGCTTGGAACTGTTAAGTATAACATTATACTTTTGTATAATCTTGAGTCCGTATTATTACAAGTATCAAAACTAAATTATATATATATATATATATATATATATATATATATATATATATATATTATATATTTTTATATATAGGTTGAATTATTATTAGGATGAATTAAGACTGAAGTATTTCTAAAATATGTAAAAAGTTCATAGAAATGGTTACATATATTTGCTATGTTTTTAAGTGCTTCATTTTGCTCTATGAACAGATTAAAAATATAAAGTGATGTTTACACAAATAGTTAAACATGTTATATACAATGTCTATATTTTATATTTATTATTAATAATAAAAATTATCATCGAACAAGAAAATACCAAGTAATACATACAGTAAAGACAAGGTTAATACAAGTCAATGAAGGTCATGATATGAATATAATTATCCATGTTTGCAAACGATCTTTTGGTTTCATTGTTTGTATATTAAATCAAAATTACAAATTCTGAGGAAAGTTATAATAAATAAAAATATATTATGAACCGAGACGCGAATTATTTTTTCTTTTATGCAAGAAAAACTTGCATATGTAATTCTACTCGGACATAAAAGTTCCACAATCAGTTTCTCGAATTTCACCCACAAAAGGAATCTATCTCAAGACTTTAAAAACGTTACAGATCCTACTAGGTTGACTTGGGATTGTCAAGCCGGTACTCACTCTAGTAACCCCCCCCCCCTCAGTTGAAATGAAGAATGATTATTGTTTATATGAAATTTATCAAAATCGCTAATATTTCAACGATTTGACATTTGAGTTAAAATATTTATAGGCTATTGTTTTAGGGTTTATTTGGAGTGTTCATAATTTTTTTTCTTCATTCGCAATAAAATGTATTTTTTGTCATATTCAAATTAAGAAACCATGTTAAATGATAATTACATTATGTAATAAACTTAAATCAAAATTATTATTATTAATACATAATTTAATTTTTAAGTTTTAATAAAGAAAAATCTAAAACTAAAAGATTGATCAAACTAAAATATTGTACAACCAGATTATATAACAAATAAGCTAGCGTTAATGCTTCTCCTTTTATATTCTGACTTAAGAGGAGAAGTTTTCACAACCAAGAGAGCTAAATAAGTCATTTTAAACTTATTTGAGTAAAAATATAATAAGAAAAGTAGAAAACGCTTTATATCGGTTCAATAAAATATTTCTTGGTACTTTGACAAATATTAAAAAAAAAAAAAAAAATATGAAAAATGAAAATTAAATCATTAATTTCAAAATTGATATTAATTACCTTAGAATGGAGGTTTAATAAGCAAGATTAAATTAGTAGCGAGAAGGAAAATCAATTCTCACAATTTAATACATATATTGAAAATAAAAACAAGAAACTTCTAGAACTTCAGTAAAATATACTGTAATGTACTTCAGTGTAGTAAGTATGTAGCTGAGATGGAACTACAGTATAGCGACTTCAAGTTCAGCAGATAAATTCATGGAAGCCAGGACAACCTAACTTAAGAGTCTAGAGGGTCCAAAATTGTTAAGACAACAAGCCGCATTCCTTGTTTCTTTCCTTCTTATGTATTTTAGGGTTCTATTTTAGTTGTGTCTCACTTTAGAGTCAATAGGATTATTAAATTTAGACCTTTTTATTTTGTTGAATTTGGTTAAGTCGACAGTTGTTAAAGCTGCCAACTTGTTTCCGACTTTGGAATTTGGACTTTTTTTGAGGTTTTGGAAAATTTCACCACCCCGTAATACCTATATCCTAAACCCGCCAATTTCCTGTCAATCCTTCAATTTCTAATTCTGTTTTTCGCCAGCGAAATGAGGACATACCCATTACATCACTGCAAATAGTTTAGGTACTTTAATTAGATATCTGTGGAGTATCGCGGCTTACCTTTTGAACGGTATGACATCGTTTGGTACGGTTTACAAAAATAACACAATCTCGCCTTTTTATAACTACAAACACGCTGTCATTAATAATTTATGACGAGTAATAAATTGTAATATCAAATTAAAAATATTTTATCGTCCATAATAAACGAATTCTATTATTTAATAAACCATTTTATTGGTTCTTTATTTTATAAAACAAAATCTACAGTACATTTTAACACATTTAGAAACATTATTTACTTATTAAAATGGATATACAAGTTTTGAGTTACTGAAAACCCCAAATAATTCCTCTTCTATTATATAAACCATGGACAAACTTATTAAGCTATGATATATAAATGATGCAACTTCCTTTGCTGATAAATGTTCAAAGCTACTACGGCAGTGTGTTTCTGCAGAACTATTTGAAAGTATATGTCGTACATTATTTAAAATTAACATTTTTTTAATCGTGTTCAAACAATTTGTAATAAAATTAGTTGTCTTACTTTTAAAATGCAGAACTTTACTATATATTTCAGTAAATAGACTAGTTTCTTCAGTTAGACAATTGTTCTTTAGTTTCCCTTTAAACGCATGACATAGGATAAGAGCTAGAATATCACGTTCAGAAATCAATTCAAATCCACCTCTCTGATACGTCTGCCAAATATATTCAAGGCCGTCCTCCAAGGATATCTGTAATGGAGTATCAAGAAGTGTACTTTGGTTCAAATCACTTGATGGTGTATTATGTAACATTTCTTGACAAATTTTTAGATGTTTCCTATTTATTGTTAAATTATTCTTTGTTATAGGTACTGTTAAATGATCTATTTCCGCGGATTCATCTATTTCATTACATAACTTCTCTGAGGAATTAGGTTCTTTGTGTAGTAACTCTTTTGAAAATGTTTTAAAACATTCGCTAATAATATTATGTTTATCGCTTAATGCACTTTCTTTTTGTGACATTTCACTTGAAACTTGTTGATGGATACCGTCATTGACTAGTAAAGTTTTCTCATTTATTTGAAAATTTATTAAATCATGTTTGGAACAATTGTTTTTAACTTTGCAACTTTCATTCTTTGAACTGACTCCTATATCGACGATTATTGTTTGCTCTTGTAAGGATTCTAAATCGGGAATTATAGGACTATCTAGTATTTTTTGCGTAACGTTAATTGTTGACGTAGTCTTACTGATTTTATCTTCTATTCTATTTAGTTGATTGTCATTAAAAGTGTCATTATTATTGCACGTCTTTGGATATATATAAAAATCAGATTGTTCCTCATTATCATCTGAACAAATTGATAAATTCTCTTTTAAAGATGAAGACTGTGTTTGAATTTGACCAAAAGTAGAATCCCCACCTCCAACATAAACAGTTTTATCAATATCATTGTTGTTTTCTTCAATACCGAAAACAAACATTTCTTCAGTCTCACTAACAATATCTGACGATTGACTTAATTCATTTGCATCGTTACAATAATCAGTTGACTTTGTTGAAAATAAAATATCAGAGTAATCCATTCCTTCAGTTTTATTCCTAGTTATTGTTGCATTTGAACTCTTCCCTGGAGATTCGTCATAAAAAATATCACTGTGTTTGTCAACGTCGTTTTTTATTTGGGAACAATTCTCTTCTAGCTCAAATTCTTCATTCGTTGGATTCAAATCACAATCAGTGGTTACTGGTTTCTCAGAGCTTACTAATAAGGTTTTTCTATTTATCAATTTATTATCTGTACTTTGTTTTACAGTAATTCCTATTTCTTTTACATTATTATTTCTCTCTATATTTTCATCATCTAAATTTACCGAAGTTGAAACATTTTTTGTGAAATCACCTATAAGTTCAATTATTATTTTTATATGACCATCATCTTGGCTAACATTTATTACGTTCAGTTTTTCTTGAGTTATGTTGACCGTAGATTCAGTATTCGTTGACATGTCTTTCAAAATTGGAATGACTGATTTTAAAACTGGCTCTTTATTTTTATATTTTTTTCCATAAAGGGAAGTACATTCTTCATCACATGTACAAAATATCGATTTATGCATATCAACTGGCAATGTACTCTGCCAAAGATTTGAGTGTAGGCTGGACAGTGATGATTTTGAAACCATCTGATTGTGTTCCTTTTCTTTATGCCTAAAAGTAAAAATCTCATCAATTATGTGGTCTGTAAAAGTTTTTGGAATGGAGTGATTTATTTGACCGTCATTTTTCGTTCGATCATTCCAAAATGACGTCAGCTGTTGTACATTGTTTGATTCAGAAACGACTCCAGTGTCTGATACTGAAGTACTAATAATATTATTACTAAAACACGAGTATGTTTCAAGATGCGATTTCATTCCAGCAATACGTTCATCTAGATTTGTAGATTTTAAATTTCGTTGATACAATTCTTCAACACGTTTAGTTTGCATAGGATGACTTTTTATTGTAGAATTATTAATAGTTTTAATTTGAGGAATTATTTTGTTTGTTGTAATAATGGTTTCTTGAAAGTTATTTTTATCATAATTGTTTTTATTATGAGGACCATCAGTTGTTTTAATCTGAGGATTGTTAGGTAAACTGTAATCATTTATACATAGTGGGAAATCCTGTTGCAACATGTTTAATAATTCGTTGAGATCTGATTTAATTTGTTGAAGTATGGTGTGGCTTTTTGGTAATGTATTTGGTATTCCTTCATGTAAAACTTTCTCGACGTCTTCTACTATTGACCTGACAAATTGTTTATCCACTGGTTGCCTAGGTAAAAATAATAAATTAAAATGAGATTAAGTATAAACTGAGATTTTTTAAAATGTTATAATAAGGATCTTGCATAATATTTAACATTAAATACCAAAAATATTGCATAGTAAAAAAATATAAATTTAATAATTATTTGAGGAGTAATAATATCATAATAACATTGTAATAACATTGGCTAAACCCATTAGAACATTTTGTATTACTAACCTTGAATAAAGTAGAAGGATTTATATCGTAAGTCAAAATCAAAATAATAAAATGTGTAAAAGTAATACTCTCCTCGTGGAAAATTATCCACGAGTGATAGGATATTTTCTTATGCAATTGTTTTCTTAATTAATATGCGGTCAGTTCTCACGTTTTAAAATTTTCATTTTGTATACATATATTGATAATATCAAGAAAATCTAATCGAGTGAATAAAGGTTTATTTGACTTAAAAGTAAATATTATATGCTGAAAAATAAGTTCGAATTTTTGTAACTAACCTGCTTTATATTTAGAATGAGGAAAGAATAAAATTACTCGGTATGTAGTATTAACTTTAGGTTTTGCTTTAAAAAAAAAATTCTGAGTGTACATTATATATTCCGTATATGTTATAGTCCCTACCCCCTCAGAACACCAAGTTCAATGTTATTTACAATAAGTTATTCCGCATTGTGTTATTGAACAACGTTGCGTGCCTAATAGATGAAAGTTACTGTCACAGAAGAATATAAACAGCCGCCATTTTGTCTATAGGTATAAACATAATTAATTATCAAGTAATTGTCTTAAAAAAAGTATGGTGGCTATTTAAAATAAAACGTAGATTTGGGCTAATCTTATTTTTCTTAACAGTTCTTGCCTTAATTTGAATACAGGTAGTTATTTTGTTGTGGTGCATAGTGAGTATTTCTTTATATTATACTGTATGAAACAAGATGTGTTCATTAATTAAAATTATTTTTGTAGTTGTAATCATAACTTCTTCAAGTGTGTATGGTGGACATTGACATAGTAATGATAGAGAAACAAGAATAAGGTTTTAGGACAATAAAGCACCATTATGCTTATCAACAGTGAGGTCGAAAACATAGTATTGGAAAATGAATGTGTACTAAAAAAATACAATAGACAATCTAACGTGGATATGAAAGAATCCTTTTGTTAACTTTCTAAAATCTCCTTCTCAATCAAATTAGATTATAAAGTGGGTGCAAACCCCGGTGTGACAAAATCTTTGGTTCATAGAATTGAAGTTTTACAAGTTCTACACATCAATGGTATTCTTGAAGATGGTACAGACAGGAGAGCGGTGTTTAGTATAACGTCATTCAATATTATGAGGCAGGCACGAATAGTATCTTTCAATGAATCAACATTTTACCGAATAGTGTTGGTAAGGTGACACAATTCCTAATATAAAAACATTACCGACACCTTTAAATGAAGAAAAAAAACTGAAAACTAAGGGCATTCTGAATTGGGTACGAGTGCGAGTTATTATAGTATTGTTACTCAATATTTCTTGGAGGACAACGAATCGAAAGTTGTGGTATATTGAATCAAGATGTGTTTTCCAAAATTACATTTTCAGATATGGGGTCTTCTATCTATCTCTCAGAAAGGTGGAGCAACTACACACAATGCTAATATTGTGAAACATTTGTTGAACAATGATTAAGGATTGGTTACCAGTGTCAATTAATTAGTGTTTTCCCTCGATATTTCTGAAATCACAACGAATTGAATAGTGTGGTATATTGAATCAACATGTGATTTCACAAATTGCAGTTTCAGAAATTGGGTCTTTTATTTATCTTAAGGAAAGGTGAAAGAACTTCACACAAAGTTAACAATGTGAAACATTTGTTAAACAATAATTAAGTATTGGATAGCAGTGACAGTTAATAAGTGTTGACCCAAATATTTATGAGAGGACAACGAATCGAAAGTTGTGGTATATTGAATCAGCATGTGATTTCAAAAATTACAGTTTCAGAAATGGGACCTTGTATCTACTTTCTAGAAAGGTGGTGCGACACCACACACTGTTAATATTGTGTAAAATTTGGTAAACAATGATTAAGGATAGAGTAACGGTGTCAGTTAATTATTGTAGTCCACCGATATTTCTGAGAGGACATCGAATCGAAAGTTGTTGTAAATTGAATAAATACGTGGTTTCACATATTACGGTTTCTGAAATGGGGTTTTGAATCTATCTTCCAGAAAGAAGGACTAACAAATTTGTTGAACAATGACTTTGGATTGGGTAGCAGTGTCAGTTGATACAGTGTTGTCCCTCAATATTTCTAAGAGGACAACGAATCGAAAGTTGTGTTATATGGGATCAACATTTGATTTAACAAATTACAGTTTCAGAAATCGGGTCTTGTATCTGTCTTCCAGAAAGTTGGTGCGAACAATGATTAAGGACAATAGAGATGAGGAACTAAAGACGTTATTGAAAATTTATTTCTCAAGAACCCATAACACTTTTTCTGGGATCCCTAAGAAACCTCCATTCTAATTGTCGAAGCTGTTTTTTTCCGATTTAACTGAGGATAGAGGTACCATCTTTAAGATATCTGAAGGGCTTCGACAATATGCGTATTCAGTAGAAAATGAATGTGGTAGGAGTAAGAAAGGAGTTATTCCCGAGGTGATCAGCCGTTAATAACGAAAGAGGTAGTTTTCCGTCGGGATCAGTCGACATACCACTTGGAGTTTCGACAGTTCTTCCTGGACGGATCAGCCATTAGAAAACGAACGGGGTGTCCGTGCTGCCGAGATCAGCCATTAGACCGAAAAAGAAAGACAGTTAATAAAGAATAAAGAAAAGAAGATAATTTAGTTATAAAAGCAGCAATAGAGAAGAGTGTTGCATGTGTCTCTGTGAAACAGAATGTGTTTGATGTAGATGTGGACCGTATTTTATAGGCTCGTTCATGTCTCCAACTGTGAGCGTTCTTGGTCAGTCCAGTGTTATATCTCACAATGCTGTGCTTAATATATATATATATATATATATATATATATATATATATATATATATATATATGTATATACAAGTTAGATATTACAATTGCATACAATTCACAACAATTTAGCTACAGTAATTAGCCTTCAGACAATGATCGGGGTGCAAGTGCTGCCGGGTTCAGCCGACACGTTCGGAAGGAAAGACATATTTGGAACAATGAAAAAACAACAGAAATAAGGTACCAATTGTTGTTTTCATCGTATAGTGGTGGAAGGTTTCCAATTTTAATTGTGATCATTGTCGTTTCTTCAAAATATTCTATTGATTATTATTATTTATTTATTTCTAACAAAAATGTGAATATAATGCCTAAAATATCCTAAAAGGTAACAATTTGTTGAATAACCTTAACGTAATTACCAGCCCAAAAACTTTGTTGTACTTTTAAAAGTCTCCAATTTGTTTCTCTACAAGATATTTACTCGATCATTATGTGGTAGACTTTTATATAGTTCGAAAATAGTCTGTAAAGAGTTTAGGGGTATCAATCGGTCAACAAATAAATGTTCCACAACAAGTTGAGTAAATAGTATCTTTGTGGGACATACAGTGTAGTTATAAAGTACTCTCTATCATTTTTTCAAATTTTATAAAATATTATTTTTTAACTAATTCCACCCTTTAAAAATTTTAAATCAGTAACTTCTTAAGGGTTTGTAATTTTAGATCTCCACTCTAGGTTAAAGATGTACGAGTCAACTTCCAAAATCCTAATGCGAAAATGTTAATTAAACATATCTTTTACCAACAAATTTTTTAATAAAACCAGTATTTTAATCATATCTGAAAAAGGATTAACAATTTTCAAGTTATCCGTAAGTTTAAGATTTAGGAGTCGACTTGAAAGTAGTAATGATAAGTAGTCATACGAGATGTCGTTAACCAATACTTCTTATTAGGAGTTATGAAGTTTACACCTTGTA
The DNA here is from genome assembly GCA_963513935.1 of Aphrophora alni. Lineage (NCBI taxonomy): Eukaryota > Metazoa > Arthropoda > Insecta > Hemiptera > Aphrophoridae > Aphrophora > Aphrophora alni. Next base: position 57,824,746 of record OY740770.1, on the reverse strand, counting down.
CTTAGAGTGATCTGAAATTATGAAAAACTTAAAATTTGGTGTTATTACTTTTATTATCGGAGACATTAAAAAAAAATCTTATATAAAAAGAGAAAAATATGGAAGAAGGAATGTAATTTAAAACCAATATGAGAAACAAATATGTATTTCTTAAATTATATTACTTAATAGCTAATGCGACACATTGTTTAAAAAAAATCATATATGTAAGAATATATCTCCAAATATCTGTTAAATAATAGCATTTGGAACTACTAAATTTAGATTTTATAATTTAATATCTTTATTTATTACCGTATTTCATAAAATAATTAGTGATTTTAACTGAATTTAATAATGATAGATTCTAGAGTATGTTTAAATAGATATGTGAAATAATAATAATTTGATATACTTCATATAAACACAACCTGAATTTTACTAGTGCATTTTCAGACCCTTTCTTTTTATTTGATGTTTTTACATTTTTCTCCCCTGTAGTGGAATTCACACTTTTGGAATTAGTAGGCTTCAAAGTTCTTTTCATGTTTAGTTTTTCATAAATCTAAACAAAAGTATTTCACCAATATAAACGCACATAATATGATCTTCTTTCTACAATAATGTTATTACTGTAATTTGAAATATTATACTTAGTACATTGATATATCATTGAATGACTCAAATAATCTATGAAAAGTTGCAAGAATTTCATCTATGCTGTTTTAAAAATTATAAACTGATTTTCTTGTAGTGCGGATATTATTCAAAGAACTAAAAAATATACATATTATGGTGTTTGAGTGTTTGACAGTTTTGTATTATTTCAAGTTGACCTACCATTATTTAACTTCTACTTCGAGTTTGTGTGTCTTGTTATATTATTTTTTAGTAAATTTATGATGTCGCGAGTAAAACACTCATCTAATCAAATAAAAGGTATATACTGTAATGAAATGAATAACAATTTACTACTAATAGTTTATTTATGCTTTATTAATTTCTGCAAGTGATCATTTGAAAGACCAAGTCAATACAACTATAAATAATAAAGCCATATATTTTATTTTAAGTTGGTACCATTTATTAGGTTAAATGTAACATCCATTTTATTTTAACAAGATTTTGATATAAGTTGCTTATTGTTTTACAACAATTATTGTAATAAATTGAATTAATTGAATACCTTGTATGATTTATTTAGTATGTATGATCAGTTTAACAATATTTATGTTACTATTAATTTCTGAAAATGAGTATATGTAATGTGGATTTCGACATTTTTACTTCGAGGGTAACCATGGTTTTCTCAACAATTTAATTATCTCATACTTTCTTTTCATATTTACTATAATAGCAATTGCTCAATAAAATTCTGTATAGTTATATTCTTAATATATTCATACTTAACAAACTTAATAAATGTATAAGCCTTTATCGATAGCCGGTATAATTTGACTGCCGTCAAGGTTGGTTTGTCAAATTAACTCTGTACTTATAACAGCACAAATAACATCTGAGACTCAAACGATAGGTTAGGTAAGGCTAAATCAACATTGGCTATGATCAAACATAACCTATATTCTCAAGGTGCCAACCTAAGCCAAATATCACCAAACAATTTAGATAAATTATGCTTGAAAAGACAAATACCTATACTATGAGGCCCATATATCAGAAATTGTATATAACTTATTCTTATTAGGTCATCCATATATCAATTCGATACTAAAAACAAACACTCCTATGAACCGACAAGATAGGCCTCAAACCAAAAGTTACGATGTATTAAATAAAATGATTAGATTATAAATAATTATAAGATTTCACTAATTATATCTGTTAGTGTGTAAAAAACATATGTTAATTGCAATTGTAAGCATTATAAATTAGTAAATAAGAAGAAATAAAATCAGGGTAAAATAAAAGCCAAAGCCCCCCCATCGAATGACTTAGTAAATATACGCCCAGCTGATATTTGTGATCGCGATTAGAAACAACCTTTAACCATTTAAATAATAACTAATTAACCCATAAATTGAATCATTATAAACAATATGAATGTAAGAAAGTATCAGTATAATCAAAAATTGCCTAATATCCAGAAAAGGTATAAAATACCAGGACTATATACTACAGCGGAAGACGACAGGCACTTCAACAAACGATGCAGAGAAGAGATCCCTCCGCAACGAAAAAAAACCCGCTTGGATATGAAAATTTTTTAGTACCATTGTAGCATTCGACACAGCAAGAAGCCAAAATTCTACCTCCAGAGTTTTTATAATTAATAAGTGTTTTTGATACAGTGAATAAAAGCAGTGCAGACACAGAACTTGGTATATTCTGTCTAATAACAGTTAAACGTTTTTATCAATTTAAAAGGAACCATATTAAGTGCCTAGAACTATTAATTAACTATTACAAGAACTTGAACATTTAAATTCCTTTTTCAAAATTTAATAAACTCTAATTACAATTTATATATGCGTTTTTTAAAATAAAGTAATACAATCATCCCAGCCGAGTGCCCATCCCGAGATTAATTGAACCAATTAAAATATATTTCTAAACCCAAATTTTACTATATAGACTGAGCTAAGCCTAGAGGCATTTGAATGAACATTTATTGCAATTGTATAATTATTAAAGATCAAAGACTAATTAAAAGTATATCAAATATAATTTTGTATTATAATAATTAATAAATAACTGTTTGAAGTGATATTGTTATCTAATCTCTAGTTTTTCATTTAATAATTTTAGACTTAGAATTTAGAAAACTACTCATAAGCAAAATCAAATTTATCTCTATTCCAAATTTAAACTATTGGCTTGAACTAAGTAGGGCCAATATTTAATATTTAAGAGAAATCAATAAAATTTTACAATCTAATTTTAAAGTAATAGTTATGAAATAGCTTCACAACGTGGGGCAAATTAAAGAGAAATTGGACATTCAAATATTCTATAAAAACAAAGTTTATATTGTTATATACTCTTTTGATAATTTTGTAAATTCCAATTATAGAATTCTTCTTCTTTTTTATGCATATTTTTACCACTGTGGGTCGAATATAAATATTTTCACTATACTTCATTGATGTGAAAACTCGACTATAACGAGGAGAATGAGTCGTTGGTAAAATATTATACTTCTTATTGATAAGTATGTCTTAATATTCATGTATAATAAATGTTATTGAAATTAAACATATACTGTATAATATTCCCTCATATATGTAATATCTAATACAGTTTTGAACAGAGGGAAAAGTAAAAATTCCCTAAATTATTATTCTGGACTTGGTGACGTGTTAAAGAAAATATTTATATGCTTCATATAAAAATTTCTATTTGTGATTCATGTATGGGAAAACATTAATTAATTAGTGGTGGGAGGATCACTGTAATTAGTGCCATGTTAAAGGCATAATTTGTGGAATAACTGTGAGTTTTTAACATATTATAAAATATGTGTTGTAAATTGCATGTAATTTACTTAGATACGTATAAGGATAATAAAAAAAAAATTTCTAAAAAAATTTCATTTACGAAAATAATTGAAAAGACATCCCTATCTGTTCCACTTATAATCCATGTGGAAGCAAGTGATCAACACCTAGTAAAGCAACGCTAGACATTAACATAGATTATTTGTTATATTTTGGATAAGGAAGTATAGAACCCTAAATATCACATCTGTATATTTCAAATTTCCTTTTACTTCAGTATTGGATTTACAATAATACAGAAGATTTTTGTATCTATTGTGCAAAAGAGGACGATCAGAAATGTACTATATTTTATTCTTTTCTAAAATGTAAGTCTATTTTGTGGATAAAAGAGATATTCCAATAGGGCTACTTGCTTTACATAATAGATAACCGTGTTTATGTAACTTTATTCTAGAAAAATATGTGAATGACCCCAGTACTCCAAGTTATTCAATAATAATTTCACACTATATTTCTACGCAATTACTTTGTAGCATTACGTTTTTAATAAGTATTAATAAATAAAGCAACATTAAAAATAAAAGATGACAACCTATAGGATCCCAAACAAAATACGTTTTTAACAACCAAATTGTTATTGCTGAAATTTTGTTATTTTCTGAAATTATTGCTGTTTATCAATTATTTTATAACAGATAGTTATATATTCGCCTTACATGAGCAATGGTTACAATATTTTCAAGGGTTAATTTTCCAAATAAATTTCTATATCGTGTATCTTACACTATTAATATTTAAAACACATATTAAATTTGAAAAATGTATACATAAATGGATCAGCGGTATAGTTAAACTGAACGCATTGATTTTGTCTCTTGTTCAACTGAAATATCTTAAATTGAAAAGATTATTATTAATTTGTGGTTACAATTTATAAATACCACTGAGCGTGTAATATAAAATGAGCACATGTAACCTAAACCTATTGCTGTAGTCAATGGCGAATCCCTTACGGAAATCATTACCTATATAAAATGAAAAGAAGAATTGAAACAGATACTCCTAGCAATACTCTAATAGCATCAGGATTGGAAGGGAACAAAAGTTAGTAGACATATTTGAGACCTGATAGATAACATGAAACGGTTTTATCTAAATCAAATTTACACGAATAAAGTTGTGATCCAGGGAAGTCACATCGGGATTGGTAAAAACCCATCTTCACATCAAAGTACTGCCTGAATATACTCGTATTATGTTTAAAGTGTAGACCTGGATTTTTAAAAGATCATATTCATGTTCTCCCATCAATTAATTTTTTTATATATTTCAACATTTTAATATTAATTTTGTACATTTAAATCACTTTAAATACATTAGTGCGAAGTTGAAATGTATTCAAAGGTTTTGCAAAAGAAATTTGTACCTCTTATTAAGATAATTCTGATATGTTCAAAATCAACTAATTTCATATTTAAATTTATTAAATTTCCTTAAGGTTTATTAAACTGAATACATATATTTTATGAAATGCTGATAAAACTATTTACGACATGAATATAATTATCATGTTTGTTTTCGTCAAATATAGGTGTACAACAACATTCAAACCATAAAAACATCTAATTTATTATTTTTTAAATTCTTAAACCGTATGTTGTTATGAAGATGTGGTACACAAATTTCGTATTTTCCAATCCCTATAGTCTTTTGTAAAATATTTATGTTTTGTTTATGATTTGTTTAACGATGTTTAGTTTATGTACTTATCAAAAACAGTTTTCCGAGATAATTGAATACAATATAGTATATATATATATATATATATATATATATATATATATATATATATATATATATATATATATATATATATATATATATAATTTAACATTTAATTCATTACAATATACATGTATAAAAAAATTTATATATGAATACTCATGGGAATGACAGTTTAAACTAGAAAATGGCAGCACAGCGGGTATAATATTTCTTAAGGACAAAGTGACGTAGCAACACGGCTTCAATGGACTCGTTTCGTTGACAGATTAATCCTTTGAGAGCTCTCAGACTGAAGTGATACAACATATATCACTAACCACCAAAGCCACTTTTGTCATACAGATTTACAATGAAAGAGGGTGTTCCCATAGAGCCCAAATAAAGTTCTCACTCTCAGAACATATACAAACCATCAACCATTGAATCAGATTTAACTGTTTACTCCTTTATATATTTAGAGATTATATTTTGAAACATTTCAATATTTTGTGTAAGTACCTTTTTTACCGAATAAATCGTTGTTCCATTAACATATTTCTCTCGTAAAAATAATTTTGAAATTGGAAACACTTCGTATTGTTTCATAAATATTATATTAATTGTTTAATTGCCTAAATCCTTAAAGATGATCCTATTAAAAACAGTTAATACATTTTAAAATGTAATGTTATTCAATTAAAATTAAAACAGCCTAAAATGTTATCGCTAACTATAACCTACATTTTAAATAAAATGTGAATAGTGAAGGTTGGTATGATGTATTCACCTAATACGAAATTGCTTCAATAATAAACGAAAAACTATGCCCTACATAGTAAGTTAATATATGCTATCTGTTATCTAAATTTACTTTATAAATAATAAAGTCAACCCAGAAACATTAAAAGTTTTTTAAAAAAAATATATAACACTAAGAGGGAATCATATTTATAATAAAATTTCCTCAATTTTTTTTAACGAAGGTTAGGATGGTGATTAAAGGGAATTTGGTACTGGACGGTTTCACCGAAATATTGAACATGATATTCCTCTGGAGAGCATTTAATATTAAAGGAAGGGTATGTTGAACCTTTGATGGGGCAAATGGTTTTAATATTGATTGAGAGACTGAGAAGAGCAGAATAATATATTAATAATCTGGACAAAGGCCTTTATACTGAATGGATATTATGTAATCTATAACATAAACTCGTAGCCTACTTGTGAACAGGTTAAATGACTCTCTAAGGTGTAGATCTAACTAAGCTAGTTTTGCAAGATAATGCAGTACTTAATATGACATATTTTAGGCATGTTTGATAAACAAAATATTATACAGCTGTTTGCTTAAATAGAAGAAATATTGGTTTCAAAAATGATACGTGTTAATCTTTATTACACGGATAAAATAAAGCAAAAGCTTAAAGTTTCAAATATTTTAATAATATAAATGAGCTACAATTGTTTCGCCTTGCGGCATCATCGGGCAACTGATAAAATTACAGTTGCCCGATGATGCCGCAAGGCGAAACAATTGTAGCTCATTTATATTATTAAAATATTTGAAACTTTAAGCTTTTTCTTTATTTTATCCTTGAATATGGAGTTTCAACAAGAAATATCTGCTATTACATTAAAGTTGTTAAAAAAATAAAAAAATTAATTACACCTTTAAAATTACAAAACGTTTATAGTTATTTTTTTAAATACGGAACACTAACAACAATTGTACATATAAAAATTATGTGTTATGTTTGTATCCGTTTTCTAAAGTCAAATAAACCATAGAATTTTACCGAATAGGATTTGCTATTAATTTATTATAGTGGCGACTTTGCCACTAGTCACAAGTTTCTACCCAATGTTTCGTTACTCTTATATTAAATATATAAGGTAACGGAAGAGAGGTTTCCATATATTGTCTTTTGTGAACTGTGTTGCTAGGATAGATGACACTATCTTTATGCGTGGGGATAAATGTAAAAATATTTCTATCTTAGTGAATAAATTGATGTTTAACATTGTGTGTTTAATCTTGGGGTGGAAGTTGATTAAAGCAATGTCTCAAACGTTCTCATAGTTCCGAAAGAAAACAAAAGAGAAAAGTGATTTCATTTATAAATCAATAGAATTCATTCAAAGTCCATCACGTACAGAGACATATTAAGCTACTATAAATAAATAGAAATGAGTCTGATTTGAAGTGATTCAGTTCCAACCCAGAAACTTTATCAGTTGTACTTTCTTTCCATTTTCTTGATTATTTTTTTAAGTTTTAGGAAATAGCCTAAAGTTACAATTCTGGTTGATTTCAATTTGAAATTATATTAGATACGATTTTTAAATTTATGCGAAACAGATTTTTGAGCTATGGATCGTAACTAATTTTTTAATTTTCCTAACGTAATCTTGAATTACAAAATTGAAATTATTTACACATAAAAAAACACATAAAAAAGTTATTCTAACATACAAACCTAAATGCTGGAAAAAAAAATGGCATAGTTACAATTAAAAATGTGGAGTGTATTATCATGGTTATTTTTCCACATTTTTGTGTGTCTAGTCGTATTTTCAACTTCAAAAGATTATTTATGTATTTTAATAATTAATAACATGAATCAACGGGAAAATATAAAAATTATTAATTAACGAATACTCCTTTCACGTATAATAAATAATTACAAATATTTAGGTTTCACCAAGTTTAGCTCTCCCTAATAATTAATGAACTTTTTTCATAAACTGTAGAACCGTCCTTCTATTACTTCACACAATTTAATTAAAGTTCCAGAAGATAAAGTTTTTATTGACAGTGGATTTTATTTAAATACTTGTTTTGGAATTAGTTGGTTTTAAATAGAGCTGAAAATTTGACTTGTCCATTTCAGAGATCAGCTGGGGATATTCAATTCAGGGTTAATTCAGTTCCGTTACAGAAGAGTCTACAACATACTCAACCAAAGTGGAACGTTGCGCGATATATGAGTAAAAGTTTAAACCATTACGGTTACTGCGATGAAAATTGAACTTGTATTCGATTCAATGTTTATTTTTTCTCTTACTGTCACAAACAGTCGTTTAATGGCCGTCGTCTGCATTTACTTTTTTAGGCTTTCTAATAACTTGGTATTTTAAAAGATAATCCTGCCATTTCGACGTTGTGTCTAAATAAGCTTCAACTTATTCAAATATAACTAGACAGTGTTAAAGTTACAAGAGAAATACATACTGTAAAATATACATTTTCTCTTGAAAGAAAAATTGAAGTTACTTATAAGAAGAACATTGTAAACCTTACTTAGTATTAGAAATACATTTATGGCTTTCAACTATCTTGTCTCAATAAATCTGCCTTTTTCAATCAACAAAGAGAACGTGCTTTACTCTGTAATGTGAAATCATAAAATGCAAATGAGTGACCCAAATATATTTCAATTATACCTAACAAAAACACTGCAATATTTCCGTCCCTAAGCATTTAAATATTCATAACTTTACTGAAAGGCGAGCAAAAGTACATATTGACATACACCTTCCTTACAATGCATGGTTTATGTCAAGTTTCTTGCTCAATTCGTTTCTGAATGGGAAAGGGTTTAAAACGATTTGACTGACAGCTAGCTGAGTGAGATTGAATGGATTTTGTTTACGAAGTGATTTCTCGACTTTAATGCAAAAGGCGAAGAGAGTAATCATTCTTACGACACTTAATCTAGTTTATTGTAAAAGTTTTGATGTGTTTGGATAAAAATTGACTCTTATTCTAACTATACATATTTGTTCATTTTCTGTAGCCTATTATAGTAATGCGCTATCTAAAGTAATATACTAACCGAGTATTAAAAGGATTAAACTATATAGTATATTTCCACGTCACACAAAAAGCAAATTGAGTGTAAAATCGTTTTTCATAGACGTAATATTTATGACTTATCTAAGTATACATGCTTCATAAATTTACTGAATGAATATTTCTATTTTAATAGTATTAAAAATATAAAAGATGCATGAATTAAACCTTATAACACATTTATTATTTATTTTTTATTAATTTAAATAATAAAATATTTTTAATTCTTAATTTATTTATTCTCAAATTTCCGTAGACAAAAATAAACAATTGGATCAGCCCTTACAGTAAGCTTACAAGAGTGTGAGATGTGTTGCGGTCCTTAAATGTAAAACAAGATAAGGATCTAAGGTAAGATAATTGTTTTCTACGAACGTTATTTATTTTAAAACACAAATAAAATACATTATATTATAATTCAACTGTAAAATGATTTCATTCGACATTTTGAACTTGTATACAAATAAACTAATATAATTTACTATAAATAACGCAAAAATCGTCTGACCGAAGCCAATAGATTGAGCTTTATGGAAATCAAGGAATTGATCAAGTTATTGCTGGTAGTTTCTACAAAAAACTACTCTTATTTCAAATTATATTATTTTTAAGGAGATTGCTGTAATAGTTTTATTTTGTTACTAAAATTCAGTAATGAAATCACTTTATAATTGATCAAGTTAATACATTTAAAAAATGAAAACACAATGACGTTCAAATGAAATCAAAATTAACTGTACATTACTTGATCACAATCAACTTAGGCTATAACAATCATTTAATTATACTTACACCTAGAATATATATAAACTTAGAATAAAAGGAATGAAATTTAAATGAAATCAAAACCTATTTCTGTAATTTCACATACTTTAAAAACTTTCTGTAATATGGTCGTACGAATATTTATTATATGTCTTAGCAGATTTATATCTTAACTTTCGTCATATATTACTGTAATCGGAGACTTACGTTAACAGTTGACAGAAACCAAGCAAATATATTATATGGAAAGAGTATTTCTTCGCTCCCAGAAACGTCAAAACTTATAACAATGGACTTGTTGAATGTCGTAGGAATGATTGCTTTTTTGCCTTTTTCTAAAGACTTGAGAAATCACTCCATAAGCAAAAGCAAAACTTTTATAATCTTACTCGGTCTCCAATCTATCAAACTGTTTTAACTTCCCATTTAATAGGAATCGATTGGAGAAATTACCTACCTACATGCTACGTAACAAAAGTTTTGTTGCAATTTACTAATTAATTGGTGATGAGGAGATAGTAATTAAAACGTTGCCTTGTTTTACTTTAAAGTATTTGTTATAGATTTACTCTACTCAGTACATCCCGATAGATTGTCCGAGTGGTATTAAGAGTCTATATTGGAGACGCCACTCTTAAGAACGCAGTCACTGACGCCGCTTTATACGTTGCTGTTTTATGACCTCGCAATAGGTGAGCTTATTTTACAGCTTTACTTCATGGTAAATTACAATTATTTTTGCAACAAGTATCTGTTCTATAATTCCTATACATAACATATGGTCGATTCTTCTTTCTAAAATGCATAATTTCGGTTTTTTATGAGGCAATTTTTAGAACATGGAACTATATCCAGAGACTAACTATCCACATAATTAAATTCAGCTTCATCTGTAACTCTTCTATAAATCGTGCTCTTATCATTGATCCCCGACCAAGAAAGTGTACTTTGATAACTCTATCTTCATCATATCATCATTGACATTATTTCATAAGCATACCCACAGTATAGAACACTGAGCAGCTCTAAGTATCAGCATTTGGTAACACTTTCTTTCTTATGTAGAATTATCCTGTCTTTGAGATACTAATTTATTATTTCAGGTATAGGTCCATACTTTAGGGAAACTACATCGAGTCTTGAACGTGTCCTTGCATTTGAATAGGGTTTGAACTGGGTTCGTATTTCATCTTTTGTCCCTTTATTTCAATAGCTTTACATCATTCGATTAAACAGTCAGTCTCAATCAATTACTCAAGCATTTTTTTATATTCATCCTGACATTAATTTGATTTTTTGAATCAAATTTGCAATAATAGTCAATTAAGGTTCATTCAGTTCCTCTCCGTGTGTTCTATCATATTTTTTTTAGAACTTCAATTCTATTCTGCTGTAGCAGCAAAGATCTCAATAATTTCCTGACTTTATAAAACAAATCTAGTATCTCTCATTTGCTCATTGGTGTTATAACCGGTCTCAAGTTTTGCCGAAGAAGCCAATTTTACCAACTGTAGTGTCCCCGTAATAGTTCTTACACGGGCCTGGTCAATCACCGCGTGTGTTTTCCAGCCATTGCTTAACGAACTATAACGATGCTCAACTATAACCTGCTCAATCACAACATCTGCCTCGTGCAGATTCTTGAATCCGTCACCATGTCTAGAAACACTAATTTCTTTATTTAATAATATTTCTGAATATATTGATACATAGAATTTGTGTATAAAATATATATTACTATTTTGGGTGATTTTTTTTTTTAAAAAAGGATCAATTTACCTTTTTTTGTAAAATTTGTTTTTTAAAAAGTAACAAATTTATTTATTTTTCTAAATATATTTACAAATATTACACAAAACTTTTGTATATCTTAGAAATTTTTGTAAGCTACTGATTTTGGGTGATACAGGTTTTTCTGAAAAATAATAACTTCATTTTTTGATATCTAACATACTTACTCCAAAACCGTTAAAAAGAAAAATATTACATAGATGAATTCTATGCATCTTTCTGAGAAATATGATGTCTTATAAGTTAGGTTTTGTATAAAAATAATATTTTTTATTAATTTTTAAACAAAGTGAATTTATTGCGCCAGTTGAAGGGTTAAGCTCATGTTCATTCATCATTTTATTGTACTCTTTCGGGATTTATTCCCCTCATGTGTCTTACCGTTGAAATCAAAATGTTCATCAGCCGTTATAACAGTTTACCGGTTTTCACCTAGAAACTTTAGACCGGTGTCCTAACAAGGAACTATACAGAGTCACATAAATCAAGTTTCTTTGAAAGGTGCTCTTGTCATTGGTATACTGTATCACTCTTTGATAATAGTCCTCGTGCTTGTGACATATATTCTAAAGTTGGTTCAATTCATTGAATTAGGTTTAGCAATCAACAATAATAAATGTTTGAAGAAATACTTAATACCGTTTAATCTTTAGTGAAACTATTCTGAAAACAATTGGGTTGTAAAATTCCACCATATTTTGAAATATATACGTTGATATTTAACATATCTTATTCTCAATATCACGGTAATAACAATTATTATGAATTATCTAAACATTCAGTCACATTTTTAGTCAATGAAGGAAGATGTAAGTAGGAATACACAAACAATTATATACACTTATATTTGACTAAATATATTTTCATTTCATACTTATTTGGTCTCATATTCCTACCAAATAATAATAATTCAGTTTTGAAAACCAAAGATTTTCTTCTAAAAGTGAATTGTAAGTAATTCAACTCTATATTTTTCATATATATATATATATATATATATATAATATATTAATATCTGTAACATTATGGTAAATAATACGTTAGACTTCTTTAAAAAACTGCACACTTTTATTTATTATTGTGTCTTGTTATGGCTATAAATTGAAATTTTCTCCCTCTCTCTCTCTCTCTCTCTCTCTCTCTCTCTCTCTCTCTCTCTCTCTCTCTCTCTCTCTCTCTCTCTCTCTCTCTCTCTCTCTCTCTCTCTCTCTCTCTCTCTCTCTCTCTCTCTCTCTGTCTCTCTCTCTCTCTCTCTCTCTCTCTCTCTCTCTCTCAAGAGAGAAAATTTCAATTTATAGCCATAACAAGACACAAATAAAAGTGCGCAATTTTTTAAAGAAGTCTAACGTATTATTTACCATAATGTTACAGATATTGTGAAAACTATAATAATACCGAGATAAACTTTAATATATTATACCTTTCCATTTTACTATAATAATAATACTGTAGATTATATAAAATAAAATTAGAAACAGATACCTGAATTTAATCCAAAATTGAAGAAGGTGGACTTCATGAAATCGAATGCATGAATGTTTATAATAAATAGATGAACAATCAGAACTCTTGGATGTGGAAGTAATTATACAAAGTCCTGAGGGAATGATGTCCAGTTAAATGCAAACATCTCGTTGCCAGGCATGCAATTAATCGATACGCCATCGTTTTAATGCAATTAGAGGGGAAACATTTAAAAATACGCAAATACTTAAAAAAATACAAATGAGAATATGTATTTATTTTATTAATAAAACGTGGTACATCAGATTGTCAGATTGTATTCATTTTAATTAATTGAAAATAATTAATTGTGTAAGAAATTGGAAGTACATCAGCATACAAAATAATTTTCATTTTTACAATACGTATGCATGTTTTTGCTATTAGGCGATTTATTATATCTGTGATTTTATTATTGGACAATATTAATCATCATCTGCTTTTAATAAGTTATGACATCTTCAAAAATGTTTTATTTAAAATTTTTACAAATTTAATATTTAAATCATCAGGTTGATTTCCATAAGGTAGATTATATTTAATTGAGGGGATATGGATTTGAGACTCATACACATTAACCAACTCTAACTGTGCTTTGCAGTACATCTATAATTTTCAATGAATCAATTAGGATCAGCAGTATTCATTCAATACGAGAATCACTATCATTCTTTAGTTATTGAGTCTCTAACATGAGCTTTACCTTTTGTCACTAACAAGTAGAATATTTATGGTAGAGTTTCAGGATTGTTTGCATATTCTCCAATATGTCAAAATTTAACTATTTTTTTTTCTGAAATGGCCAAATCGAAAACTATAGACACTCGTATAAATTTTTCGGCTAATGTTTATCCAGAGTAGTTCAATCCCAGACATAAATGTTACTTTCTGGACCATTTTGTAATTTCACAATTTCACTATAAGTCGGTAATCTGCTATTTACAGAGATAGCCCCTTGTCCTGTGGAAGTTATCAGCCTCTCTTGACAGCTATTCTATACTCTTGATGGTCTAATCCGTCTGTTTTCTGGTATTCATTCATCCCAGACTACTTTGATATGAAACATATTTTAATCACTAAGTCATTGTAATAGCAAGTATTTTAAGGGTTCTAAATAATCAGTCACATTCTTAGTCGGTTAGCAAAATTACATTACTAAGACCTCCTCTACACGAATTCTATACTATAGACACTCGTGAAGATTTTAACTGTTTTCTGGTATTCAACCCAGGTGCGTATTTTTAAGACTGAAAAATATGTATATGTTTCAACAACATTCCCACAAAAGTATTGTTAATGTTTAGGATGAACTGTAAGCATATTTGGCCATCTGGCTAACAGATACAGTTAATATGCACCTAACTATGTGAGACTAAAGTAATCGTACATTTACAAAAACAAAGATGACCGAGGTCTCATATTGAAAAAGTTGAGATAAATTTAGGTTGGCATTCAGTGACTACTATCTTTCTAAACGAACTGTGTACTACCAAATCAGATTTCTGTCCTACAAACAATCCATCTGTGTGCAATCGCAGGTGGGTGCCGTCAGTTATCGGATCATATTCATCTGTTTAGTCTTTTTGTAAGGAAAAGTTGATGTAAAACATTATATTTAGTACAAACTCTGTTTCCATACCACCATGTGGTATGTCTAACACCAAGTTTTGTCGGAAATGTTTCTGCTATAGTGACTTGTTCTAGACTTGCAAGTCTACCAGAAGTTAAAAAACTTGGGCCGGTAAGCAGATATCTCGACCTTTAATCTCATTAAGATATCCAGTGGCGTGGCAGAAGATTAAACAGAAACTTCATAGCAGCTATGGGGATGTTCACTTGGGGTGGTTGTACAGAGATAGGCCGGATTTAGTCATCGTTTTCTGAGTTTTGTAGTCTATCTTACCTGGAGCCACCTCATTTCAAAAAAGTCACCGTAAGACACCTTACAACCACACAGTAAACAAAAGGGTTGATTCAGCACGTTGTCTGTACACCATCAGCGCCAATTAAGCTTTGTTGAGAACTTCATCCAGGTGATAATTCTAATAAAACTAATAATCCAAGATTAGAACAAGATACGTGACCGACTTGAAAATTCTGAGCTGAAGATTTCACAACTTTAGCCGGAATGGAGAATTCCAGTTCTTTTTATTAGTGATCGGAATAATAATTGTAAGGCTGTATTATAAATTTTCTCAGCATAATAACAATAAATAATAAGCCAATTTCATTTCATTACCAACAACTTCTTAAAACTTGCCCAGAACTATCAAAAAATAAATTTTCCGCCTATCTGTAAATGTAAATTCCAACTGCAAATATTCGTCAAAGAGGATTTCAACTACCAATAATTAACATTAATTACCATTAAGAGGGTAAGAAAGCCCTTCTTTTATTACAAAATTTAAAACACTTTTGTTACTGTAAAATGCATAAAATATATTCAAATAAGTAAAATTGCACAATTTAATTCTTTACCATATTATTTTAATGTCTGATATTATTTATGTATGATATGTCGGTTGTGTTAACCTTGGTCGATTAAATTATTTTCTTTCAATTTGTTTATCAACGCGTTGATTAGTTTATTTTCATTAAAGGTTTTATATGAAGTGTAACAATAAAGAAACTACAAAACCTTCAAAAATAAATCAACACATTGATTCCCCCCCCCATCTTTTCAATGTAGTAGCACCATTTTTGTGGGTATATAATGTTTTAGTGTAAGGCGTTGATTGTTATGTATAACTTGTAATCTTTAACTTAATATTAATCTAAAGGAATCTAACAAAATTCAGTTTCGTCCGACATTGCATAAATGACTTTTCGTACAAAAAAAAACTTGATTTTGTAACAACGTTGAAAATACCATGTTTAAAATCTGGTACTTGGTTGAGAACTCTGGAAAGTAAAATATTTATACTCAAATACTTAAATTGATCTTCGAAATGAGACCACATCAAAGATCCTATGTATATTTTAGTTTTAGTTTACCTCTCACATCTGAATGTACTCTCACATCTGCGTGATGGATCTAGTCGTAATTAACGTAATTATTTACAATTTATATAGTTCTATCTTGTTTCTTTTAATGTTTCAATAGATGGGCCAATTTTTGTAATCAATATAATATAATAATTTATATTTAAATGAGAATTAGACGAGCTACAACATTTTAAAGTCGTCTCTTTTATTCAATAAAATAAAATACTTTCCTTAACAAAATGCGTTGGACTAGTTGCTGACATTATTTCATATAATATATACGAACTTGTCTTACATTATTTGATAAAATTTTAATTACATTATTTACACTCTACGTTTCTCAAATGTTCAACGTTGCACAACTTCGGTAGATTCTTCCTTAACATTTCAAACTCTATTGAGAGTTTGTTAAAATTTAAATGAAAATCTTAGAATTTTCTGAAACTTAATTTTAATTAAAACTTCATGTTTACATTTACTTTACTGCCACTGAAAACTCTTGTTTCAGAGTAATCTTCTTTTATGATTCTACATAATTTCAAACGCTAAATAATGTTTCATATCTCAAATAACTGAGAAAAAATATAGAATCTAAAATAAAAACGGTATAAATGTTCATATGATAAAATGACATACTAATATAACATATATGAAATGTCTGCTTTTATAGTACTAAGAATATTGTTACCATGGAAAACAATATACCGGGTGAATAAAAAGTCAAGACCCCCCCTCTAATATTTTTCGAAGTAAATATACAGAGATATCGTTTTGGTGGTCGTGCAATCTTAGCAGGAAGTTTCATTTTATGATTTTGAAAATTTTGTGTGTCCCCCAAAAATGGGGGATTTCGGGGGCAACTCAAATTTTTAAATGTAAACCCCTTTCAAGTGACACCTCATTTCGAAGTGTTTAAAAAAACTTAAAGAATGGTGAAAACCAGAGTTCGCTATCTCTTCTCTATCAAAAATGGTAGCCCGTCAAAAGTTATTGAAGTCTACACAAAATTTCATCCTTATAAAATTCAGCTTGTCCATGAGTTGAATGAAGATGATCCAGAACGTCGTCTTCAATTTTGTGAGGAAATAGAAGCTCTAATTTTAGCTCATCCATTGTTTATTCAATTGAAGACGACGGTCTGGATCATCATTATTCAACTCATGGACAAGCTGAATTTTATAAGGATGAAATTTTGTGTAGACTTCAATAACTTTGACGGGCTACCATTTTTGATAGAGAAGAGATAGCGAACTCTGGTTTTCACCATTCTTTAAGTTTTTGTAAACACTTCAAAATGAGTTGTCACTTGAAGGGGGTTTACATTTAAAATTTTTGAGTTGCCCCCAAAATCCCCCATTTTTGGGGGACACTCAAAATTTTCAAAATCATAAAATGAAACTTCCTGCTAAGATTGCACGACCACCAAAAGGATATCTCTGTATATTTACTTAGAAAAATATTAGAGGGGGGGGGGTCTTGACTTTTTATTCACCCGGTATAATATCAAACGTAATTGAAATATCAATGATGTTATATAAATACTATAACAGTGTATTTACTAATTTCTGTTATAATTATCAAATTACAAGATTACACTAACTCTTTAAATTATTTTGGGATTTACGGGTATAGTAGGTCAGAAAATACCCAATTCATAATTTGGGAGACAATGCTAGATGGGTAGTTTTAACAACGAGTATGATGGAATTGGGACAGATTATAGGTAAAACATATTTCCTATATTTGTATGAAAAATCATTTTAAATATGCGCGTAAATATTACAACTTTTATTTTTTAATTTTTCATGTAATTCCTGTAACATACGGATTTTGTTTTGTTGATTTATTGTTATATTTTACATAGAATAAATACAGTTCTCATAAAAAGAAAACGTAAATATGAATTATTTATATTTCGAACTAATTATAATTTGATTTCAAATCGCTATTGGAGAATTTTATACCTAACTTTTATCTCAGACTTAAACGTGTTTGTTGTGTACAAAAATTAACTTTGCATTAGTTTAAAAACGATTTTCCTAAAATTGATTTATATAACGACACAGATATTGATCTAACTAACATTTAACATTGGAATAATATATCAACTTTATAGACCTATAGTTGTTGAAATTTCAATATCCAAATTAATGAAAAGTTTCAATGACTAAATCAACATCCACAGCTGCTATATGCACACAAACTCTACTGACAGTAAACAGTGGAAAATTTGTTGTGAATCATCAGTAGGGTTTATGTGGAGCTGATAATAATTAGTCATTGAAACGTAGTCTTGTATTTGTGTTTCACAAACAAAGTGTTTTTTTGTGGTAAATTGCGTTATCATTTATTTGGGAATTGGAATATTACAACAAAAATTATTTCTTCGCTGATTTATCGTTAACGATTTTTGTCTTGTGTTCATTGATATAATATGATTATTTCAAATTTACTGTTGAAATTTACATGAAGCTAAAACTAACTAGTTACATTCAAAATCGCTGAGAAAATATTCCTTTCTGAACCATATAATTAAAATAATTTTTTTTGTTTAGTTTATAAATTGTGTTTTCACAATGATTAACACAATAATTGAAGTTAGACTATTCAAGGCTATTAAAAACACTATATAACAATTTCAACATTGTTTAATTCTCGATAATTTTTTTTTATGAAACTTACTTTCCAAATGTAAGTTAAGACAATGGTTTCAAATTTCCTTTCGATATCACACCAATACTAATCTAACTAAAAACAAATACTTGTCTTACTTTAACTTTTGTTGTTGTTTTAAGCCTCTGTTTACCAAACTTCTTGTTTTTTAATGTTACATTAGATGCTAATTTTGGTACTAACAAAGCTTTTTTAACTACTTCAAAATTGCAAAAATTCATTGAGGAAAACTTATTTATTTTGTTTCTCAACAGATTAAAAAACAAAATAATTACTTTTATTTTTTCGGAAGCTAATTAAATATGATATTTTTTCATAATGGTTTGAATTATTGTAATGGTCCTAGTATTTCGGTATAGGCGTATCGATGCTTTTCGACGTTTTTATTTATTAGCGACACATATATAGCATTTTAAGAATTAAATCTATGCTTTTAAATGTAAATCTCTCTGTCTTATTTCTTTTTATTGTCATACATGATCTCACGATTACTGATATAATAGGTCTTAGAGTATTGAATCATGGGAAGTATTTTCAACAGGCACCCTAATGTCAAAAAAGACACTGAGATCATATTAACGGATTCTGAGAGTATTTTCCAGCCTTTGTAATGTACTATGAACTGTATTCTCACAACCTTGACCTGACTGGTACGGTTGTTGACTTACATACAAAATCATGGTTCCGCTTATATGTTTCTCTATAAGTTATTGCAGTTAATTCAGAATAAAGGCATTTAATTTATCGGTCAACCAGCCTTAGCCTCAGCATAAGAGGGATTAGGAATGACTACTACTCTGGCTGCCTTCCAAATTTAAGGTACTTATCTATTGACTAGAATTACCCGACACAGTCTGGCGTGTTTCCCCTTCTGCAGTGAAATCGAAAAAATAAAATGTGGAGAACAGTGATTTGAGACGGTGAAAAAAAAAATATACCGCCTAATTTTGTCAGTATTTACTATTCGGTTAGCGATAAACGAGTTATTCCTAGTTGGAACTATGCAGGAAATGTCTGACAATATAACCTTATATGTTCTTTTGATAACGGAGCCAGTAAAGAGTTTTCAGAGTAAGACTTCAACGGTTTAGTTCCCTTTCTCTGTAAACTTACCACCTGTTCCAACGAGACTTCCTATTGGATTTCTGAAATGATTTTACAAAGGTGTTACTTGTGCACGACTTCCAATCAAATTATCCACAGATCTTTCACTGAGCTATTAATTTTGCTTTATAATATTTTTATTATACTTGGTGAGGGACTGTTTATAAGTGTTCGATTTACCGTAGCGTATAGCTATGTTAAACAAAAGCCTGACCTGTCTACTTTGGTCAGAAAGTGATTTAGTCCACCCCTTAGGTTGACTTCCAATTCATGATCTTTCTAAGAGATACATTTTCATGTATGGAGTCAACAAAAATATTAGCCAACCTATATAACTGCGAGCTTCAATTCTATAGAATATAATTAGATCTCCCAAACACCTGAAACGTAATTTAATATTTTATTCGTGCGCCCATCATCTGGTGTTCTTTAATATTAAGTTCATTAATAATCTGTCTATGACCCGATATAGACAGCTAATCTGACATACTGTGTAATTACAGAATTACTTTGATTTCAATTGGAACCATAACCTCAATTCTAATCCAGTAACAAAAAGGTAGGTGTATTTCCTTTATGAATAGTATGAAGGATAGATGCTGTAATATAATAAACTAAAGACTCACCTCTATTGCAGGCATCACTGCTTCCTCACACCGTGTGATGTTATTTGGCATCTGACCCTACCAGGAGTTCAACGTCCCTGAACACACAGTTACTCTACCACATTATTAAAGTTTTCGGGTGGAGGATTATCAGCTAAAAAGTGTGGGAAGTAAGAGGATGAGCAAATCAGTTTCCGACTTCTTGAGCCCACCCGTAAGTGAATGATTACCACTCATATATCTCTAGAATATTAAGAAGATAATACAAGTATATCTCCACTGATAGATAGCCCTGCAATTCTGTCACCAGTCACTCATAGTTTTTGTATTAGAGCGACATGGACTTGTTCCTGCTTAATCAGCCTTAGTCTTATGAAGGTTAGTTTTAACTACACGCACCAATCTTTGGAATGGGGACGTACCTCAACTGCAGGATAATTCAGCACTCCATGAGTGGCTACGTTAAAGAGGTTGTAGAGTAGATTCTACAGGGTTATTCTCAACCTTTATGTCCTCCACTTCCACCAGGTTACTTATCCTTGATTTGTGTTTTGTAACTTCCCGAATGTGAATTACTTTTTCTAGTTTTGTTCAGTCACTAAAAAGCTCACAAGGAGCTAAGGACATAAACGTCCTCCCATACTGAGCCCTACATGTATATTTAATGCTAGGTTAAAACTTGAGATTGCCTTGTATCCAGAGTTCTCATATTCAAGATTACGCTTTCCCTTAGCCATGTGACCATTCATATGGTGCTCCGCCTTGGATTGGGTTGGATAGTCCTATATTTTCGTCAAATCGATTACGCGTAACAACATTCAGCCATATCAGAACGTTGCCAAATCCTCACCAATTGGAGGCGTGTAAGTCCGTACTTAGTACAGCACTCACACCCCCACACTATCAGGCCCTCAAGTGAGTAAATTTGGCAAGAATGCATGTACGATCTCTTTGCAGAATTTGAAATATAGAGGTAAAAATACAAAATGCTAATATTACGTTTCTACTACAGCATTAATTATTAAAGTTTGAAAGTCGGTGTTTTAAGGCTGTCCATTACTTTAAGTATGGACAATTGAAATGTATATATTAATACATTCTGATTTGCAAAATATTCAAATTATATTTAATTTCTGATTTCTACCCACATTTAGAACTTAACTTTTACTTTTAAGCGAATAAAGGCTCTGGTCCACTTAGTGAAAGTGTGGGTGCAAAAATTGTAATGGCCACACTTCATTTAGATATATAAAAAGTATGTTGTTACGCAAAGAGAGCATCTGAATTCACGAATAATAATTTTACCAATTCATATATGTCACATGTAACTTTTATGATGACCTTAATAGTAAACTAGTTTATAATTAGCCTAGGTTATCCTACAAATAATAATAACCATATACGTTTTAGGAAAATTAATTAATTAAAATATAATTTGCCTAGTTACATGCGAAGCCGTCAGTCCAGATAGTGTAGGAGGATAAGTCGGTAAAATGGGAAGGACAATATCGAAAATGAAGGTTTGTTTGCAATAAACGAACAGACCCTTAGTATTATAATCTCTGTCAAAGGAATTTATTGCGGAATTTTCTAAAAGTTCAAATTTTGCTGTTTATTTAACGTTTTATTTGTCAGTTTGAAAAAACTTTACGATAAATGGGCTATAAGTAAACAATGAGGTTTCTGCTAATTAAATAAAATAAATTAATTAAATATTGTGCAATTAATGGATGGTCTGAAAAAATTTTTAATAAAATATCTATTTTACTTATCTTGATTTAAAAAAAAAAGGAAAAATGAATCAGTCAATTGTTGATCAATTTGCATTAGTATAAACAATTTTTATTCTGATGGAAATAGATTATTTAAAATGCATCAAATTATAAAACTAATGTCACAGAAGCTTTCAAAACATTGTATTGAGAAGGTAAGAATTTTAAAATCTGATAATAAGTGCACTATACTTTAGCACTTTGTATTATAGACTTTCTTATTGAGCACATTGAAAAATGTATCTTGAACGGAAATATTCCTATAATTATTACAATATTGAGTGAAAACACTATTGTAAGGCTTAGAGATATCGCTACGAGATGGTATACGTAGGCAGAATTAATTAATTACATTACTTACAATTACACGCTTAAAAAATGATTACAAAGCACAGTACCGTATAATTGATGTAATAGGGAATTATCAGACAGGAGCATAATAAATTTCCTGTTATTTAGGAATGTTTGAGTAAACCTCTTTAGTGTTTTTAACCTCACTAAACTCACTTTATGCCTCTTCAGTGATTTCTGGCACACTTTCATTCTTTTTTTTGAAGTGTAGACTCTTATTATTTTATTGTTCAATAATCCAGTGCAAATCCTAAATTTAGCCCTCCATATACGAAGCTACCTTAGCTACAGGTATACCAAACTATATTAAAATGGGTCCACCAATAAACTATACGTATCAATGTATTTATTTACAAATTTCTAGTGTGAAAACGTATTGGTATGTATTTATAAGATCCTAAGATGGAAAATATGGAATTATATCAAAATATGGTTTAACCAAGAGACTAAAAAAACAATTTCATATTGCATGGCGCGAAAATTTGCATTTATATTAAAACAAAGATCTGAAGGGCGGGGAAATCATGTTTGTCTCTGCGTATCAGAAGTATTTGTTTTAAATATAAAAACATATCAAGAAATCTTTTAAATTAAAAGGAATAAATAAATTGTTTTTACTTATTTATCACCAGAACTAACTTGCATATTAACATATTTTAGATCCGATATTATAAGCTAAATAAATAGATTAGTATGAATATGGTAGTTTGAAGCCATGGATAAATCCCTTTTGGAGACGTGGATTATTAATTATTGTTTCTTCAGACAGTAAGTTTTGTTTCTGATATATTAGTCTGACTATCAATAATGCGAAATAGGTTTTACTGTTTTAAAAATATTTTCTTATATCTAAATAACATATTTTGTAAAACCGTAAAAGTTGACCTTGTTGGATTAAAAACGTATCAAATTTAAAATTAGTTTTTACATTCAAGTTTATGAAATGATTTCAATTAACATTTAAATATATGCATAGTTTTGTAGGAGTGGCAAAAACTGTTTTTTCTTTCATTAATAATTTGTTATTGAACTAAAAGTACTAAGTAACGGTCATTGAGATCACGATGTTTAACAGTCCCCTAATTACAATGATATCTAACATCTCGTTTCACATCAATAACAACTTTTTTTACACCCAGAACTATTTCAGAAATATTTAAACTGACAAATTGTCACTGTTTACAATATAGTTGTCAGAATAGTACAATAGAGAATAGTAGAAGCTGCACAAAAGTTGACAAAAAATGTTGATGTGAAACAAAAAATAATACACAAAAATAGATTACAAGTTTTTGTGACCAGAATTGGAGGAATAGTGCCTAATCTGTTAAACTTTAATAATATTTAGCCGTGAAAAAAGAACGATAATATTCAGATACAGTAATCGAATGTACGAGAAAAAATTTTTAATTTATGATTGATAAAATAACTATCATATTTTATATTTTTACGTGATTAGTTATCAGTTACCTTCAATATAATTGACATTAAGTTAAACATAAGACTTTTTTGAAATTTTATAAATATCACAAAAAATAAAAAAATACTCCATGTTTGCGAATTGACCATAAAATACTAAAATGCATTCAGTATTCCAACGTGTAATATATTCATTATATTGAGATATGTTAGGATAGATGATAATATTTAATATAAGTTGGTTTTTAAATAAAAATGTATATAAATTATTTTAAATAATATATGCTTAAAATATATATACATGGTGAAGGGTAAATAGTGTTTAGTGTTGATATAATGCATTTTATTTGATTTTTTTTACTTCAAATACTCTTTTCTCTACAACATTTACTCTCCCTATATAAAATATTAAAAAATATAATACATCATTCAATAATTACAATGTATACACATTTATTTTCTTTCTTAATAAATAAGATCTCTTTATTTGTTTCTTAATCATGATTTAAAATTTAACTTTTTACTAAAATAAATTCATATAAAATGGGAATTTCATTTCTAAGTAATGTATATTAGGAAAATGGAAGCATTTATTAGTAAAACTTTCAAAGCATTTAAAGCTTAGGAACGAGGGTTTAATGAAATACGAATAAGACTTTCAATTCCACAGTTACTTATTACCAACTCAAGTTTTTGTTTTACTTTATTTAAATTTAGTTAGCAAGTTATAATTATAAATATATTACAAAAAAAACTCAATCGTTTGTAAAACTCAATCGTTGCCGCTTTAGATGTAAATTCAAATATATTATTTAACATTAACAGTTAATACAAAGGTTTTTTATTTGATAACTTTGACTTATTTCATGTTCTTGTCTTTATATTTACTTATTAGTCACCATTATATCTTTCAGGAATTTAAGTAGACATTATGACTAATATCATTTTTTTTAGCTTATATTTGGGGATATGGCTTCTGAAAATGTCAAATTATATTACTATTACTACTACCCTCAAATATTTATATTTTCTCATTTTTAACATGAAGGCTATAACATATAAATAATAATTAACATCTGTTCTTGTAATTATGAATGGTCAGACATAACAGATTGTGGTTTGGCCGAAAAATTATGATTTTAATTTTCGTTAAGTTAATTTGCGAGATTACAAATAATATCGACAATGTAAACATTCTAACGAAATCTCTAGGTCACCCACCTCTTAAACAAAATTTTAAAAAAAATTCAAACTTCAACATATATGCCAGTTGAGTAGGTGTAAGTCGAAAAGTGAAAAAAAAACAAACATCAATTAAAAGAGATATTTATAAATTTAAATTGGCCATAGGGTTACTTTGCTTGTACCCCATAAAAACGATGTCAGTCATATTTGATTAAATTTAAACTTTCCTTCGATTACATATTCCTATCAAGCAATTCACATATATTCCAATATGTGAAATTTGGTTACTTACGGGCTACATCTGAATAATATGTGAGAAGCAACGATTACAATGGTGTGTGTGTGTGTTGCAACGCACCACCCCGTACAGAGATTGAGGTGGATTCTTATTGGGGAACGAGGTCCTCGCAAGACCTTATCAGGGAACTCCGTATTTTTTAAGGTAGAGATTGCTTCTTCGTTGCCTACACTTAAGTCCCTAATAAAGCTCTTAATTATATATTAAACACAAGATCTAACACTATTAATTCAATCAAATCTTATGTTAACATATTATATATAAACATAATATATATCAATTTCACTTTCTTATTCTACCTTACCTTCTTATTACTCCAGACTCTTTCTCAAAGGTGTGCCCTTTGGAACTAATTTAACTCATCAAATCAAAATTGCTCTTTTTCTTTAAAATTTATTTCTGTGAGCACTTACTTCTTTTTTAATATATTTGGAATTTAGAAATCAATTGTGAAGGATTGTTATAAACAAAATACAAAGTAGTGATTTTACAAATTTATTTAGTCTGGCACAATTTAAATCAATATGAGAAAACTCCTAGATTTAATTAATAAATCTTTTACAACAATTTATAGCCGCCTTTTTCTACTATTTGATTTTAAAAGTTTCTTCTCAAGACAAATTTAAAAACACTTATTCTATGTAAATCTAACAACACTTAACCTAAACAATTTATATTCTTATTCTATACAATTTTATTAATCAAACCCTTTATTTATTTTGACCAATCTGTTACTTTTGTATCTTTGAAAAATTGACTGTAATTGACTTTACGATTTGTTTCTTTATTTTATTTAATTAAAAAATTGACTTTACTATTTGTTTCTATACTTTATTTAATTGAAAACTTGACTCTAATTGACTTTACTATTTGTTTCTTTACTTTATTTAAATTTTATTATTTGATTATATTAACGTTAAAATTTTGGGCTATTTTTTCAAGTTTAATAAAAAATTTTATTTATTAAAATGCTTGATTTATGCAGTACATTGTTTGTGTGAATTGCACAAGTCCGTTCGTATTCTTAGGATTGTAGTGGATGCTGAAGATCTTCTTCAGAGCTGTCTCCTTCCTGAAATCTCCAGAAGTCCTGTTCCTGCTGAATCTTCTTTATTCTGCGATGACGACAATTATTATTGGTTGGATATTTGCCGGAGTCCGTAGTAAAGATCTCTTCTATAAGTTGAGTCTGGATGTAGTGCTGTCTTAACAAAGGCCGACCCTGCTTGGATATCGTTCTTAACCCTGAGAAGTACTGAACACTGACAAATTTTATATATACGACAACTCCTCTTCAGACTTATGAAAAGCGTGTGATCTTTCTTGATGCTGGTACGAGACTGTCGAACTGACCTGCTAGAAATCAGCTCGTCAAAATTTGTGCTATACAGGATAGCCAACTTCTTCTATTTTTGTTCTTCTTTTATTTATTGATTTATTTAAGTTTCCTTACGTTAATTTAGTTTTTGTCGAACTCCTTTTGGCTTATCCTATCATTACGTTGTTATCTCCACTGCTTTCGATGAAATTTTTTTATTATTTTAGTTAATTTTATTTGTAAAGTTTGTTATTATATTGTGCTCGACTTGGCAATCTTGGCAATCTTCCCCCTCTTAGCGGTGATTGTCCCTTCTGCGCGCGACCTTGGACTCATGTCAGTACATGAAAACTTTGGTTTTTGGCTGTTGATTTCTTCAATTCGTCATAACTCTCGTTCGCTTCGTTCGATCTTCTTTTTGATGGTCTCATTTTGAAGCCCCTTTGTTACTGATTGTTTTCAAACTTTGTTCGAAACGATACAACCTTTGTTTCTCCTGTTATGATGAATTGAAGATTTCGTGATTTTTTCCAATTTACATTTTGAGTTTTTGGAAAATCTTAAATTTTTCTTTTTGAACGGTGTTCCTTTTATGTTGAAAGTCCCAAAACTGTTCCCCTCTTCTTCCTTGCTTCATTTGTTCACAAGTTATGGCACTTTTTGCATGTTTGATTATTAATTGGTTTATTACTTTATTGTGTTTAATTAAATTTATTTTTTGTTTTGAGTCTTATTATTATTTATTGGTCTTAGGATCATATACTGTTATTATTAGTTTTTTGATTACATTTGTTTTAGAAAAGTTTTCCGTTTTATTTTAGTTATAACTTTTCAATTATTTATTTGACAAGTTTATTTTTTTATTATTTATTATTAGGTTTTACTTGCTCTACACGATGACATTAATGTTAGTTTCATTTTTGAAATTTGAAATTTTAACATGTGTTTAAATGGACTTTATTCATATTAAAACCGGAAACTCGCCTTTTCCTGCTTGGACAAGTTGACATTGACTCGGTTTAATCTTGTTAAGTTTAACTCTTACCGTACTAATTAAATTATTTTCCTAACTTCTATAGTTTTTGTTTGATTTTATTGAAACTTTGGTGTGTGTGTGTTGAGACGGTTTGGCAAGACCCAAAAGTCTCAAGTCAATTTAAAGCAAGTTAAATTCCCGCTAAAACCTTGTAGAGAGGAGGCGAGGTGGGGCGATGACGTCACGCCAGCTCAGGTGCAAACTGCTGGTTTGAACAGGAAATGTCAATTTGCCTCGTTTCCTATTCTATTAAAAAACTAAATTATTAATATAAATAAATATTCGGTAGTATCAACCGATCAATAATATCAACAAATAAATTTAGAATCATATAAAATAAAAAAGTTATTCAAGTTTTTATAAGGGCTCAAAAACATAAAATTTGGAAAAAAGTTAAATTCAAAATTCAAAAAACGTAGAGTCATAACTAAGAGGGGAACTAACAAAACTCACAAATAAAAAATATGAAATAGTAATAATTAACAGGTGAGAATGGACTTAGAATGTCATTCTAGGGGAGTTTTTTGGAATTTTTGAGTTGAAGGGGGGATTTATTAAAAAATAATAATAAGTACAATTGATGAGACCAAAATAGGACACAATAATATGTACTTAGATTCAAATTTCAAATTAAAATGAGGGGTATATAATAATTACAAAAAGTAAAACTTTAAAGCCCAAAAGCGATAAAATGTAAAGTTAAAGAGGGTAAATAACTATGTAATTATATATGTCTAGTATGTAGAAGTGTGAAACATCAAAGCAGAAATGATAATATATAATGGGGGGGGGGGTTTATGAACTAAAAACGAGACGATAAGAACTTTGGAACTTCAAGGACGTATAACTCGAGAACCAAGCGAGCTACGTAAAAAGTACAAACAGATCTTTTCGTCATAGTGGAAGAGGAACAAAATTTCGTCAAAAGAATTTTGAAAAAGGACTTATCTCAAAAGTTCAAAAGAAGAAAATCCGACTTTCGGGAAAAGGGCGATAACTCGCGAACGAAACATACTAGGACGATGAATCAAGTTCCACAAGACTCACAAGATGGAAAGGAAGAAGAATCCGAAAGGAACTTGATGATCGGACTAGGCGTTTGAAAGTTATAGCGAGTTGAACGAAAAAATGACTAAAATTGAAATTTTCAGGAAAATACATGTAAAGTGACGCACGCAACTCTTAGTGCAAGTTCAGCGGTTGGACCCTGCCATACCAACTTAGATCACAGATAACACTGAATAATGTTTGAGTTAATAATAATTGAATGAGTTATCAATTAAAAGGTGTTTTAATGAAGAACAAAGGAAGAAAACTATTCAGTAGACAAAAACTATGATTAGTAAAATATATAGTGTGAAAATTTCAGACCAAAAGGGTCTGAAATTAATTAAAAGGAAGAAAAAACTTTTCTCTTCAAAAGGGAGAAAAATTGGCTCCAGGTTGTGAGAGAATTCCCACAGAAAGGGAGACCACAATTTATCCGTCGAAAGACGGGTACTCTTGTTTTGGAATCGACGCTAGGAAGACGTACTTTTGGCAACAGACTCCGAGCTGAGAGGAAACTACAATTGTCACTCTACTCAATTGGACTTAGAAAAATTTCTACTCATTTCGAACTTCAAGGCAACTTAGCAGATCGAATTCGAGAACAGCATTCAACTATCTTGCAGTCTACAGAATCCGGATTGAAGACATCCCATCAACATTAGCTAAATTAAACAACAAATTCCAAAATCAACAAGAACTTCTAATAAAGTGTGGGGGTATCATATACTTAAGGAATAATTCGCAAATATTAACTTATTTTAAATATAGCGTCATTTGGGGAAATCAATTAAAATTAAATTCATTTTTATAAATTTCTGCTTTGGTGTTGTAGGTAATTAATAATTAAATACGACTTTTTCAGTACAGGAAAAACTGTCTGTGGTTCTGTCTGAGAAGTCTAGCGTTTTTTATTTTTGTTTAGAATATAAGAAATATTCTATTTGTATCTTGTGAAATCTTTAAATTGTTTTGTTGTTGTTTAATCAACTTTGTTGTCAGATAAATTTGGAAATTGCTTTTTTAACAGTTTTTTAATTGAAAGAATATATACGTAATTCATTTCTAAAATTTGTTGTGTTTTCTATATATCCATTCTGTACATGCAAATAACCTTGTCTATGATAAATATTTTTATGTGTGCTCTGGAAATATAATTTGAAATAAAAAAAAAAGTTATTATCAGAACTTAAGAGCCGATTTCTCCCAAAAGGCACTTCCCCAGAGAGAGAGAGAGTGTTACCTTAGATAAAGAGTCAAAAATCGAGCATTGAGATAAAATTGAGGGAATTTTGCGTAGATTAAAAATTGGTAAGTTTATGAGGACAAGCTCATACTTACTAGAGCCAAGAATTGCAATATCTTTGATTGCATAAAAGGTAAAAGTGAGCTTCTTGGCCTTGCCCGCGTTAGTTCCGAGCTGAAAGGTGGTTCGACCAATCGGTGGCGATCGTACAGCGAGTTAAGAGTACGTGGTGAGTACAGTTCCAAAAAGGGGAACGAAAAGTATAAATTCGCGAGGAAGAAGTTACGCGGCAGTGTGTGTGTGTGTGTGTGTGTGTGTGTGTGTGTGTGTGTGTGTGTGTGTGTGTGTGTGTGTGTGTGTGTGTTGTGTGTGTGTGTGTGTGTGTGTGTGTGTGTGTGTGTGTGTGTGTGTGTGTGTGTGTGTGTGTGTGTGTGTGTGTGTGTGTGTGTGTGTGTGTGTGTGTGTGTGTGTGTGTGTGTGTTTGTGTGTGTGTTTGTGTGTGTGTGTGTGTGTGTGTGTGTGTGTGTGTGTGTGTGTGTGTGTGTGTGTGTGTGTGTGTGTGTGTGTGTGTGTGTGTGTGTGTTTGTGTGTGTGTGTGTGTGTGTGTGTGTTGAGACGGCTTGGGAAAAGCCAAAAGTCTCAAGCCAACTTAAAACATTTTAAATTCCCGCGATAAAGCCATGTAGATGGGAGACGAGGAGGGACGATGACGTCACGGCAACAGGTGTTGAACACTGCATGTTGGATCGTGTACAGTCGCTCTGTCTTGTTTCTTATTTTATTAAAATACTAAATTATTAAAATAAATTAATGTACAGTAGAATCAACCGATTAATAATATCGAAGAATAAATTTTAAAGCAATTAAAACAAAAAAGTTATTCAAGTTTTTATAGGGGCTCAAAAACCTAAAATTTGGAAAAAACTTAAATTCAAAATTCAAAAAACGTAGAGTCATAATTCAAAGGGGAATTAATAATAATCATAAATAAGAAATATGAATTAATAATAATGAACAGGTGAAAATGGACTTAGAAAGTCGTTCTTGGGGAGTTTTTTGGAATTTTTAAGTTGAAGGGGGGATTATTTAAAAAATAATAATAAGAACTATTGAAGAGACCACAATAGGGCACAATAATATGTACTTATAATCAAATTTGAAAATAAAATAAGGGAGATATAATAATTACAAAACGTAAAGCTTCAAAGCCCAAAAGCGGTTAAATTAAACGTTAAAGGGGTAAAGTAACATGGTAATTATAGATATCTAGTATGTAAAATTGTAAAACATCAAAGCAAAAGTAATAATATATAATGGGGGGGGGGTTTTATGAACATAAACTCATACGATGCAAACGGTAGGACTTCAAGGACACATAACTCAAAAACCAAACGAGTTATGGGAAAAGTACAAACATAGTTTTTCGTCGTAGTAGAAGAGGAACAAGATTTCGTCAAAAGAATTTTGAGAAAGGACTTATCTCAAAATTTGGAAAGAAGAAAAATCGAATTTCGGGAAAAGGGCGATAACTCGCGAACGAAGCGTAGTAGAGCGATGAATCAAGTTCCACAAGACCCACAAGATGGAAAGGAAGAAGAATCCGAAAGGAACTTTAAAATCGGTTCGAGCGTTCGAAAGTTATAGCGAGTTGAACGAAAAAACGAACAAAGTAGAGATTTTCATGCAAAAACATGAAAAGTGGCGTGCGCATCCTCAGCAGGAATCCAAAGTTTAAAACATCATATTGCCAACTTGGATCACAGATAACGTTGAAGAAAAAATACAATAAATTATTAATAAAAGGTGTTTTAATTAATAATAAAGGAAGAAAACTATTCATTAGTCAAAAAATATGACTAATAAAATATATAGTGTAAATATTTCAGACCAAAAGGGCCTGAAAACACATAATATATGGAAAATACCTTTTTCCCTAAAAGGGAGGAAAATTGGCTCCAGAAAAGTGGATTAATTCCCACTGACAGGGAGACCGTAATTTGTCGTTCGAAAGAAGGACACTTTTGATTTGGAATCGACGCGAATAGGACGTTTCTTCTGCAACCGACTCTGAGCTGAGAGGAAGATTCAACTGTCACTCTACTTAACTGGACTTAGAATAATTTCAACTTTAATCGATCTTCAAGGCAACTTAGAAGAATTCGAGACCAGCATTCAACTACATAGCAGCTTACAGACTCTGGATCGAACACATCATATCAACATCATCCTAATTATACAACAAATTCCAAATCCAACTAGAACTTCTAATAAAGTGTGAAGGTATCTTATACTTAAGGAATAATTCGCAAATATTAACTTCATTTCAATATAACGTCATTAGGGGAATTATTAAAAATTAAATTCAATTTTAAACCTCTGCTTTGGTGTTGAAAATAATTAATAATTTAAATACGACTTTTTCAGTACAGGAAAAACTGTTTGTGGTTCTGTCTGAAAAGTCAAGCGTTTTTATTTTGTTTAAGATATAGAAAATAATACATTGATAAATTTTGTCAAATAAATAAATAGTTGTGTTGTTGTTTAATCAAATTGTTTGGTGTTATTAAAAAAGTTTATAAAGTTAACATTTTTCCTGTGCAAAAGAGAAAGGAATACATAAATAATTCATTTCTAAATTTTGTTGTGTTTTCAATATATATCCATTCTGTATATGTTATTAACCTTGTTTAAACATAAATCTTATACATGTGCTCTGGTAATATAATTTGAAAATTTTAAAAGTTATCATCAGAACTTAAGAGCCGATTTCTCCCAAAAGGCACGACCTTAGAGAGAGAGAGTGTTAATCTTAAAAAAGAGTCAAATTATCGAGCATTGAGATAAAATTCAGGGAATTTTGCGTAAATTAAAAGTTAGTAAGTTTATGAGGACAAGCTCATACTTACTAGAGCCAAGAGTTGCAAAACCTTTGATTCAAAAAAGTAAAAGTGAGCATTTTGGCCTTGCCCGCGCTTGCTCTGAGAAGAAAGGTGGTTCGCCCAGTCGGTGGTGATCGTACAGCGAGTTTAAGAGTTCGTGATAAATAGTGTTCCAAAAAGGGAACAAAGAATCTTAAATTCGTGAAGACAGAACAGAGTGGTTAGTGGTAAGTGTAGCGCAAAGAGAGGCGCGAGAACCCACGACCCCGAGAGCCGGAGCGCGGCAGTGTGTGTGTGTGTGTGTGTGTGTGTGTGTGTGTGTGTGTGTGTGTGTGTGTGTGTGTGTGTGTATAATTATGTATAAAAAATGCACTTTCTATTGATAATTGATGTTCCATTGAAGTTAGGTTATTCTTGAAGATTATATTTAGTAATAATGAAATAAAGACGTATGCAAAAATTAAATATGTTTTATGTAAATTTGACAGGGGGATAGGATTATTTAGAGGAAATACTGCTAAGATATCAAATATGTAGGATTTTAATATTTTTGAAAATAACACTTTTATAGCAAAAATATAT
Source organism: Aphrophora alni (assembly GCA_963513935.1). Lineage (NCBI taxonomy): Eukaryota > Metazoa > Arthropoda > Insecta > Hemiptera > Aphrophoridae > Aphrophora > Aphrophora alni. The sequence goes on along the minus strand of OY740770.1, from coordinate 57,791,133 downwards.
ACTTTACAGTATTTTTACATCATATTTATTTGTTTAAGAGTTTTCACTTACTACATTTACTACAGAGGGGTGATTCCAAAATCACCTACTTTACAATCACTCTTCCAGTTTCTAATAATAACTAATAAATAAAATAACTGATTTCTTTGAGAATTCAAAATTCCATTAAAGTAATTTATTCAATTGATCCTTAGGAAATAGTAATGACGAATTCTGATTTCCAGACAGATCTCCTAATAAAAGATTTCGTTTCCTTTTACTTTACGACGTCATAAAACTTCAACTGCTGGCTCATATCATCTGATTTAGTTTTATTTGTTGTTTTTATTGTTGGATATGTAAAATTATTTTATTTTTAATTTAAGTGTTTCTTCTGTTGAAAAATTATATTAACTGATATATTATTATATATTACTCTAGTACAATGGTTAGTGTCTTTTCTTCAAAACGTGAATAAATATTAAAATAAACGTATTTCAATCAACACTTTTTCTTAAGTACAAATAACAAATATTATAAATAAAACAACTTAATCAGATCAAAAATAACTACATAAAATATAATGAATTGACACACCTTATATTCCGCCTATGCATGTGAAACAAAGTGAATTGTAATTATTGATTTTAACAGGTATTTACAAACTACATAAAATTCTAATTCTCTTAAGATATGAAAATACGAATTAACTTATTACACAGTGTTTAAGAGTAGATACTCAAATGACATAAATTTAACATAGTCCTTGGCATATATAGTATGTAATACATATGTTTTTTGTGTGTGCATATTATTACAAAATTGTTTTAGTTATTTCCTGTTATAAAGGAAATTTAGTAATTTGAAGGAGCGTCCAGAAATTAAGGCGCATATATATATATATATATATATATATATATATATATATATATATATATGACTGTCAGGTTTTATATTATGAAAAATGCAGTAAATAATCTACACTACATTTTCCTCTCTTAGTGAAAACAAACTTATGATGTCATTAATCACACAATAGTTATCTTTATATGTGTGATATCCATCTTATCTTAGATTAGTGAATAAAAACCAAACAATCATAACCAAGGTTTACCTTTTCACTTCTGCAGCAAACAAAAAGTTCTGTGATATAAGAACGGAATTACATCTCACTGTTTGCCTTTCTAATAAATCATCTTTCACTGCGATCGATGAGTCTGGAGCATGCTAGAATAAATCCAATTGTAGAACTGGAAGGTAGTTTACTTAAGTGTATTTGCGGTAGATTGAATTGCAGTATATTTTTGAAATTAGTAATCTAAATAAAATTTCAATAATTAGAAATTCAATTAAAATCAAAAATTTATTTGGTTATGTTAATCAATGCATTGAATAATTTCATAAAGTGGTTTATATTTTTGTAGATCTATAATAGTTTGCGTTAAAAAATACAAAATAGTATGTTTAGTTTCCAACAAATTAACGGTTCTCCGTGTTACAAACACACGTCTTAGTAAGTTTTTATGAAGCTACTACACTCACTGTAAACATTGTGGTATTCTATAGAGGACACAATCGGTTTCAAAATATTTGGAATTAAAAATTCAAATTCAAATATTTACTTAATTATTATGACTTACATAGTAAATTTTATTTGTTTAAAGTTATTGATTTTACTTGTTAACTAAAATGTTACTTATGAATTACAGTTTAGATTGGTCATAATTTTATTTAATTTCCAAAGCGATTATTTCTTAAATGGTAGCGCATGTACTTGTTTTAAGCTCTTTACCAAATGTTTATATCTTATGGCCGAAGCAACTGATAATCAAAATATATTTTGTTCAAATTTCATTTGAAGTTAATTTATGTTATTAGTAATAAAACATAAATTTTATATAATTTGATTTAGTCTTTATTGTATTGTCATATTGATCTTACATATTTAACACACCAACTATGTTCAAATGCAAAACAATACATGGATGCAAAAGCAGTATTACCATCGTTGGTTAATCAGATTATATATTTCTTTTAAATTTAAGAGACATTTGATTCAAGTGTTTGTCACGTTTGTATCCCTATAATTGTGTGAACAACATATATTTATATTTTGTTTTGGGAAATTTATGTAATTCATTAGTTTTAGGAGATTAAAGTGTGAACGTTAAGAAGAAACAAATAATTTAATATTTACTATACAAAGAACTAATAATAATGACCGAAAGACTGTGATAAAGATTCAAGTTCTAGAGAACGTAGAGTGATTCTGGATTGCAAGATTATTTTGTTTCCAGAGAGTTAAGAGCTCAGCATATTAAAAACGTAAGTATTTAAATGTAATAATAGGCTTATTTTCTCGAGCATGACAGAAAATTCTTTAATGGCTACTAAAACATGCATTTATATCATATTCTGTTTTATTGAAATAATAAATTTAATAAATATCTTCATATATGACACCGTAATTACCATAATTACCATAATATGAATGTAACATTTCAATTTATAGGTGTAGATAATACACTTTTAAGACAAACTCAACACAATTGGTTTCACGGGTAGATTTTAATTTGTGTAAATATGAAACAGTAAATAAACTATCCGAATAAAAGCACAAAATTTCAATATAGATATTTGAGCGAGATTATATATTTTTAATTAGAGCTTTTTCAGATGGAATGTGAAGTTTTATTTTACCTAGAAAGTTTTGCACTTCGTGAGTAATTAAGTTGGGGGCTATACAAAATAGTCATCGACATAAATCTATCAAATACAAATACTCAGTTGAACTATTATCCTAAGACTGCAAGTACTTGGTGGTATTCCAGTGTAATAAATAATACACTTTATATATATATATATATATATATATATATATATATATATAAAATTACGTGTTTACGAAATTAGGGGCTATTTTGTTTTACCAGGAATAATAAAATGAAATATTCCCTGAACTATTTAATTTGTTTTAAAACTTTTATCATGAGAAATTTAAAGGATTATCTATCCTTTACATGTAAAATATTCAAGATTGTATCTATTAAGTGTCTAATACACGTTGTCCTTATTTCATATCGTATGTTTTTTTTTTTTTTTTTTTTTTTTTTATTATATAAATAATGTTGAATATTAACCAGAGTAAATTACATAAAATTTACAGTAATATTGAGGGACAAATTTAATTTCACGAAATAAAACGTCAATAAATTCGTAATTTAATTAAAATTGATAAATGAGTCTCTAAATCAACAACAATATATAATAAATTAAACTCATGATTGATACTTAGGAAATATTAAAGTAACCAAAGGAATTACTAATATACCAACTACCAATAAGAAATATCAATCTTATTATTTAATTGGAGTTAAACTGAATGTTTATTGACTTGTACAACGTGTAAAAGTCACCAATTTGAAATGAAGCACAACTGTATAAGGGAATTCCACTATTATGCAATCCATACATCAAATTAACGTTAGATAACATAATATTTGTCCAATGAGAAAGATTTTGAAAATAAAAATAGGACGTAGAAATCCAGAGGGTATGTTTTACTTCATTGAATTGACTTAACCATTGAATATTTTATATTATAATAATAAATTTAAAAACATATTATTTTATGTAGACTAATTGATATTACAAACTTATGACACTATCTCTGAAAATATCATAGATGAATTTACATCTAGCACATAAATGTATACCTCAATGATTAATACCAGACATATTTTGATATAAATATGAGCTTTATAAGAAACATTGCTATTATATCTCTCTTATGTGTTTAAGGCTACATCTATTTTACTAGTAACTAAAAAATTTTTTGCAATTATAAATATTAAAATCTTTATTCTTTGTGTTTAGTTATATTATATTTTAGTTCAATATTCCACACAATGCAAACGTGAAATATACATTTATCCCCAAACATTTTTTGCAAGTCTAACTTTATAATTAAATTTATATCTTGTATAACTTATTTTGCTTGTTAAAATTAGTTTTATTTTTAACATACATTTCTAACATCACTATGAGTACAATAATTTTATTATAGATAGTAATTTAATATTCTGTTCTACATTGTTCTAAATTGTAGATGGTTTAAAAGTTAGACTAAAAAATAAATTATTTCTACATTTCAACAATGCTTTTTTGCACAAGTCCTTCAAAAATTAAACACATACATGTGTCATTCTCTTCTACACATGTTGTATTTAACTAACAACAAATATTATAAAAACGTCTTTTGGAATTAAATTCTGCCAGTCCGTATTTTTTTTATAAAATGCTATGCTTTTTGAATATATAAAGGAACACGTGACTTTCAAAACGGACGATCTATTATGTTTTATAATATATCCAGTACTGTCTGCAGATTAAATGATTATCTTTAAATCTATCTTAACTTGATGATGTCATAACACATGCTGAATATATACATTATCTGTCGGGAATGTAAAGAAGAACACAGAACACAATGATTCGATGAAAAAAATACTCTCTCTATAGTTAGTAGGAATAAAAAACTCCTATTTGCTGTTTTAGGAATATAATCCCGCTTTTGGACAGTTGTCATTCTTACTACACGAAAACATGCTTTCTCAATAGACATGTTTCAACATTTTTGGTAATGTACAGAAAATTACCCGGATACTACACGTGTTCAAGATTTATTATAATATTTCTCAAAATTGTTTTATTTTTTAAGTAATCAGTTGTATCAATGGCAATAATGCTTTTTCTGAATTCAGTCCACCTATCTACATTCATATAAACAAATTTGTTATCATTGAGTATAATTTCAATGTATATTGAACATAACTTTTAAATTGTCGGTTATAATAAGTTTTATTAGGAAAAAATTTATTATTTCGATTCAACATATCCTCTTCAGTCAGTTTTAAATCTTTTTCTATTAAATTAATTGTTTGTTTATATATATATTAAAATAACATTAGTTTTTGAAATTAGAATAAAAACTAATAATAGTTGAAGTTATTGTCTTCTTTAGGTTAAACATAAAAACATATCTATATTTCACTCTTCTTTAGGGTGCCGTAAGCTTCTCCTACGTATACATTTTAAATAGGTTTTAGCCACTTGTCTTTACTCCTATATTGCGTTTCAATCATAAAGTCGAGATCAATAATTTACTTCCTAAATTTACTCTCTAATATATCTTGATAATTTTATAATGCTGTTGTAAAATCAACGTCATGTACTCTAAAAGTTCAAATTTAACTGCATCCGAATATTATTACATGGTCTTTTTCAAGTTGGAATCCACTTCAAATTAAGAACATCAATGAGTTCAATTGATGAAAAAACATACTGTGGTCGATATAGATTAAAGCTATAACTACTATTAAGTTTAACCGGAATTAATGATTCAAGAATCTTTTTTGATCATCCTAGTCTTTCAGTTTTAGTACACCCTTTAAGTTATTCTTCCGGCATTGTATATATTCTTCTTATCATCAAACATTAAACACTTTGCATTTATTAGATTAAGATTTAAGTGCACCATTTTCAGACTGTGCAGTAGACACATTACGTATCAGTTTATTATCTATATCATAATCTCCTTCTGGTTTTATCTTAAACTCTTCGCCTTTTGGACCTATTTTACCATCATTATATCTCTTAAACTACATTAGATCTGGTAAGTTATTGCGAATTATCCAATCAATAAACCTAATCATATATTTCGATGTACATCTGAATATTAGTTACACAATAAAATTGGAGTGTTGTCAGTGTTTATATAAAAAATAAAGTGGCTAAAAGTATATATCAAAACGTGTATAAAATTTAGCTATTTACATTCAAAAGCGAAACCATTACCTAAAAATAGTATGAGTACTATTTTACATATATTTAATAATAAACACTAGATTATCATACAAACATAAAACACGATAAATTATATGATGTTGAGAAAAATAAATAATTATATATCTTTATATTTGGTGAAATAATTTAATACATAACACTTGTCGTTATAATTGAAATATTTCGTGGTACCAAAGCAATTACTGTCACTTCTGTGACTTCATAACAACCGTGCTATAAGATAATTATTAACTACACGCCTTCAGTTATCCACGTTTAAAGCGTACATAATAATACTAAATTACCTACTCAAATCAACTTAGCTTCTTTTTAAATAATACATTTAAGTTGGTATACACAGTAAACCCATATACTCACGTATCAGGGAGCATACTCATAAACGATGTAGTTAAATTTGTAGTTTCAATGAAGTTACTCAAAATAACTATAGTGTTTTCGCTTAGATATTCTTCATTATAATTAGACGTGTTTTAAAATCCATATTTGATAGTTCATCCTTGACTTAAGATAAGCGAGGAAATGAAATTGGTAAATTCATTTAAATCAATTAAATAGTTCATCTGTAAATTATTCTGGTTTAATGGTGTTAAATATGACAATTTACCAAATCAGAAACATGGATATCTATAATAATGTCAATTTTTATTAAAATAGGTGTTTTCAATTAATAATTCTAACTACATTGCAAGTTACCCTACCACAGTAAAATATGTTTTTTGCATGGAATTGGCGCGGTGACAAGGTTTGAGGTATCTATGCTATTCCTTCTTAGCTCTAAGTATAGACGAATTGTGTTAGGTTGACTCGTTGCCAAATCGAGAGATAGTTTTTAGAGGTGGTTTTATGTATTTGGTTAGGTTTAACATTTTCTTGCTGGAAAATGTCATTTATTTTTAATCAAGAGTGATAACAATTTATTTATGAAAATAATATTTATATTGTAACGCCCGTTATTTAAAGTGAAATTTATGTAAAACCTTACTTGCCAACAAGGCAGATTAAATTAATATGCTTTGTAAACCTTCCCTGCATAATGCTACCATATGGTGAGCGGCTCTGAAAGCGATGTCGCCCGATCTGCCAATTAGACGTTGACCCCGGCCAATCTTGATTAAGATGAGTCAGTTCTTACCTCTAACGCAGTCTAGTCGATTCTCAATGTAGATATAATGTAAAACTTCAAGTTAATTCTTCTTATTTAATTTACTTCGGCTTTTCTTCAAAATTCATTTGCAAAAATTAGACAAATCATGTACAAACTTTAAAGGCTCGTAAGTGTATATTGCGTAACTCGCCGAGTGGTCTTCCTGGATGATTTCCTTTCTCGCAAAAAGCTCGTAAGCTTTTGAAACACAACTCCAGGTAACAGGATTAAATTGACCATCTTAATTTAATTATGTCTATATCTTTTAACTTTAATTGCAGTTATGTATTGTCTAGAAATAGTTTAATCATAATCAATTTTCTTTGAATTGTCAGTAGTTTCTTTTGAAAAACATAATTTCTTATAAAAGTAAAGTAACCATTTTTCATTTAAAAGTTAACAAAAATCAAATTGTAATCTTTAAAATAGTCATAAAATTGAAGAATTAATTAGTCAATCTTTCTTCCTAATTAAAATCTTTTATTTTCTATTTTCTTGCAATTTGTACCAGTTTTGGATCTCAGACAAAGACTGAGCTATATTGGTTTCTTTACTAATAAAAAACTTATTTTCTAATTGTCTTTTGAAGACATTTTGTAATTGTGAAAATATTTTTGTCTTTTAATTAATTTCAACCTAACTTCATTACATATATAAAAAAAAATCTTGTTAAATAACCTGTATAAGTTTGCCTAAACCTTTTTTAACAAGTCACTTTTTGTGCAGCAAAATACTGGTTCAAGGTCAGGACTAAAAGCAAGTTGAAACACAACTCAGGACTTCCTAGTTCATAAGAGCTCAACTTACAAAAAGAAAAATCTTTTTTTTTTTTGAAATGTGCCTCATGTTATCAAAAAGAACTTTAGCTGTGTTTCTTAAACAAAAACTTAATAAAAAAAAATAACGTGTAATAAAGTGACTTCATCTTGGTGACTATTCCTTGTGAAACAATATGTACAAATTTTAAATTAATTATTGGATGGCACTGCATGCAAATTTTCTGCCTCCACGACCCCAAAGGGGTTATTTTTCAAAATTAAAATAAATATATTGACGTCAGTAAAATAAAATTTAATTTTCCTTTTATATAATAAACTAATTTTTTTTTATTATTAGTTGATCAACTTAGTTTTTAAGAAATTTAATAAATAAAATTGTAATGATTTATAAGCAATTTAATAATGAAAACTTGTTAGATTTAATATACACTTTGAACTTAAATTTATTCTCAATAATTAATTTTTTTTTTAAACAATTTAATTTTATTCTTTAAAATTTCATCTGTAACAGTTTGTATGGGGGGGGGAGATTAAACTAATTGTAAACTTTTATTAAGGGCATGTAATCATTCAAAACTTGTTTATTAATAAGTATTTTTTGTTAATTGGCTAATTGTTAGCTGATATTTACTTTGTGAATGGTCAACTTATTCCGGGGTTAATAAATTTCAGCACTGTTTAGAAATTGTTTCCTTTTATTTTAAACATGTTACCAATCTGGTTCCAATAATTTTAATTCTTTATAAAAACTATAAAGAATATAGAACTATATTATTTATAGTTTAGAACAGGCTTTATATAGAACAGGCGATAAAACTATATATCGCCTGGTAACAATATATATATATATATATATATATATATATATATATATATATATATATACATATATATATATTGTTTTGCTTAACAATTACAAAAAGGTACAACTGAAATCATTTAAATACTATTATCTCAATTATTCACCTACACGTGAGCTCAAATTAATTAATAAATTTTTACTTTATACATTAAAGTCAAAGCGGCACCATGCTTATAACTAAGTCTCATATCTTATATTAGAATAAATATACTATTTTCAAATTTCATGACTACTATTTCTAAGAATAGATAAATGAGAAAAAAAGAAGAAATTATAATGTGTTACCATTCTTAAGGAGAGAATCCTTAAATAAACGTTTTTAGAACCATGAATGGTAATGTTTGAATGAAGAGTTTTAGCGATTTCGATTGACCTGTAATTTATTTAAACTTTTCTTTTAACTTACCAGTTTTTGAGTTTTGAGTTAAACATTTACAGAAAAGTTAATACATAACATTGATTACCAGTTTTTAAAAAAGAACAATTTGCAATGTAACAATTGATAACTTATCTATACTTAACTAATTGTATTTATACGCCCTTAAAAACAAAATTTACATAACATTAATCAACCCCCCATATAATTAAATTACAAAAAACTATTTTTAAAAAAAGGAACATAGATATTGATAACAATAGCTAATTGTATCTTATGTTATAAAAGATTCTAAATTTAAATTATTAACAAAATTTTATAATTAATTACGCACACACACACACACACACACACACACATATATATATATATATATATATATATATATATATATATATATATATATATATATATATATATATTTGAGTTGGCCTACTATAATATGGATTTTTTAAAATATATATTAGTAAAAAAAAGGAAAATTTAGATTTAATATTGACGTCAATCTGAATTCAGAAAATTACCCCTTTGGGGTCGTGAGGTCCATAAATGCATGCTTATCCCATCCAAATAAGAATTTTATATTTAGTTTTGCATTTTACTGAGTAGAAAATAACTATGTTTTGTTTTACAGAAAATTATCTAAAACATCATTCAACAAATTCACTTCTAGTTCTCAATTAACTGAAATACAGATTAAGTTCTTGCTTTTGTTTTTCACTTTTGCATTTTTTTATTTGGTGAAGTGTCCTTCGTTTTGTGTGGACTTGAAGTTACAGCACGGACTTAATTTTATACTTCCTGCATGAACATGAACCATCAAAGCTGTAGAAAATACATGTTGCAATTAGTCAAAGAAGAGGCATTTTTCCACAAGTTTAAACACTTCTGTTGTAGATTTATGAGCAATATATTTCTCTGTAACTAAGCTTTAAAAATTCAATTTCCTTGAAAACAAAATGTTATATGTGCTCAAATAAGTTACTGAATGACTTTACTTTATAAAAGGTGGAAATGAAAAGAGAAGTTTCTCGTTTTTAAAAGACTGTTTGAACTTAAACTCGTACAATTTACAAACAATTTAAAATTTAGTTGCAATTAAATTTCATAGTTTTTAATTGGTGATTTGACTTTATAATAACTAAAATAAAAAGAAATTATATTGGTTTTTCATTCAAATAAACAGATTTCAAAATTTTAGATATTATAGAATACATATTTTAACATAGTTAACTCAATAAAATTTAAACAGCAATTTTTGCTTTACCTGGATCAGAAGTGATGTACACTTGGAAAACTAACATGAAGATTGCCGATGACATTATTTCAAATTTTGAATAAGGAATTTACGGCTCGCATTTCAGTGGCCTGAAATGAGTATTTGAAAGTTTTTATTTAAGAATTAGAACTTAACATGATGAAAGTCGAACTTTTTTTTTTGGAGACTTCTCCTATGATGTGAGTTTTTATGCGAAAATTACTGAAGACTGGACTCTTTATCTCTAAAAATCCCGTTACAAGCCTGGGGCAATTGTAACAGTCTGATGCTGTCTTTCAGAGATAATACGCTAGGGTGCAGCACGTCCCGACAGTGCCTTAAAATGAAATCTGCAACTTTCTGTGCAGATAGATTTAAAATACTTAGGTCGTTACAAATTGAACTAATTATTTTTTGTATGTACTATATTTCTAAATAGCTACTTATAGTAAACTATTATACTGTAATAGGCAAAGCTAAAAAATGTATAATAATGAAAACTGTATTTAGTTAGAAAACTTTATTCATTCAAAATGACCTGTATGGCTACGCATACCTAAAATTTAGTTTACATAAGTAAACTTTAGTGTTTAAAGTTAAAAAGTATAATTCTTAAATTCACGAAGTAAAATGAAAATTTGTTTTGTTACGTGTGTTTTTTTTCCAATAAGTTCGAACTTTTTATTATTTTTTATGCAAAGTTAAATCCGAATCCTTGTTTTATTTCTAATACATATTATTAACAATATAAATAAATGGAGGTATTTATAATTTAGTCACAAATAATGAACTTATTTATAAGAAAACGTACATATTTAATGCCTGTGACGAGAATGATTCATAGAAATATGAAAATAAAAATTACTCTATTGAAAAATAATATATTATTGAAAAAAACGATTATCCTAAAATAATTAATATAGAAAATGAATATAGAATGAAATTCAAATAAGACATGAAATAGTAGAGGATAAGTTTAAACGTTAATAAAGACACATGTTATTGTTATTAAACTAAATATTCTTATGTTCAGAATAATAAGCAGCTTTCACAAAAAAACAACAAAAAAACGTGGAATTCTACTAGGTGACTTTTGTCTACGTGAACGTTTTACACAATTTATGGAGGAGAAAATCTAATTTGAATCAAGCGGTGATATTATAACGAATGACAACCCAGTGTCCATTTAACTGCACTAAATATATAATAGTTGTGCATACGCCTTGAAAAGCTCACTCATGTATTTACCAGCCATCAATTAAACCAGTTGTATTAAAAAGTTATTCGAAAAATCAATTGTATAAATATTTTAAAATAAACAAGTTCTTAAATAAGTAATTACTATAATTCCAAGAAAACAATAGCCATTAAAGCATTACAAATCAAGTATTGAAGTTTAAGTATGTAATGTTAAGTGCACAATCAAAACGTTTTTATTATTCATTATTTTAAAGAGAATAGTTAATGGAGTGTGTTAAGTGAAGCTTAAAGTCCTATGAAGAGAAACTCTTATGTTAGTACTGTGTAATGTAAATCATTATGTAAGGGAGATCTTAATTGAACAATTCAAGTGTTATTTGTTAAATGTTGTTAATACGGAAAAATAAATGGATTGTATGAAGTGAAACGTAAAGTGCTATTGAAAGAAACACTTACGTGTAAATTATAACATTATGTAATGGAGATCTCAAGTGAAATATTCAAATCTTATTCACTAAACACTGTAATTGAGAAATCTAAATAGATTGTATGAAGTGAAACCTATACTGTTATGAAAAGAAACACTTTTGTAAGTACTGTGTAGTTTAAAACGTTATGTAGGGATATCTAAAAATATATTAATTAATATCAAAACTAAAAAAAAGTATCGTAAATTTATTAAAAATCAAATCATAGCCAATACTTATAAATAAACCTAAAAACAAACTAATGCAAATAAAACTATTATATAACCAGATAACTTAAAATTAAGTATCAGGATAAAAAAACGCAATTCCAAAATTAGAAACTCCTTTAATTCAAAATTAGCTGATAAACGATCTTCAGAGACCTACGAATCATATTTAAAGGAGCTAGAATGATTTGAAATTATATACAAATTTAATATAAAACTGTTTGAGAACGTACAGGATAACGAGTACAATGTTGATACAGTCATGGAACTTTGGTAGAATAATTGTTAAATATCAAATTAATTTTACATTTTCGGAATTGAAAGGCGAATATGACGGACTCAGTTATACAAAATAACAAAATTTATTATTTACGAAATGATATTTCAACTATAATATAATATTTATAAAATCATTCATTTTGGTAACACTTTCTGAAGTCGATTGTTGGAAGTTGTTGCTTTGAAGTAAAACCAATTTTATGTACACAATGAACTTAAATACTTTTTGTTGACAATATCAAGAATGTTGATGGATTTCTCAACTTAAATAATATATATCCTAGAGGTTAAAAGTAAATTCTGTTAGAATTATATAATATGTTCACTCATAACATTTACCTGAGTTTATAAAGTGACTTAAAGTTGAACTCATGCCAGTATATTTTGTAATTTATTTTTACTTATAGGCTGCAACATACATAATCTATGAAAAGGTAATACATATAGTGCATATTTATAGTTTCGTTATTAATTGATTCTTTATAAGAAAAGTTAGATATCGTTGCGATTCAAAATTAATTGTAAACTGCTAAACTTTTTAGTACATAATAATTTGCAATTTGTAGTAGTTTCGACCATTAACTTTCTGTACGAAATGTGAGTTTTTGCTGGAGGCTTTTTGATTTCAAACAACTTATAGTCGTTCTTGGATCCAGCAACATAAGAACTGAAAACAATAACCAATACAAAATCTCACTCCATACATCTCTATCGTGTCAGATTTATTGACGATTTGATTTTTTGTACTATCTTAGTCTCACAACAACTGTGTTCAAAAATGTTACCTTATAATTAAAGTATTATTGAGTTTCTCAGTTTATTCAACACTGATTTCCGAGGACGAAACACATAAATTCATTTTACGTTAAGGTTATATTTCTTAGAATGTGGAGTGGGTTGTTTATTTTCTAATTCCGACAAAGGAATCCAGCTTCAACTGTAAAGCACCACCTATTCCATTTATAAACGTTATATAAATTAATTTGTTAGAATTGTTTTCTTTTTAATAATGGAAACAACCCTAGACGACACTGGTTAAACCATAAATTACGAGAAATTTCGACTCCTTTGAAATAGTTTATAATAATTTAGAAATTTTCTAAATGAACGGTAATACATATTAACCAATATTTGTATATGGTTATGTAGAACGATTTTATTTTTTTGATTCCCATATTTGACATATAAGATTCTTAATTCTCATGTACTTATGAAAAAAAAATTCTATTTCTTGTTTTCCGATAGATACAATGGTTGTTTAATGAGGTGTAAATTATTTCAACGATAATTATTTTATGTATTTATATGATGTTCTTGTGTAAAATATTAAGTTTTGTGAATATCAATACGAAGTTAAATGCTGCTCAAGTTGAATAATAACTTAACCTACTAAATAACAAGACATAACTATACTTTTATTCCACTGTGAGATGTATATGTTAAAATAAATCTTGATTTAAATATTTTACACATTTTCAATATATATATATATGTATATATATATATATATATATATATATATATATATATATATATATAGAATTTATTGTCCCCAAAATTTCCTTTAAATAATAAATTCACCATTTTGTCTCCTGAACAATTGAAAGTTTGGTACTTCAACGTTTCTAACGACTTGAATCCTGATCCTGTCCCTGGTCGGTAATTTAAAATGTCCCCTGGGTTTGGGGTTATAAATTCATGCCTTCCGTGTTGTTTTCACAAGTACACTGCTTTAAACGCTTTCTTGATCAGTACTTGTATGAGCCTTTTCGCCTTTTCTCCTCTCTGCTACAAAACCAAATTAATCACTTATAGTCTATTAGAGTAATTTTTTAATTTCAAGTTGAATAATAACTTAACCTACTAAATAACAAGACATAACTATACTTTTAGTCCTCTGTGAGATGTATATGTTAAAATAAATCTTGATTCAAATATTTTACACACACACACATATATATATATATATATATATATATATATATATAATTTATTGTCCCCAAAATTTCCTTTAAATAATAAATTCACCAATTTGTCTCCTGAACAATTGAAAGTTTGGTACTTCAACGTTTCTAACGACTTGAATCCTGATCCTGTCCCTGGTCGGTAATTTAAAATGTCCCCTGGGTTTGGGGTTATAAATTCATGCCTTCCGTGTTGTTTTCACAAGTACACTGCTTTAAACGCTTTCTTGATCAGTACTTGTATGAGCCTTTTCGCCTTTTCTCCTCTCTGCTTCAAAACCACATTAATCACTTATAGTCTATTAGAGTAATTTTTTAGTTAAGTCAATAGTGTAATAAAGTTAAAGAGCAGGAACTTCTAAGTGTTGTATAATTATTTTAGGAATTATTAATAGTTTGTTTTATTACATATAATAAAGATTGTTTATCTTGCTTTAATGACACTTTTAAAACAAAAATGATATTACTCGGGATTTCATGGTAGCCCGATTTACAATCATAAAACTTACTAAAATTGTTCTTTTTTTTCTATTTAAATTTTTCCAAGACTGCTCAAATGTTATAGGGCATTAAGTAATATTAATTATTTACCTAATGTTGCTTGACGTTAACGATTAGGCGATTTTTTGGTGATTTAGGGTTTGGTTTAGTACTACCAGGTACTTAATTATGGGCATTTAGAGTAACCCATTTAAGTAATTTTCCATAGATAGTTTACCTTATAAAATTTTAATTTCCCTGCTTTGAAGGCTCTTTTAGTTCTCGAACAATTTTTCATACTTATAGTAATATATCTTTTCCTTTTTTATTATTCAAAATAAGTCTTTCAATCAGCTGCCAGTAAGTAACCAAGAATCAATCTGAGCCTACAAAAATATGCAACACGTTTGGGTTGCTAAGATAATAAAACATATTTAAAATTACGACCAGGTAATGCAAACCTATATTGGCTTAGTCAAAGGACAACGTGGTTCTTCAAAGTCTAAGAGGATGTAAAACACTTATCACCGTCAGGCCAACCACCACTTTAGCTCTCAATTAGGTAAATAAAATTAACTAATTTGGAGAAATTATAGAAATTATTTTAATTAAAAATTAACGACACAACAGACTAATTGTAATAAGGGCAGTCTGTAATAATTATTGTAGTGATATTTAAAACTCGCACATTTGTCATTTAAATATATATTGATCATTGTCTAACGTAATAAATTCGCCATTCCGAGGATCTTATGAACTTCACTACCCAAAACATAACCTTAGATAGTAATTTGGAAAACTTCACTATATAAATGAACTAAACAATTTGGAAGACTGGGATGACTATATCCTCTTCCTCACGCCATTGCCTGTTAAGCTCAAATTCTAGCCACAGTTGCTCACTGCCATATTAATTGCTATGGTGTTGGCATGTGCAGTTAGCCAAGTAACTACGATTGCTCTAAAAACTCAAGATGTGAACAAAAACTCATCTTCACAAGAAATTCATCTGTACGTAACAAGATTTAAATCGTTTATGAGTCGGAGTGACTATTCCTCTAATAGGGTCACAAGTATAGTAAAATTCAAAATCCCTTTTACTTCTTCTTCAAAAAATAAATATATAAAAAGTAAAATAACCGAAACTATCTATAATTTCTAAAACATTCTTCTTTCTAGAATGTATTAATAAATCTTTTTATTTTCTAAAATCTATAAATTGTTGTTATTTTTCTCATGGAAACCGTCTAGAATATATTTAACGATGGATATAAGAGCATTAAGATAGTCCACATTAATTATATATTTTATATAATTATTATCCAACAAATTACATAGAAACTAAATTAAAAATCCAACATCCAATTATTAAAGTGTCAATCTAATGGTAACTGAAATGTTTGATTCTATTCTTTTTGATGACTGATTTTAACAAAATTTTAATAAAACAAAGCTTTCTCTTTCAACAAAACATAGTTTACTACTAAATAAACCATTCCTCATATGTATCTGTAATAATTTGACATTCGTTTTGCAAAGTCAAAACATTAATTAAAATTTACTCTCAATAAAACACTATCTTTTTCATTTGTTCTAAGAGAAACTCAAACAAAATCAAAGTATCAAAGTGGTAAGAAATGTAAATATTTTCACACGGCACGAGTTTCCACAAGATACACTTCAAACAACTTTTTATTGAAGGGAGATCATTTTAGGTAAGAAACTTGTCACTCTCATTTCCATTATGAATATGAAGTTTTCTCACGAACCTTTTTTGACGTTTCGTATTTGTCTTCTTTTAACTTCAGTTTAAAGTTTAGGCAGCGGAATATAACAAATGAATCTTTAGTTAAATAACTGAAACCACAGATATTCTTAGTTTTGTTTGGTTAAATCCCTTTATAAAATATTTACATTAATCCTGTTATCTAATTTGTTCTTTGTTATTAATAACAAAGTTCAATGAATTCAAGACAATAATTTTAAAATTCATTCGCAATTTTTTTTTGTTTTCTAGGAAATCACGTACAATGTGATTAATTAAACTTTTAACATTTGTAAAATATTTCAGCAACTTTACGTAGTTTTTATATTTAATAAGCTGTACTGGGTGACTTATTCACCAAATGACAGAAAAGATGAGTGAACTATATTATGTATTAGGACATTTAAACATTAGGCCTATAATATAGAAGAAATGTTGATCGAAATATGTGAAGAAAATATGATTTACACAATCTATATAAAACATATATTTGTTTAAATTATACATATATACAATTTATACATATATACATACAATTAGTTGTATGAATATTTAAATAAAATTTTTAAATAATCATTTTACTTATAATATCATTTTTTTATTATATTTTATATTTTAAATATGACTTACATATTGACTTAGTAAAATGTATAAAAATATCATGGTTCTAAACGGATCATTATTAAGAAACCTTTAGTTTTAGCTACAACTAATTCAAACTTTTTTTTTTGGTAGGTAAAGCTATTTCCTAATATTGTATAGTACGTTACCGTTTAAATAGTAATGGTTTCTTATTCACCTTGAAGTTATAGTTTTTTTTTTTTTTTTTTTTTTTTTTAAATGCGTTGCTTTATTTACTCAAATAATTTAATAATTATTTATACTGATTTTATTTTTGTGAACTTCAAATGTGAATCATATGAATCTACCTTGTATTGTAGCGACAGCTGTTTCGTCAAAACCGATTTCCTCCTTAGGCTGAGGAGACTTACCACGCAATCTAAAAAAACACTCTACGCATCAAAATACACAATACATAGACGGATAAATGTTATTGTTAAAACAGATAGGTGGATAATACTGTAGAATTTGGATTTTATTTAAAATGTGGATGGACACACCACATCTAACTGGTTTAGTGAACTTACAGTCTGCAGACTGATCGCATTTTAGTTGGTATATTTGTTGAGTTTTATACTTGAGTTTTAAATACAATATGAGACAAAGTATAATTAATAATTTATTAATCTTGCTGAATTTTTTGTTTTTACTAACAGACACTGCACCTCGCATCTGAATTTGATGAAAGTGAATATGTACATTTTAAACATTATAATCAAATTTAATTCACCTGTTAACTTTGTTTTAGCACTTAGACCACTCTGATTAAAATATTCACGTTGTTTAATGTAAATCAAAATATTTAGATGAATAAAACTAAATATTACTAATGTATTATCAACTAATTAAATTAGTTATTGTCCCTCTAACTTTTCCTAATAATAAGTTAATTAAAAAAACACAAACATAAATTCGTCTTTAAAACTAAAACTTTTGGAAAAATTATTTCTTTACTCTTACCTTAAAAAGTAATTTTATCTTTACATAATAGGAAGGTAATTAATGGTTTTTGGTGAAAAGTTTTTATTTCGTTTAAATATGCAGAGTACATACGCCTCCTACAGTTGCACAGACTTAACGCAGGGCGGACTGTAATTGTCTGTAATTAAATGTGTAATTAAAATAACTTTTTATATGGTTTGTAAAATGAAATAATTTCGTCAATTTAAGTTTTATATGCTCCTGTTTTTGAATAGAAAGGATTTATTTATTAGAGAAAAGACGTATATCTTCCATTACTAAAAATAAACTGATTTATAAAAAATGAATAAATAATGTAAAATTTGATGAAGAAGTAATAAATCTAAATTAGGAAAACTTGTATTGTAACCAACTATATAAAATATACTTCAATTTATGGATATATTAAACAATGCTTGTGTTTACACATTTTTACAAATGAAGAGACGCAGTAATATATATTATCTTCTTGTACTCAATTTTCCTTAATATCAATTGAAGAGACTCAGAAATGGAATATTGTATTTTCCTCTGATTTTATTTAATAATTATAGGTTAACTTTATAAAATAGTCAATACAGCTTGCTTTTCGTTGTATAATTCAAAACAAAACTGTAAGAACCCTTTTCACCTAAACTTAAGTTGTTGTATTTGCAACGTAATTATGTGCACCATAATGTTCCTCATATTTATTTCTACCGTTTATCAGATATGTATAGTTAGACGGTATTTAATCTATTAAAACAATACAATTTTAAATAACACTCATTTTATGTTTACTCAATAGATTATTCTCACCATTCAACCATCTTGAGTTGAATTTCTTCCTCAATTTTTATACTAACTGACCAAATAGACAATATTTATTTTTTGCTGATCTATGCTGAAAAATATTTAATTTCTTTTACAATTTTTGTAAATCCTAACACACAAGCCATAAAAAGAAAAAGTTAAGGTGTCTCTCGCAAAGATTATTAGTAACTATTTCAGATTCAAGACTTTTTCAAAGTGAATTATGTTTGATACTAATCAAAAGAAATACAAAATAAAAAAAATATGAATAAATGTTTGTCAGTTATAAAAATTGACTCATTATCTTTCAATATATTTAGGATATATAAACTATTTATTTATGATAGTATGAATAGTATATATTATTATTTATTTATAATATACAATTTCATTGGTATAAAAAAATTAAAAAAAACACATGAGGGTGAATATAGGCTACATTTAATTATTAAGTCATAAGTAATAAACCGCAACAATTTTGTTATTTTCATTAAAAATAAATAAGTTCAATTTTTAAATGGTAAGTATGTAACTATAACTAATAATCTGCACAGAAGAGCTAACAGTGAGTTTAAATATTTATAATTGTAAACAAGACACAGGTATATATGTAATAGTAATGAATATCGCTATTCAATAAAATGCTCGGTTTTAAATTTTGTATGTTTAATGTGAATGTACTCGTATTTACAGATGAATAGAGTTTACTCACATTCCGTGTCATACAACTGTTGTTAGTCAAAAGGAATTAAAACTATTCAACCAATCCTTGATGTAGGATATATTATGACAGATTATTCTTACCTCACAGAATATACACGAAGTATAAACACCTTTCTCTCTAAAAGATTTCTACTTAATAAATAAACTGGAAAACGCTTTCATTGTGAATAAATTTATTTAATTTTGCAAGGTGATCGTATTAATTCTATTTCCATTACAATTTTATCGCATACATTCGTAACTTGATGTTTTTTTTTAATTATCAACTGAACCTACCGAGGGAATATTATTGTATCCCACTTCCTCTTCCCTATTGTAGTTGCCTTTAGTTGAACCGTATATCACAAATTAGAAATGATGGAATATATAATTATGTTCTCCTTCTTTATTAGTAATAGCTATCAAGATCTTCAAACTGTCTGGAGAATAGCAATGGAAAAATAAGCTATTCACGAAGTAACCATTGTGTAGTGATAATTACTACTTGAATATATCCCTACTACATCCTTTGTATTACGTTTTAACACCAATAATTAATTGTGATGGTGAGATTCATTTTGCATTTTGAATTTTGTAATGGTGGAATGCATTTAACGTTCTTGCAACAAGTTATTTAATCAATTGATTAATTATTATAGATGAGACGGCTATTCAAACTATTAATGTATTCTTATCCTTTCATATCACTTTTTCTCAGTCATATGATAATTATTCAATATTATTAGACACCGTTTCAATATATAATAATAATAATAATAATAATAATAATAATAATAATAATAATAATAATAATAATAATAATAATAATAATAATAATAATAATAATAATAATAATAATTTCATTGGTAACTTTACTGGCTTGGACTTATTTGTATGGAGCCTATTTTTACCTTGCTCTGTTGCCTTATAGCTATTAATTTACAGACCCACTTCATATACACTATTGCAGAATGAAATGATCGTATTAATTCCTAATTTGTAAGATAAAAATAACCTCTTTCAATTATTACAATTTAATTTAAGCAAAGAATTATGTTAAAAATTTTAACACATATTAGGCCTATATTGAAGAAAAGACAAATGATAGTAAAATTTTATAAAAATAAAACGCAAACGTTTAAAATATATTACACTTTACAAATATTCCTATCTGTAACTAATTGAAATACATTTTAGTTTTACCACAATGGGTAATTACCGCAATCGTTAATGTTGAAAAACTTAAGTTAATACTTGAAATAAACCTTTATTATGGACGATTAGCGGCGCGTGACCGAGGATACAAAATGACTGTACATCTCTTAAAACCCTTTGGAATCGTAATAATTTAGGTTGTCGCTCCAATTATTGAATAATAAGTTCAAGCATGTTGTTAAATTGTAACTTTCTTTGTTATTATTGATAATATAATTCTATAAAAAAAATATCACTTTATTATAAAATAATTATGCCTGGAGATTTTTAATTGTGTTTAAAATTAGATTTGAATCTAAGGAAATGTAAAGTACAGTAAAACCATGCTAAGTTTTTTAAAATGTAAAATGGCTAACAGTTGGTGCAACAAAATAAATATTACACTCTTAGCTTATTCCAATCAATGGATTGAAACACAGGTTGTACGATCAATGAATTTGATTTTACGGATATGTTTTGTATGATAGTAACTACACCGTTAAGGTGAAATGTTTGAAGATTTATGAAAATCGTCATAATTTTGGTAATAAATTCTTTGGCTTTTTCGATGAGTTATTTTTAAATTGACACACCTTTCACCAAAAGTGTTTAAAATAATCAGTTTAAAAATATATACATATAAACCTAACCATCAATTTTATTACTTACAAAAACTGCATTCGAAAGTATTTGTCTTCAATAAATCTACACATGGAATAATGTTGAACAAAATAATCGCTTTACAGAATGTTATTTCATTACTTTATTTTTTATTTTGAAGGTTAAACATTACAAGTAAAATAAGTCAAATCCACTGTATTTAAAACAAATTACTATTTTGTTTTTGAAATTTATCTATTGAATGTAACCATGGATATACTATTTAAGTTTACGCTAGAAAATATTAATAGCTAGATGTGAATTATATCTTGTAGTGTACATATATATTAAATTCCTATAGAAAAATATTGAACTGGAAATTCATTGCTTCAAATACTTAATTTTTTTTTAACAGATTAGAAGAAACTTAAAGTCAATTATTTAGTGTCCTTTATATGTCTCTAAAATAAAGAATTATCCTGGAGTCACTGCTGTACTTCAATTTGACCAGAGGAACACGTTATTGCTTCTTGAAACTTTTAAACTGTTAGGAATTACGTATATTATTAAGATACTTAACCAGACATTAGTACAAAAGATATTTAGTTGTGTATGAGTGTTCGTCCGTCAACATATGTAATTAGAGGTTGGTCTATATTATACATATATGAATACGAATTATAGCTTTTTATTTCCTTACACTTATAACACTGAACACCTAAAACGTGTCCAATGAGGTATTCAATTTAGTCTTACTTAAGGCTACAAAAAAAAAAATTGAATAATAGTTCAGAGAAACATTTAAATTGAGTTGAATAATATTTAATATTAACTGTATTATTTTATACACTCTACAGTACATTTCATGATGTTACATTTCTTGACTATCACTTTCAATTCGTAAAAGTAATTTATATATATATATATATATATATATATATATATATATATATATATATATATATAACTCCATCAGTTTTTAATTATGTGCAAATTTTAAAATAATTTACAAACAAATGTGATTTCAACTTCACTATATTTCAAAATCGTTATCTCTCTAAGATTTATTTTCAAATATAAAGTGTAGTTGAGTAAATTTTAGTTTAATTTAGAGAAATTAATTTTTTAAGTTTATACACGGAGCTCACATTTTAGAGATGTCTTTCTCTTTTTGTAATGGTACTTGTTCTAAAGTAATGTATTTTCACCTTAATAGTGGCTTTTGTACATCAAACATGAATTGAATTGTGACACCTAAACTTGCCATAATATTTCACCCATTCATAGCATATTTTAGATTTTAGAATTTAATGTAAAGTAAAGAAGACCAAAGAGTTCCGAAATAATCCGAAAATTTTAATGCCAACAACCAGTATCAAATCTACACACTTTGGAGGTACCACTGTTTAGTGACAGAAATATTGTGTATATTTATGTGCTTTGACAATTAAGATACACCACTACAATCATTTACAAGGGATATAATGATAAAATACACATTGTTTAAACCTGTGTGCTCATAACATTTATTTTAATTCCATCAATAATACCAAATATAAATTCTTCTTGCGTTTTGCATTATTTGCTCGTAAACTAAATCTACTGACCACTGATAAGATTTTTGATTTAACTGAAAAATCGTAAAAGTTGTTTGCTTGTTTGGCAGAGAGTGATATATCAATATAACTTTTTTAAACTTTTGAATATGAATTTAGTTCAATGTTACCGTTGTTTATATCGGGTGTGATATATATGATAGAGTTTGAGTGAAAAAAAAAAAATATTATGTGATAAATGAAAAATAAATAAGTCTTAAATTGATAGAATATATTTTAAATTATTTACTCACTATATTATATCTTATTGTAAGAGACATACTTATCATTATTGGGATATATTGTATTTCGTTTATTAAGTAACCAATGCTGTTTTATAGGAGTTATAATACAATTATCTCATAATCAAATAAATTACTGTTTCTCTTCATTTCGTTCGAACAATAATTTACTCTAAAACACCTAGAAAAGAGACTGTTGTAAAAAAAAGAAAAAGTTAAAAGGAAATAGAGGTAAATCGTGTAATAAAATCGATAAGTCAAAAATGTAATTATTTGTGTTTAGTGTTTATCTAAGTTGCTACGTAAGTAGTTTTATGATAAGAAAAATGTAATATACTAGATATTGTGTATTGTTAAAAGCTCTTTTAATGTAATACTTTCAAAACACCCAGAATCATATTATACTACAAAATGTCACAAATATTGGTAATCATCAAATTGTAGACAAAAAAGATATAAAAATCAGTTGCTACTAAAATATTACGAGTACTTATTATTAACTTTAATTCATAGATAGATTTAAATTAAACTTCCTGTAAAGAAAGACCAGAGCTTCAATAATTTTCTCTTCCAAGGAATACTGTGACTTAAGAAAATGTTAACGTTTTTAAATAAAATAACTAAAATGTTTTAAAGACATTTTTATAATGTGACTTTTATCAAATTAATTATAATTCTAAAAGATAATCATTAGTATGATTTACACATTTAAATTGTTCTTACCAAACAACAGTTTCATCAAATATCTATAATTTAATCATGAAAAGAATTGCAAGTTAATTTTTTTTATTTTGAGTTAAAAGTTAGTTTTAAATACCAAGAATACTATGTTAGTAACACAGATTATATTAATCTCCAGATCCGCGTCATATTTTGTAACTTTCTTTGCCAAAATTGACTGTCTGGTGTTAAATAATTGAGAAGTACAATAATTAAAGTTCAATAAAACTATCACTTAGCTAAAAACTGATTATTATTTTTAAATTAATTAAAATACTCAAAATATTCACGGTAAACAATAAAAATGGACAAACAGATTGTTTAAATAGAATCAAAGATGATATAACGTTTCTTTTAAAACTGATGTAAAAATCAGACAATATTCGATTGTGCCATAAACTCTCAAAAACGTTTTGTTAGTTATATTTATTATGCTTACTTTATTGTTAAGTTTATAATGTGAATAAATACCCTTAATCCCTTTTCTGATTTTGTGCTTGTTTTTGTGTGCAACGTTGCTTTTTATGTAAAAAAAGTATGTTCGAATAACAAAAAACTAACTTTTTTAAAATTTCAGATATATGTGAAATATATTTATTCAAGTGTTTTCACTCTATCGTATTTTTTTAATAATCTCTTTGTACACAAGTAATAAAGTAATATGTAATATTAAAATGCTTTTGTATTTTACCCATTTAAGGTCACCACAGTGAAGGAGATTATCTTTGATTATAATTCATTTTTGATTTTATTTGATTAACATTTCACAGTCTTGAAAACAAATTCAGGTACTTTGTGAAATAATTAAATATTTGTTTGGAGTTTTGCATGTATTCCTATAAATTTGTTATATTTAATTTATTTACATAATCTGTGTTTTTACAGACATTAAATTTCATGATTAAAATGAATTGGGTCTATAAAATATAATAGAAATTGTATCGCAGTGATTTAGTGAAAACGATCACGCTGCAGTGATTCAGTGAATTTCCGAGCGAATTTCCGATTTTGTGAATTTGGCAGTGATTAAGTGTAAATGTTGATTCGGTCCAAGAATGAAAATGTTTTCTGTACTTTGATATGTAGCTGCGACATATCACAAACAGTACCGGGACCTTGACTTTCAACTTGGCAGTAGACTTGTTTTATTTGATAAATACGATATACAAACAATAATTTGGATCATAAAAGAAAGGGCGGAACTTTTGACTTACACTATAAACAGTGGTGTAACGATAAAATATGGTTATGCTCCTTATGCAACATAAATGAAAACGAGACAGTTTACCATTTTATTGCTCGCTGTCCTATCCTAGCCGATATAAGAAATTTTTGTTTTTTTAAACGCAGTTTAAATAGGGGGGAATTGAAGTTTTAATAAACGGGAGAAATTGGTGGAGATTTGGTAAATTCATGAAGATTGCCTGGAAATTTAGATTGGAATTAATAAATGAAATTTAAATTGGGGAGGGGGTTACACCTAAATTCTTGGAAGAATTACTGTAAATCTATTTATATATCTAAGTAATTTTCACTGTATAGCCGGTGAAAATTATTTAATTATGTAGTCATGTATATTGAATATTTTGTATGATTATATGATTATATATGTATGGGTGCACTGATGGACGGATGGTTATATACACAGGTCTATATGTGTAAATATATGTGACTCATAGTGTTATTTTTAACAATATTGTTTTGTTTATGCCAACCCAGCTGTCGGTCAAAAAGACCATTGCTGTAAATTACTGTGTAAAGTAAGAATATTATTAGTTTATTTTGTTTTATTTTATCTCCTATAATTATTAATTGTGAATTTATTTTATATTCTGTATGGAATACATGTCAAAATAAAGTATTTTTTCCATTATTATATTATATTATATTCTATTCTACTTTGATATGTAGGTCGGATATTAACAACTGGTTTTAGTGATTTAGTTCAAACTTTTATTTCATTATTGTATGTGTATAGTGAAACAAACACAGAATATAAAATGAAAATTACAAAATTTAAATGGCTCAGTGAAGCTTTGTTTTTAACCCAAATAGTTATAATTTTAATACGCTTGCTTATAACTCTATCGACTTTTTAAGGTGTAATACAGGAATACACATATTAAGATACAATGCAAATGAGAAAGTGTTGATTTTAGAAGTTCGTAGTATACTGTAAATAATGATATGTTTTAAGTATAAAGTGAAGGCAAGTAGGGATAAATACCAACCCTTCATATCGTGGAGAATATTCTTTAAAGTTCCAAAGACTTTTTTTTTTTTTAATATAAAATAATTTTCAATCCCTGTCAAGCTCAAAGTCTAAGCCAATTTGTCGTCTAAAGGTTTACGTATTAATTAGTCTTGTCTATCAATCATAACCAAAAATGAACTGAAATTGAAACAATTACTTATTCAGCTATAATATGCAGTTTCAAACCCGACATAGCACCCTATATTTCTTTTAAATGACAATATACCCAATTATCCCAATGCAGAGTGTTTTTAATTTATGGACACCTATTGATCAATTGTTCTAATTTAAATTAAAATCTGAACAATTCTTGATATTAAAATCAATAAACTCGCTATTACGTTCTAATATTATTTATGAAAGTTCTGCCTTTTATTCATGGTAAGTTTTTGCACATCCAAGGATATTAGAGATATGCCTATTTGAAACTATTACATCAGACTTCGAGTTTGGATAGGTTGCACCTTCTGAATCCCACACAGTAGCACTTATACAATTAATAAATTGAATACATTCATACAATGTAATTGCTATATTAGTATTATTAATATACCGAGTAGCGTCACCGAAACAAATATAACATATATATTATAATACCTTTAAAAGTATATTTACATACATATTTGTTTTCGCCATTCCGACTACTGATTAATAATTAAATATATTATAAGACTAACCGTCACAATAGTCTATGTTTGTCTGTAGTTATATCACTACGGCCGTTTCGGCTATTCAGCCATTTTCAAGTGTACGCGTTGTGACATTGGGCCTACTACATCATGTTTTAAATGTTTAAAGAACTTGTGTGTTTGTTATGTGTCGTGTGTTCGTAATTTCTGATTTTAAACTAAGACAACGGTAATACCCGCATAACACTTGAAATTGGCTGAATAGCCAAACGGCCGTAGTGATATAACTACAGACGAACATAGAATATTGTGACGGTAAGTCTTATAATATATTTAAGTATATTTACACTTTTAACTCATAAAATTGACTTAATAATGAAGAAGAAGGAGAATTGAAAGTATGTGTGCGTAGTGGCACAATTATTTGAAGTAAGGTTCATTAACCTATTGTCATGATGAATATTCCAAAAATATAGGCTATGATCTACTTTCACCTTTAAATATAAGTAATTAGAATTTAAAATATAATAAAGTAAATGTTGAAGCACTAAAGCAATGTGACATTACTTATATTCAAGATTTAATATTATTATAATTATGTTTTAAGGGCAACGTGCTTTGATCCCGTTTTAAGTTACCTTGAAATTAATTATTGAAATTAATTATTAATTATTAAAAAAATAAAATAAAATAAGAAAAGTAATACATTTTATTCGTATAAATATTTTTAAGAACAAAGCGTGATTCCTCAAACCGCCTCTGAAGCACTTAGTTTTTTGTACAGCGGCGTTATAGACAATGTGTGTTGTAAATCAACATTTTTGCAATTCAACATTTCGCCCAATTAAAATGGTCCTATCGCAATAAATAAAATACCGTTGGAAATCTAATGTTTCATAGATACACAATCATGCAAAACGTCTACAAAACGTTATTTATTTTATAAAATAATATTTAAAAAATTAGTAAATTTAGAATTATTTGATACGTAACATCAAAGATTTGAACTGAGCTAAAATGTCGTCTTTCTTTCTCTGATATTCCCAAATCTATATTTCTGTTAAACAAATGTACCATAACACTGTTACACAGATAACATGTTTCTCTTTCGATTAGTGTTTTTGAAATCTTTCTATATTTTATAATTTTTATGGTAATAAAATTAAACCAAATTAACAATTTTAACAGGTTTTTACAAACCTGAAAATAAACACTTATTTCAATTCAACTCTTATTCTAGTAGATAATATTTTATCAAAATGTACAATATATCATTGTAAAGGAAATGTTTCAATATTTTATAATCATATATACCATAAATTTCTCACAAAAAGTAAATATTCAAATGCAGCTAATATTCCGCTGGAGCACCTTACCTGACGCAACCGCGTTTATAAAGAAACATACGTACTTAATGATTCTATAATTTTCCAAAATAGTAAATCCTCTCTAAATACCACAAGTTAATATTTTATTGTAATTTTCTTCCTCTTTGGAACTGCGCATTTTAAAATAAGCTATCTATAATAGTTTTTAGGATTTATTACATTCTGCGAAGTTGTAACCAAACCGAACCAGACTCATATTCTTTTCGGTGCGGTTGGTTACTAAATATGAAATATCGATTACTTAATTTGATATTTTTAACCGATCTTTACACTATTAGGAAGATGAAATTTAGATGTTTCATATGGTACCACCTTTGACGTCATAGACTTATTTAAGATGATTCTTTCTGAACTTGAAATCGAGATCTTAAAAATAAAAAAATAGTTTTTTTTCAACATTGATACACAAATTTTTAAAAAAGTTTAAAAATTTTTTGTGCCGAACAGAATTTTTACGAAATCGGCCGAAACTGAAAATGTGGATAATTCCTTCCGCCAAATATTATATTAAAGTGTAACACATAATTACAACAAATCAATTTCAAAGTTTATGGCTGTGGTATTCCAAGGATTTGTTTTCTCTTACCTATGTTTTTTTATTGTTTTATGTTTTCCATTTTTTGTATAAAGTAATAAATATTAATAAAAATAAGCGCATTATACAAAATAATATAAATAAGTTTTCGAGGTAACAATTGCAACAACCACGTATCATGAAAAATCGAAGATATTAAAATATTTGAATAAAGTTTTTTATTCAATTTAGGTTCTGAAACAGGTGTTTTGATGTACAATTTTTTTTATAATATTTTTGTTAAATTTCAGTAAGCCGGAAAATTTTACAAAATTCAGTGAAGTCTGTAATTTTGACGGTCTTCTTATAGTACATATTTGTTTCATTTTTACGGGAGTTCTAGTACAGAATATTTGTATAAATGAAAGAAGTATTCACTTATCTTACATAAACAAATTATAACCAGTAAAAAAACATGTAATAATTACCGCAATATATAGAAAACCTTATTCGCAGAGTTGTAGGCTTGGAAAATGTGCATGTTAAGATGGTCTGATAATCTACATTAGTAGGTGGGAATCTACAAACATAACTGAATCAAATCAGTTTATTCCAATTATTAATACAATGAAGAATTTAATATTTTAGTAATTTAACCAAAACTTGTAGTTGTTCGTTAAATACATTTTTTTAAAAATTATCTTTATTGTCAAAATTGTATTTTTTTATTCAGTGTATGATTATAATTTCATGAAATTTTTATATTCTTGATTTAGTTTAGGAATTGTAACATGCAGTACTACATTAAGTTTAAGACATGCATTTAGCATAAATACTTTGTTACGTAGCTATTTAAAATTATTTAGTCTCTGATTTAACTTGTTAAGTTGCACTTTACCCTTTGCAAATGGCAGGTTTACACTATAAGATTCATGAAAATTTTGTTTTCTTTCAACCTCAATAATAGTTGTTTATCAAGATGTGTTATATTCTTTATTTTCCTAATAACGTTTTCTTAAATATTAAAACCATTTCAGTAGTTTTTTAAAAATTAATTTTTCCCCTGATAATAGAATTTCATATTAATTAAAAATAAATAACATGAGCTGGCATTCAATTTGAATAGAAACGGAATGAAAACAAATGAATAACTTTTCTCAATTTTATTTCTTACGTTTTAGTTTAATCTAATTGAATAATTAGTTTGTAGAAAACCTTGAGTATTACGAGAAATGCTCTTCCTACCTCGTTAGATTTAGCTGAGAGAATGAGAAAATAATGACTTGCTTTGTCAGTACCAGTTGTAAACTACAAGAACTAGATTGCATGGCCACCCATGAGAGGATGCCGTAACTCCTTTTGCCCTACACAGTTTACAATATCATTTTGTTTATTGAAGGGAAGCGTTTGAATTTCTTAAGAACCGTTAGGAATCAATGTCTAATTTTACATCTTAGTTTTAATAATTATTAATATAATATATTTACTCTAGACATGTAATTTGACGACAATTGTTTATTATTAATATAATTTTTAAATAAAAACATATTTAACATTTTCAAATGCACAGATTGTTTTCAAATTAAAAAATATATTGATGTTACTCATCACTTATGCCATTTTAAATCAAGAGTTTCCCATTTTTTCTATGAAGATGTAACTCATTTTTATGACTTTTCTATCCTGATTTATCCAGGTGTTTTCAACTCCCACTGTTATGAAATAATCTTTCAGTTCCTGAGAACAGTTTGTAAGGCAAATTTATTGACTCTGATTTCTATTTGTCGTGTAACAGATTTTCCGAAGATCACTACATATTTAGTAGGATAAGTCACGACTTAGAAATCGAAGTTCATTATATAGAATATATAAATACAGAATTGTGCAGATACACTATTTATATCCCTCGATGAGTTATTGAGGTGATATATTGGTCTCATGTCTTTAAATATTCGTTATCAGGCAATGGAACCTTCATTATTTCAAAAAAAATTGAAGTGATAGGACTCTTCAAATTCATTTTTGTAATTTTAATCTTTGCATATCAAGGTTGAGAGCTGCGTTATTTGATCTCATATAAAAATATCCGATTAATACTTTTGTAAATTAAAAGAGTTTGCAAATTTTAATTGCGATATCCATAACGATTTTACCATTATTTAAAGAGTTTAATTTCTTTCTTTTTATAAGGATCATTCAATGTTATTAAGCTTCTCTTTAATATATATGAAATTGCGGACTCTAGCTAAGCTATAATGAGACAAGTTGCATAAATTCCTCTACTTTCTCCATCATTAATAGTCTCTTGACTGACAGTTTTACAAAATTGTAATTACGACATTCAATAATATACAATTATTGTTTAATTTTTAACCTAATTTAAATACCATCTTGAATAGCACAACACCACCCCTCGGTAGCAAATTTTTCCTATATTCATTGACCAAAACACTGAACTACTTCCTAAAGTGTCACACAAAGTATATTGCGAAAGATAAAGATCAACCATCTTAAGAAATTAGTAATATAAGTTGACAATAATTTCGAATGTTCAAACTAAGAAATTATTTGTACATAATATACAAGATATGTTTGAAATTTATCGAAATACTCTACGTGACTATATTTTATATATAGAATGGAATTGCAAGTGACAGGACTCAGAACTAAACCTATCTGTAAGAAGTTGTTATCTTGTGACTGCTAGTCCTGCGTTGAAATATTATTGAATTATGTCAGTGTTATATTTATATTTGGTGAAGTTATCTCTTATTACATTAAAATTGTGAGGGATTCTCAAAGAAGTTAATGTTTCAAGGATAACTTACAAATAGAAGCAATATACACTAGGGTTAATCAGAGTAAATTCTGTAATTTTGTTTATATTAGGTAGTATCGAAATTAAAGGTTTTTAAAAATCACTCTATAATTTCTTTGAGTGACTGATCATTTGATTGTTTTGAAAGTATTTTGGTTTTAAGTTTAGCTTCACCCACACAAATTATTAACCGTTTGTCAATGTCCGTGTTAATATGTATAATATAAAAATAGTAAATATTAAATAAACAAATCTTTTTATTATTTTACTAAAGAACTGGCATAAATTTATTCTTGGCGTTTAATACAAATAACGTGTTATCACACTGTTGTTTGCATATAATTTAGTTTTAAATATATTTAAAAAATCTAATTACTACGAAACTTTTTAAAGTAATAAATATATAATCATATATTTTAATTGAAATATCTGTGTTCGTTAAGGAATAAAATATATTTTATTTGTATTTATAATTTTATGCAGATTTTATGCGCTTACAATACAAAGGCAGTGGACTTTTTTACACTAACGAGATGGGATTTAGCTCATACGTAAAGGATTCTTATCTTAACACTTTGTGCGTTTTGTTCTAAAATGAATTTTTTTTTAATCTGTTTTAGCTTGTCTTCATTAATTAGTTCTATAGTGTGCACTAACGAAGTTCATGTCACAAGGAATAACTTTATTTAGCAACCATGTAATTATATCATTATTGTAAGCTTATTTACCGGGAGATTTGTTTATCTGTATATTGTGATACAGAGCATTGTCGATAATCTGAACACAAAACGGAGGCAAATGAAGCAAAACATTATCTTTTATCCAATATTCAATATTTTCTTCTTTCATCTACCCATAATAATTGCCTGTTGATGTACCTGTCCTAAAGTCAATTTTGCCTCTTTTAAAAAACTATTTTGCCTTCCAACGTGAACAATAACTAATTTGTTTGTTCCACAATTAGTCACATAATATCACTAAAATAAATATCAAATCACTGTCCACCCTTGTTTCGTCACTATAAAATATCTCTCTACTCTCGTCTCTTAAATGTTTTATTTTCTGAAGATATCGGATTTGCCAGTTCAATACGTAAGGTCGTTCAATTAGGATTTTCCTCTTTTTCGAGATATTTTCCACCTGAAACCCATTTTGGACAAACTTTACGAAAATTGTCCAACTTGCATGGTATTATTTCATGAATGCGTGGAAGAATTTACGGACAAGTTGGCACTTTCTTGTCTACAATAGTGTTTAGAATCACTGACAAATCGAAATCATCAACAAAGACTTTTTCCTTCTTTTTTAGCCAAGATTTGAGTAGATATTTTGTCTTTCTTTTCTAATACGAGATCTGTTACGGTATGTTTTGACACTTGTGTAATTAGGAACCCTTTCAGTACTTTTAGCTAACAAAATTAACAGTTGATTATTTTTAGCCTTTTCATTGCAAACCTTAATTACTTCATTAATTATATGTTGTGCTTCTATATGAATGACTTTCCCTTTTTTATTAATCCTAGGCATTTTATAAACTAAATAAAAATAACATTTTGTATTCAATAATTTATTAACTTATGTTACATAAACACTGAAACACCGAAAATAACTTGAACAAGTAGTTATACTGAAATCATGCAAAGTCTACTCTTACGTTTATCACTCACAACCGTTTCAAATCTGATTGCTTTTTCACAAACATATCACAAATTTCAATTTGATATTTTCTAACCGAAACGTATGATAGTTTTTAAAGGGTTTAGTAGTCTAATTTCTATCAGCTCATACTTAGTTCCCTCTTCACCCCTCCTACATTGGTTTCATTCTTGTGATCATCAGACCGTATATAATATACACGAAAATTCTAAATTAATTTATTATTTATCAAAAGTATTTTCAATAGAAGTAAACGTAATGGTTTCGAGATTATACATCAACGTTTCACGAGCCCCAATCTCATTATTGTCGATTTAACTTAGATATATTTTTCTGAAATTGTTATTATGTAACAACAAACAAAATAATTCTAGTAAAATATTCGGTTTAAACAAAATAAATGGTAACCTTTAAAAATTATAAGTATCCCGCTTTTAATTGTTTGGATTGTTAACTTGCATAACGTACAATTCTGCTATTGAAAAAAAGAACATACAAATTACTAACACAAATATTTACAAAACTTTCACGACATAAAACATGTTGAGAAAATAAATTTAAGGACGAATTTGAGGTATACATAAAAATGTTAGACGCACTTTTGTAGCTAAACATGCAATGGATGTTATGTAGAGTATGGGGGTTGGGGATATGTTTGCACAAATAGAGGAGGGGATAAGGATCTCTTATATCTAAACGAAATATCTTCGCGTAACTGATGTTGTTTCTTTGATAAGGGATTTAAATGTATTTGCGAAATTATATTCTTTACAACCATTGCTTTTGAAATAGAATCAAGGTTAAGTTAAAATCAATAAATCGATGTTTCAAACTTTCTCGAG
Organism: Aphrophora alni; assembly: GCA_963513935.1. NCBI lineage: Eukaryota > Metazoa > Arthropoda > Insecta > Hemiptera > Aphrophoridae > Aphrophora > Aphrophora alni. Next base: position 57,756,961 of record OY740770.1, on the reverse strand, counting down.
ACATAGGATGTTTAAAAAAATAATAATAAACGATCATTGCTATTTGTTTAAACAAAATATTGATCATGAACCTAACACTTTGAAGTAGATGAATTGATTTGGAATAAGAAACGAAGAAGTTTTCCTAGTTTATTATTATTAAATCCCATCGCTCGTTTAGATAGAAATAAATATCATGTAGAATTAAAGATATTTGTGAATGAATTATGGTATACGCATTTTATACTATTTTTATTTCATAAATAAAAGGTATCCTAACAATATGAACTTCATTTGAAGTTAGACACTACAACCTAACCTAACCATACCTCACATAAACATATTTTTTTGAATTTTTTTTTAAAGAACGTCTCAAGCTAAGTTGAGGCAGGACACCTGGCTGGAGGGTTAGGGCTATGAATAGCTGGGGTGGCCCGGCCAGTAAATCCCATTAGTCACGCCTCACCGAATACTCCACTTAAGAGCGGAAATGTAATAAATAATCATTATTTAAGAAAATACTTGATACTGTATTGTTAGTTATCATAATACAAACTTATTGTGTGTTTGTCCCGTGCTAATCGGCCGACTTAAAGTATTGTAACATACTGTTTTGTTATATAATTTATTTATGTATATTTTGATTGCATTAATAACACAACATAATAATAATAATAAATAACTCGACACGCAGCTATTACGCTGAAGTGAATTAAAAGAATTTCAAATTTTATTTATGTGCGATCTTATAAAAACTTGATATAATAATAATAACAAAAATATTTCAATGGTTTAATCGTTGTTTGTATATCCTGATGTAGAATTGATGAATTAGTCTGGTATTATTTCCCTAAATGTGTATATTAAATCCGGCACAAATTGAAGCATTAATGTATGATTTATAGTAAAAAATCGTGTAAATATATGTCATTCTGGGATAAACACGTATATGTTTTCCTTAATACCTAAGGAACCAGTTGGATATTAATGGACACTTCCTGTTAACAACTCACTCACTCAAGCCGGAAACAATGAATGAAATATACATAAATAAAATATATAACAAAACAGTATGTAACAATAATTTAAGTCGGCCGATTAGCACGGGACAAACACACAATTGTTTGTATTATGATAACTAACAATACGTATCAAGTATTTTCTTAAATAATGATTATTTATTACATTTCCGCTCTTAAGTGGAGTATTCGGTGAGGCGTGACTAATGGGATTTACTGGCCGGGCCACCCCAGTTATTCATCGCCCTAACCCTCCAGCCAGGTACCCTGCCTCAACTTACCTTGAGACCTATACATAAGTACATATTACGTACACATAATTTTTTTTTACAAAGTACAGGAAAATGTTTACGTAAGTTTACAATTTTGGAATATATAAAGTAGAAAAATAAATATGAATTTAAGGACCTCTTTTATTTAACTGTATATGTTTTTTCTTACAGTTTGTAATCGAAAATGGACATCTTCTATAAAAATAAATTAAAAAATACGCAGAGATAACATTTAATTTGGATTATTGTATACTCGTATGTAAAATAAAACTTTTTACTTAGAATACCTAATGTATACTACATCTGGACTAAAATTGAACATATTATATAGAAATGAATTTGAAAATATACATTTTATTATAAATGAATTAGATTAGGTTCTTATGCCTAAATTGAATTTGTAATATATATCAACAACCTTAAGTATTCAAAATGTGGTCTATTCTATTCAATAATAGCTTGACAAGTAGATGCTAGATGGAAGAATTTTATCAATTTGACTCAAATGGCTGTATCTTCATTTACAGTCTAGGATGATGTGTGACAAGTTTTTCCACCTTAAAAGGAAAACTTATCTGTAAGATATATATTTCAGCACATCATAACTTATTGAAGATACTGACAAGATATCCCAGCCTAGCTCTGAGGGATCAACTTGTTTCGGCCTTTTACAGTACGCGATTATGTTCTAGATCTCAGGCAGTACTCTACCGCTGCCATATGATATTTAAGAAACTATGCCTTAATTTCTGGACGCTCCTTCAAATTACTAAATTTCCTTTATAACAGGAAATAACTAAAACTATATTGAAATAATATGCACACACAAAAAACATTTGTATTACATACTATATATGCCAAGGACTATGTTAAATTTATGTCATTTGAGTATCTACTCTTAAACACTGTTTATTAAGTAAATTCGTATTTTCATATCTTAAGAGAATTAGAATCTGATGTAGTTTGTAAATACCTTTTAAAATCAATAATTACAATTCACTTTGTTTCACATGCATAGGCGGAATATAAGGTGTGTCAATTCATTATATTTTATGTAGTTATTTTTGATATGATTAAGTTGTTTTATTTATAATATACGTTATTTGTACTTAAGAAAAAGTGTTGAATCAAATACGTTTATTTTAATATTTATTCACGTTATGAAGAAAAGACACCAACCATTGTACTAGAGTAATATATAATAATGTATCAGTTATTATAGTTTTTCAACTGAAGAAACACTTAAATCAAAAATAAAATAATTTTACATATCCAACAATAAAAACAACAAATAAAACTAGATCAGATGATATGAGCCAGCAGTTGAAGTTTTATGACGTCGTAAAGTAAAAAGGAAACGAAATCTTTTATTAGGAAATCTGTCTGAAAATCAGAATGAACATTTTGGTCGTCTAATGTTAGGTAAGACCATGTATTAACGATTTAGACCTTTTAACTCTACACCAATAAATTTACCCCCAAATATAAAATTAAAAACTGAAAATCACGTGCATATACTCAATTTTATTATATATAACGGGTCAGATCAATAAAATATTTATAATCGTACGTAGGCCTATATTAATACATCGTTTTATACTTTACGATTAATTAGGATGTGAATAATTATTAAATATATCAATATTTAAAATTCACCTTAGTTTGACTACCTTAGTTCTATTTTAATCTGTAGACGAATTATTAGTTTTGGAATTGAAAAGTTTTCAATTAGGATGTGGACATAATAAACCTTTTATTTTAAATAAGTGTCATTAGTTGAGGTCAAATTATTCGAACAAATAAGGTTAACGTTAATTATATTATCTAATATTTTAACAATAATACTTTTTTATCAATTTACTTTATATCTAATGGGAACGATAGATAAAACATACTTGAATTTCAAAAATCGTTTAACGGTACGTTTTATTTTATATGTTTATTTAATAGGTTTTTTTAATATGAACGTCCAAAAAGGTCGGGAAATGGTAATTTACAAATTCTATGACCTAGTTATACGGCATATATTCAGTAATTACCATCGTCAGTGTAAACACACGTTGTAGGTTCTCCTATGCACAGAACGCTAGTTGTAAATACGTTAGTCAATAAATATTGTAACTAGAATATATTAGCTCTATCTCTCAACAATGTTTGTTGAATAATCATAGTAGAAGATATATATATATGGAACTTTGGAAACTTAAAACAAAATAACTTTTATAAATTTATCAATGCATTTGATGGCAACGTTTCAATAATATAATATAATATTTAATGATAATTCACTATTAAAAATAAGTAAATATACGATTTAAAATGACAAATATTGTGTTGTTTTGGTTGAATAAAATTATTATTTTAAATAATAACTATAGTCGGGAAAGTGATACGTAAAAACCTATGTTATATTCATTACCTATTAAAAGCTAAATACAATGATTGAGCTATTATTGATAATCTTTGCAATTAAAGAATTGTTGTAAAAATTATATTGTTAATATAATATTTTATATAAACTATACTTTCACCATACTGAAGGTTAAACAATTTTTAAACTACCATATTAAAATAGGTCTGAATGTTATTTACGGTAAATAGTATTGTTATATCGAATTATTATAATTATATATATAAAAAATAAAAAAGAAGAATAAAGGCATATGTTATCAATCAAATATGTTTTCTCGTTTATATTTGTTATTAGTAAATGTATTTCCATCTGAATAAAATTGATATTCCTTCCTTGAACAAACAAGTATTGTCTCATTGTTTTAAAGATTTCGTTTTTGAACATTATATTTCACTACATATACTAATTTCAAAATTTTATAAGTAATATTAAATGTCATATAAATTTTATAGCATTGAAGTAATTAATTATTGGAAAATACAATTCAAATATTTTAATTGGCTTAATATTTCTTTAAACTCTTATAATCTAATTTACATTAGTAGTTAATTGAGAAATGTATAAATGGAGAAAAAAATGAATATATACATATAATATACTACTTCGTATATATGGATGTTATAAACTATCACACCTACATAACACTCTGGCAAAATTTAAAATGCTACACAATGACTGTCCGTCCTATCCAGTCTATATATACTGGAAGGGGAGCTAAATAATAGAACAGAGAGTTAGAAAAAATAAATTTACAAGGTGATTTTTTACCAAAGCTAAAAAAAACATCACAGATAAGTGGGACAATGATCATGTAACCCTTAACTGAATGCAATACTTTATTAAGAGGACATAAAACATTATCTTAGAGACACCTTTTCCAAGAGTTTGACTCAACTAAAGTAGTCTCTAGTTCACACAAAATAAACTCGAAAGAACCGATTCATTCAAATAGATCCATTGATAATCCTAGAGCTGGACTATCTATATATCAAGTATCTTTATATAAAGACACACTGGCTACCGAAAACACACTTTTCGGATAGCATTGAACGACGGATACTGATATAATCCATAATCAGAAAGAGACAACCGCTTTAGATCCTCTCATTCCGACTGAAAAACTGACATACAATTAATTTATTACAGTCTACCAATCTGCTAATTTTGAGAGCTATCATTCACCTATAATATATACATGTTTTATGTTTATCATTATCGCATAAAAAAGTGTTTTACATCCATATAAATGATATATTATATTCTTCTTCCTTCAAATCAGCAAGATTTCATAGCAGCGTTTAATATACAGTGGTTAATTACAGTGGATTCATGTAAGGCATAATGATATCAAAACAGACTTCAAAAAATGTACATTACTGACAGATAATTAATAAACAACATTGAATTGTTTAAATAAAGGATATTTATTTCTGTCTTTGTGTTCAGAAAATATTATTGGCAATTATGAAGGTAATCTTTAGTTGATATTTTGATAACGAAATTTATCTTACAGCATTTATTAGGAAAACATATTGCTATTGTACTTACATGTACCAGGAAGGTAACTTTAGGGGAAATCCAATTTGTGACCTTATATAACCCTCGTGATACAACCATATCAATAATACGTCATCATGTTTCTGCATTTCTGCACAAATTGGAATACACAATGAGTAAATTGGTGCAATTTTTAACCTCTCTGAAAACTTATAAGTCTTTCCCTTTGTATATCTCAACGTGAATCTAGTACAACACTAATAGCTTTCATTTAATATATTATTATTCAATGCATAGAAAGAAATTCCAGATTACATTTGTATTAGTTTTCTAGTAAGTTACCAAGTTATAGAGTAAAAAAAAATTAATATATAATTATTTTAGCTATTATTTTGACTATACACAATAGTTTCTTCCCTCTTTTGATCCTGGTAAAAAGTAACATTAACAACAATAAAAATCCATGGATGAAATATATATTCAATATATTATATATTTCGATTATACATATATTATACATACTGAAAATGGAATATTTTATATTTGATTGAACTACGAGTATGCTTGCATATGTTTATATTTATCTGTGAAAAAGCCCGCAAAATTGTCACCTTGTATTTCCGAGCTAGTTTGTTTTATCAAAATTTCAAAATAAAAACACTACTTTGTTCCGGAAACTCAACAATAAACTGGTCTAATGTAAGAATTTAAGTGATAAAGGTAAATTCACTTATGTTGCTATTTATAAATTAATATATGTAAAATTTTATTCAAGGTTATAACTTTCAAGTTGTTTTGTATATTTTCCGTTATCGACAAGAAAATAAATAAATTGAATTAATTTTTTTTAAATACATTTAATAGTTTTCGTCGTCATAGAATGTATTATTACATACATATAAAGTATATTGTCATTCATTTAATAGAATTTAAAATTTATCAACGTCTGTTCCAATATACAGTTTTCTTTATAGGTGTGTCCATAGCTCTGCGAGCCTTATAGAAATATTGTCTCTTTCAATCACCTGCTATGCAGTTAAGTACTCTTTTCCCATACTATAGCCATTATAAACTGCATAATTTGAAACGGAGTTAGAGAGAGTAGATCTACTACCATATTTTCCCAAAGTACTTGTTCTTCATAAATACGACCTCTCAATCTATTTTATTAAGTGATAGAGGTTTCCTCACCCTCCACACAGTACATGCAATTTGATTGTTATTATATAGACCAAGCTTCCCGAGATATCCTCTAGGTGTGCCATGCACTATAAGGAAACAATGTCTTACCCAATTCTTGCATAGATAATTGGACGCTCTAGATCTCTAAGGGTAGTTGTTCCCGATAATTTCCCTTGCTTGTCTTAGTATTTATGTTTCTTTACAGAGTTTTGATCTACTGGCTTCTTCATATCCTCTTAGTCAGATGTATTAACTTATCGCAAGTTCAGATAATGGTTCTTTTCCTTCGAATATCATGGATATACATTCATCTCTGTTCTTGCGCATCCAGGTACCCAGAGGCGTGCTACTTTATAACTCCTGACTAACTCATTAAGTTATCATTGGGATTCTAAATCATCACTTGGAGATGCCAGCATGGCTCTCTGAGAGTATTTCAATGTTATCTCTCTTGTATCGCTTGTTAAGTTACCTTCATAGACACCTTGTACATTACCTAGACTGATCACTATGGGATAACGACAATAAGGAAAACAATGCATCTCCAAAAGCAATAAACAAAAAATATAGGAAATAAGACTAATTGTATAAAAAATCTAATAATTATTATTTTAAATTATGCTTCTTTTTTTCTAAATCGTTTAGTAAGTGACAAGTTTGTTTATTCGCATCCTCAATATGTTTTTACAATTTGTATATTTATTAAACATTTATAATACCGTACAAAATGTTCTAAGCTTTACAAAACATTCTGAAAATATTGTTCTAAAACCCTAAACTGAAAAAGTTAATAATTAATTAAGACGGTGTTCTTGCCTAGTCCCAAATACCATAATTGCACACTCTGAAGAGATGTATATTTAATAGGAGTTGTAGTATGTTAAATATTGTTAATGACCAAAACCAAATCGTCAAATCAGAATGAACGGAAAATTATTCTTTGGGGAATATTTGAAAATGTGATGCAATAATAACTTAATTTTACCTGTAATTCTGATCTACACTTCTTTAAGTGTATAACGTCTTTAACAATTCTCCAAAAAAATTAATTTCTTCGTGAATTTTACTACATTCCACATTTTAAGACTTTTTGAACATTCGACAAATTCTCACTTTGAAATCACTTGAGGATAGTGACGATAATTTGTTATTTTAATGGTTTTGTTTTGGGTTTGAAAGTGTAAAAAGATTTGGTTATTTTAGTGCACCACTATATGAAATTATTACCTGTAAATGTTCCTAAGTTATAAAAAAAGGGTATATATTTGTATGCAGTAATCTAGGAAGATTATTTGCATAAATAATATTGTATATTTTTTTGAAAATGTTTGCTTTTTATTAGATAAATAAATTTAATTATTTAGTATCACGGCAGTTTACACTAAAATATGAAATTGTAAATTAGAACGCTATTTTGATTTTCAAAAAGTCAGGTTTAGTTATAAATAAATATACTCTCGTCCTTTATAATATTTTAATAATATTAAACGATTTATTTTCCGAAGCAAATAAATTAACCCTTCCCAGTAGAAACGACTGCGAATATGTAATCTTTGACTTGTTTGACTTGCAGCTACTCTCTGTAACAGCAAAGGATGATGACGTTCCCAATTAAGTCTTTGTGTTACTTCACTTTAATTACCTAGATACTAATTTATTTATAGTACCAACTCTATTCACAGTTACAATTTTTTAAAAATAAATAAGTTTTTTTGTGAGGAAGTATAATAGTAATTTATCAATTAAGGTGTTAATATATCATTAATCTAAGACTGGTTTAATGTAAGCACAAGAAATATATTACCTATATATAAAACACGTTAAATATTTGTTATTGCCATATATTTCAAGGCTGACGGAAGGTATGTGATTAAATTTCTTTAATTATAAATCTTAAATGTCTTTTTATTGGCATATGGTTGAAAATTAAATTGTTTTGCCAAAACTTAATGTTTTTTATTCAAGCTGCGAAAATGACCAAACCTATTTTCAATAATAGTAGTAGAAATAAACACATACACACACATTCACGAATATACAAAAAAACTAATTAAATTTCATTACTAATATCCAGACGAAATATCTTGCCTTGCATCAAAGCTGTATTTTATACCTCAAACAAAAATCGTTTTTACTGAAAAAGGCTAATTTTAACCTTCTCATAGTCTTTGGGTCAAATAGTCAATTTGGTTTATATTTTCGTTCCTTCTTTCGAATTACAAAAAAAAAAATGAATTGGTAACAAACAGCTACAATTAATTAAGTCTTGGTGTGTCGATTACGAGCTAACATATATCCTTTGGTATCATTACAGCATATCTTAAATGAACCAGATTTGTATAATTATGAAAATATTGAGTGTATAACCATATTATATTCTTGTTTATGGCTTTCCTTTAAAATAATAAAATATTTATGTAACGTGGAATGTTTTGTGTTGTCATATGCAAAAATATAATTAATTGTTATTTTTTATTCTTTTTTAACAGGATGAGATTACGTTTAAGGGAATGTGTCGGAAGTTTATTTCCACCATATAGCATTAACTTAGCATACAGGTTGAATTACTTCACGGTTTGAAATGTTACAGCTACCTATTAGATATTCGATGGTGGTATTCAACTTCAGATTTCATAATGGATATTTTGGGGAAAGAAGAAGCAAAATTTTTGGATGGCAAAAATCGATAATCATTTCCTATGTCCTGCAACGGATTAACGTTTACAAAATTGATAAAACTTCCGATTTTTGTAAAAATCGTAATTTTTATAAAAATTATAAAATGTTAGTGGATGTTGGTCGTGTGTAAAGTGGTTGAACAAGTTTAGAACGATTGGGGACAACCAAAGTTCACAAGTTCCACTAGCCAGCTGTACCGAAAGGATGGAAATGGCGACTTGCGGATCATAGGCTTCGTAAGTCGTACATTAAAGAAGCCAGAGCAATCTTACAGAATCTGTGAGCTCGAACTACTAGTTATTGTCTACGGCTTGAGGAAGTTTAGACCGTATGTCCTTGGAGCACCGCTGACCATTATAAATGACAACCGAGCGCTCAAATATTTAAAAACATGTAAGTTTGCCAACAACAGGATGACCAGATGGATTCTTGCCATTCAGGAGTACGCACCGAGAGTGGAACACTGCCCAGGAAAAGACAACATAGCGTGTGACATCGCAAGACGGATGTATGGGAATAATCAGGTGAGAAATGAAAGAACAGTGGTAAAAGTGAACCAGTTACAGGTGTAGCTGACAAAAAACTTGATACAAATACTCACACAGTTTCGAGACGAGCAACGGCGAAACCAACAGTTAAATAATATAATAAATAATATAAACATGTATAATATGTATAGGGTAAATGACAGGGTATTGTATAAAAGTGTGAGAGGGGACAAATAATTATTCCACCACAAATAGAAAATAGGTTTTTTAGAGAAATTCATGATGTTTATGGGCATGTTGGGAGAAACAAAATTCATAACATGTTATCTCGACAATTCCATACTCCCAATATGGCCATAAAAATATTAAATAGTATAAGATCTTGTGATTTGTGTCAACGTGCTAAGTATCCAAACAGATATCATAGGGGTGAATCTCAACCTATAATTGTAAACGAAATAAACCATACAGTTGCCATAGATTACCTATTATCTACAACGAAAAAACTCTACCTTTTTTAGAGTCAGACTAATTACGCCCCCTATCTTTATTAATACGTAATAGTCTCGAATCCTGAGATTTTTAGCCTACAGGATTCGTTCTCGCGTGACAAAAAGAATAAATTATCCAATCCACTGGAAGTTTTTGGCTTACTATCTTGCTGGCCTGGATTGAATAACTTCTTCGATAATTTGAGTTGCCCCAAATTACCGGTACCCCCCTTTTTATTTACGACTTCCAGTAACTGTATTTAAGATTACCCTATTTCTCAGGGAGAACACGAATTTACTTTATTTTCGAATTTTAATCTCGCAGGTGTGTGTCCTTAGGAATACCTTTTTGATACAATATATTTTACCTTTTTTTATAATAACAAACCTGAAAATATAGCATATAATTGTGTGATCAATTCTAAATAAAACACAGATTTAGAGAATATATAAAAAAATTAATTCTTTTAATTAATTGAAACAAAAACAACTGGAATAATAAGCTTGACACAAGTCAACAAAATAAAATTCAAAACAATTTCTCTAATAAAATTAATGGATAACAACTAAAATATTTTTTCTTTTGAGCAGAAGGCAATCACTTATAACTTTCTTAAAATTGATCTATATAAAAAATTTCTATTTATCTCTGAATTTAAATTATTTAATTTATCAAATTTATTTAACGAAAAAGATTTTTATCCACACATGAGTTTGACATTATCTATTTTAATACATTTATTTAATTACACACAAAAAAAAAATTATCTCAGGAAAATCAGTGAGACTCTAAAATCGGGCCAATTTTGCCCTTTAAAAAAGGAAATTTGGATTTTCTCAGACCTTGTCCGCCGTGTTGAAGATCCTGAGTCCTGAGATGCTGATGGTCCTCTGGTGTCTGGTTGGTTGAATTTAGCGATTAAAGTTGTCTTATATTTTTTCCATAGAGTTTAGAAGGCTGGCCGGTTGTTCGAATCTATCACCTCCTATCGCTCTCGCTGACGCTGTTTTAATACTTTGGCATCGTAACACTTAAACTTCTTTACTGAGAATCTTGAGTCGGCAAACTGGCATAGCCACCCCTAGCACTTGTTCAAACTATTTTTTAAGAGAGACCTTCGGGCATAGTCACCCCTAGCACCTGTTCTGCAACTTTTTTACAAGAGACCTCTATGAGATTCGTGTGGCTCTTTTTATAGCCAAAAACTATCGTATATCGATACCAATTTTTCTCCCTCACTGGACCGATACGATAGTTCCATTTATGGTGTATTTCCATGCAATTTCTTGATTATTTTTGGTGTAGGTGGTTCAGTTATTTATTATTAATTTATTTATTACGTTTACCGTTTTTAAATTGTCCTTTTTAATCACTTTGTTCTAATTAATCCTTTAATCTATTTTTGCTGTAAGTTGGTATTCTGGCTCCGCCTACGACTACGTCACTTATCCTTGAACATTTAAACCCTGCAACTTGTAACTGGCCGTTGTAAAAATCTTCATTGTTTTTCTTTTAATTGTCTATAACACTTTTCCTAACAGTTTTTGCGTTTTTACGTAACCGGTGTCCTGTAGCTCTCGACCGTGGCAATTTCCCACACTTCGAATGACATTTGTCGGACTATTCATTCACCTTTAATCGCTTACGTAAGAATTTGCGTAATTTACATTTTTTAATTCTTACACCTTTAAAGTTTTTGTTTTCAAACTTTGTCACTTTGTTTATTTCGTGATTTAAACGCACTAGCCGTGATAACATAATTCTGCGACTTCTAGTAGTGATGTGATCCCGTGCGTATTTTCACACCTTTGGGTTTGGGGTTTATTTATTGACTGATTTTCCTGAAATTTACACAACTCTTAGATATTAGGTTTTAACTTCTTTTTGCAAAATTTCCACTTCTTATCTTTTTTCGTTTTCATATTATAGCGTGAAAACCATAACTCTTTTGTTTTAATCAAATTTAAATTTTTAATCATTAATTATAATATAACTTTATTTATTTAATTGCTTCTATACAATCCTTTTCTCAAAATTTATTTTTATTTACTTTTATTAGCTTTTATACTTAACCTTTTCTGCTAACTTTTTAAATATCAATTTTTTCCAAATTTTAGCAAGAATACTTTTATCTTAAAATTACATTTTATTTTCAGAAATACCAAGGTTTTTAATTTTTTATTAATTTTGAAAATTTTTAAATTCTTCATTTAAATATGCCGTAACGTCTGTTAGTTAATATGAAATAACAGTACTAGATATGTATTACATACGACTTGTATTACAACTACATATCTTTATACATTATTATTTCATATTTTCAAAATTCATAAAAAATGATTTTTCAATTCAAAATCCGCCGACATAGGAATTTACTGTTAGAACAAGCCGGCAAGAGTTGACCTTGGACCATTTCATAGTTCAATCTCACCGACCGGCTATAAGCAGTAAAAAGTTCTACAAAACATCCATACCTTGCATTGGGATTATTTTTTGATATTTTTCTTTTTTGACCAAAACATAACCCCATACAACGAATTTCCGTTGTAGCTCCCTCCTTATGTCAGCCACCCTGAAATATTCTCAATATTTCATGAGTTATGACATAACATACGATACCCCATATTCAAACTTCATTAATCTTCAAAATTAATCTTACCTTGTTACCCTGTTCTGCCTTTTCTGCTCCTAGATTCCTAACATAATACATGACATATCTTTATATTATACATTACTTTATGACATTTATTTATAATATTAATTAATTGCTTATAATTGTTTTTTAATTGTTTTTCTTATAATTATTTAGTTCACTTCACTTTCCACACTATCTTGGGGCCTATCACTTTCTTGAGATAACTTGACATTATATAATCTCCATACCTTAACTTCTGGCTAGTCTCTACTAATAACAAAGTTACCCCAGTCAAAACGCTTTAATTTCAATTTTAATTTTAACTAATTTACTGTTTTCCCTTAGTCAACTTACCCCTTTATTTTTTACTTTAAAATTTCCCCTTTGATTTTTTATTAGTTATTATTATTAAATTTTTTATTTTAAATTATTTACTTTTTCTAATTATTTTTTGTTAGGCTTTTTCGTCTGAATTTGCTGAATCCAATGATGTAACACTTAATCTGGTTTTGATTTTAATTACAATTTTTCTCTCTTGTGATTTAGTATAATTGTCGACATTCCATCCCCTCTGTATTCTTGCGACCTTGTTCCGTTAGCCAACGGACAGTAGATATCCTAAGTCAGTATTGTCTTCCTTGACCTAGTCAACACAACCTTGCTTCCGTTACTCATTGAATCTAAATATTATGTTTTTAATCTGCTTACGGTTTCATTCATTAGGGCTGGTTTCCCGTTATGACATCAAACCAGTTTTTAGTATGCATCTGGATACTTAATTTAGTCTTGCAGCATGTTAAATACATTATTTTTATTTATTATTTAGTTTAATTATACTATATCTTGAATTTTCTTATAACTATTAGTCATTTTCCTTTTAAACGTTTTATGCTTATCTTTCTTTTTACATTTATACAGGGTTTTCATAATTCATGTCCTATCCAAAACACCTGTTTATTTTTATTTTAAATTTTAATTCATGCTCCATAGTAGATTCGTAAATCCTTTATATCATATTTCCCTTTAATTTTATTATTGTTTATATTTTTTACTATGAAAGTCTTACTACCTACTTTATTTACAATTTCAAATGGACCTGTATATTATAATTTCTATTATTTTTCCAAAATAAATCTCTACAGCTAAACATATTTTTCATTATACAGTATAATTTGTTCTTCCCAGGTGTCCATAAGCTTTATGTATCTCCATTATTATTTCCGTCTCTATTTCTGATGGAATCACTAATTTCCCTCGGTTTCTTCCATATTTATATAACAATTCATTTTCAACTCTGTAACTTCTATTATAATTATTTATATTACGTTTAATATTACTACATTCTAAATTTTCGTCTTGTTTAAGCCCAAAGTGTTGTATTTAATATTGTAATCTTAACTTTTCTCCTGGCAAAATAAAGTTTTCTTCGGTTTCATGATAAGGCCGCCATCTTGAAACTTCTGAAATATCTCTTCCCTTACTTGCTTTCTATAATTTAATGGAATTGGATAGTTCCTATTTACAAACATTTTATCAGATCCTAATTTAAGCTCATGTTCATATTTATTGGACAAACCTGGAATTTTTGAAAAAACTTTGGTATTTATTTATTAAATTTTGTAACTGTATTTCCTCTTGTTGTCAGAATAGTATCCTGTGAATAGTCGACCGAAACATTTATCTTGTTTACAACCCTTCTGTCAAAGTTCGGTTGTTTATTTATCGCTCGACTGTCTACTCTGGACCCTAACCACTTTCTCTTTTTCTAACGGTATGGGCAGAATACCGTCGTAAATTTGTCTTCAGTTTCACGTGTGTTCTGTGATAATTCGGACTAAATTTAACACTATAATTTTTCTTATTTTTATGCGAAGTACTCTTATAACTATTGTTCGAATTGCTTTTATTATTTCTTCCTTTATTTAATTTAATTTCATTACGCGATTTATCATTACTTATTGAATTTTTAACATGTATGTGGAACTCTTCTTTGTGACGTAGATTTTCTTGTCTGTCCGTCGTGGTGTGTCGTCTTCGGGTTTCGTCAACATCGGTTGTGTCTTTTTCCTTAGAAACAGATAATTCTGGATTACAATTATCTGTTTCGTTTGCTTTAGTGGATAGTGTTTTTGTGTTACAAGTGTGGTTTTTGGATCTAGTTTTATTTTCAAGCGCGTCGATAGACATTCCAGGCAGTACCTTTATCCTACTCTGCATGTCCTTATTATTATATTTTTTATTTAATTGCTTATTCGTCGATTTATTTTTATTTAATTCCTTATTCGTCGATTTATATTTATTTAATTTATTTATTTTTATATTTTCCCTTTCCTCCTCCGATAAGTATCCAATTCCTTTGAATATCTTATCCCCTTCTTTACTAACTAAGACCCTGACCGACTCCTGCATACACTGTTCGGGGTTGTCACGTTCTGGTAGTCTCATCCGGTTTTCTATCCACATTTTATCTCTCTCCCTCCCTCTTATCAAAGTTTGTTGATTTTTATTGTTAACCAACACTTTGTTATTTCCTGTATTTTTAAATATGCCTTCGGGTTGAATCCTTTTGTTCACATTTATCCCCTTAACATTATTTTTAAAATATACAGAATCATTTTTAAAATTCTTTTCTTTTAATTGACCTTTTGTTTCTACTAATTTTTCATAATATATTATTACTTCCTCCTTTTCCACATACAGTTTTATATATCGCTCTTCCATATTAATTTTAGCTTTTAATTCGTACAAAACATCACATCCTATTATTATTCTGGACCTTAAATTTTTTACAATTATTAATTTTAATTCGATTTCTACTTCTTTTATTTTTATTGATATCATAATTTGTTTATTTATTTTATATGGTTTACTTTTAACTGCAGTTACGATTTCCACCCCAGTTACTGGGAGTTCCAAAATTTCAAGCCCTTCTTTCTTTAACATTAAATACAATTCTTCACTAATTAGTGAAATTTCGGCTCCTGTATCTATTTCTACCATAACTACATTGTTTCCTAGATTTACGGGTATTTTAGGATTTTCCTCAATCGGTTTTTCTTTTAAGAAATATTTTTTATCTTTTTCTAATAACTCCCTTCGTAAATCTAAATGCAATCCTCCGACACACAGTTTAGATGTTTCCTGCGGACTCGGGATTAGTTTTTCCTCTACAATTTGTTTTGTAGAGACCGAAGCGCCCCTATCTCGCACTCCGTAGTGGAAGCCGCCTTTATCTTTCGCTGTATTCGAATTAAAATTAGAGTTCGTGGGCTGTTTGTAAACTGGTGGTTCAACATTATTACGCAGATTGTCTCCTGACGTTACATAACTCGATTGTTTACATTTATTTTCTGGTTGATTTTCCCTAGAATCACATCTGTTTTTAATTTTTGACTCGAATGTTAACGATTGACATTTATTATTTTGTTTACTCCCCCCTAATTGATTAGTAGAGTCGTAAACACGATAATTTGGTTTCTTGCTTCCTCCTATGTTATTATTTTTATTATAATGAACGGTTTGTTTATTTTCTAAATTTTCTTTATTAATTTTTTCATTGTTTATTAAATTTCTACTTTGTTTATTATTTATTATTTTATCCGCAGCCTTAGTGTAATCCGATGGTCTATTAGGTGTCAAAAAGGCCTCTTTTATCCGTTTAAATTCCTAGGCGAGTTAGGATGGTTTTTTGATGGACCAGGTTTCGAAAGGTTTGGAGGTCGAGGTTTATTTTGGGTGTCACCATAGGATCTCTGGTTAGGGTTGTTAGGAAAGGTTTTGGTTTGCCTATTATCCCTCTCCGGATTGGAATTCCAGTTTCCCCTACGCGATTCCTCCATCATATCGACACTAGTTAGAAACGTGAGTGCTTCTTGAATATTTTCCATGGGTTTCCCCATACTAGTCATTCTAATATTCTCCCTAAAATGCTGCATAATCGTGAAAATTAAATATTTTTCCGGGATCGGTGGTTCTAAATCGCTTGCTTTATTTATAAGTAAACAAAAATATTCAGCTTTGGTCATATTTCCGTTTTCAAAAAATTTCCCATATTCAATTTTATTTCGAACTATTTTTTGGGATTGCAAGTTCCAATAGTGATCTATAAACAGTTTCTTAAAGTCACTATAACCCATATCCGCGGTTTTCACCACATTCCACCATAACTCAGCATTTGACCTTAAATGTCGTTCGACAACCTTTAATTTTTCCTTATCATCCATTCCCACTTGAATTTCTTCTAATAAATTTTCTATCTGCCTAATAAATTGCATGGGCCTTTCCTTAGGATTACCCCAAAACTCAACTTTTACATTTTCGTTATCAATTCTATTTATTATTATATTTCTGCTACTAATTCCTTCTAAATTTATTTCCCCTACTTTTTTATCAATAATTCTAACTTTATTTTCCAACAATTTATTATCTTTTTCCAATTTATCTACTTTAGAATTTACTACTTTACTATTCTCAGCTAATGATTCAATTTTACCATTAACTTCTCTAAACTCCCCCTCCACTTCAGCTTTAAAAACCTCTTGTTGAGCCGCATTATTTGCTACTTCTAATTCTATTCCCTGAACTCTCCCTTCTATTTTATCCAGAGTGCCCTTCTTTCTTCTCTTTCCTTCTCCCTTTCTCTGCTCTCCTTCTCCCTCCATTCCTTATCTCTCTTGTCCCTTATTTCATTTTCCTTTTCTCTTAACGCCCTTTCTTCTAGTCTTTCTTTTTCTCTTAACGCCCTTTCCTCTTGTCTTTCTTTTTCTCTTAACACCCTTTCTTCTTGTTTTTCTTTTTCCCTTAACGCCTTTTCATCTTTTTCTCTCTTTTCTAAGTAGGCCATTAACGATTTACCTTCTTGGGTCTTTTCCGCCATTTTGTTTTTATTTATTTATTTATTTAATATTAAGAGACTTATTAATTATTTTTTAATTAATTCTATCTTTATTTAATTTATTTATTTTAATCTTTCTATTTTTATACCCGAATTTAATTATGTTTTATTATTATTATTTTTTATTTATTTCACTCCCTCCCAAATTTTACAACCAACACAGATCACCAGAATTTAAGGTATGTAGTATACTTACAAACTATACATCTTATACTAAGCATACACATGTAGGTAAAATATACTGTATCTATATTCTTTGAAGCCTAGCCTAATTTTCCCAAATAGCAGCTACACTATACAATGCAAACAACCAGTCCGTATTACTTGTCAATAGCACGTACTAATCGCTTACCCTGTACTTTTTATAACTACTAATTTAAAAACAATTATTCGGGCTTCACTCTATGGGCGCCATCTTCTATCTACAACGAAAAAACTCTACCTTTTTTAGAGTCAGACTAATTACGCCCCCTATCTTTATTAATACGTAATAGTCTCGAATCCTGAGATTTTTAGCCTACAGGATTCGTTCTCGCGTGACAAAAAGAATAAATTATCCAACCCACTGGAAGTTTTTGGCTTACTATCTTGCTGGCCTGGATTGAATAACTTCTTCGATAATTTGAGTTGCCCCAAATTACCGGTACCCCCTTTTTATTTACGACTTCCAGTAACTGTATTTAAGATTACCCTATTTCTCAGGGAGAACACGAATTTACTTTATTTTCGAATTTTAATCTCGCAGGTGTGTGTCCTTAGGAATACCTTTTTGATACAATATATTTTACCCTTTTTTATAATAACAAACCTGAAAATATAGCATATAATTGTGTGATCAATTCTAAATAAAACACAGATTTAGAGAATATATAAAAAAATTAATTCTTTTAATTAATTGAAACAAAAACAACTGGAATAATAAGCTTGACACAAGTCAACAAAATAAAATTCAAAACAATTTCTCTAATAAAATTAATGGATAACAACTAAAATATTTTTTCTTTTGAGCAGAAGGCAATCACTTATAACTTTCTTAAAATTGATCTATATAAAAAATTTCTATTTATCTCTGAATTTAAATTATTTAATTTATCAAATTTATTTAACGAAAAAGATTTTTATCCACACATGAGTTTGACATTATCTATTTTAATACATTTATTTAATTACACACAAAAAAAAATTTATCTCAGGAAAATCAGTGAGACTCTAAAATCGGGCCAATTTTGCCCTTTAAAAAAGGAAATTTGGATTTTCTCAGGCCTTGTCCGCCGTGTTGAAGATCCTGAGTCCTGAGATGCTGATGGTCCTCTGGTGTCTGGTTGGTTGAATTTAGCGATTAAAGTTGTCTTATATTTTTTCCATAGAGTTTAGAAGGCTGGCCGGTTGTTCGAATCTATCACCTCCTATCGCTCTCGCTGACGCTGTTTTAATACTTTGGCATCGTAACACTTAAACTTCTTTACTGAGAATCTTGAGTCGGCAAACTGGCATAGCCACCCCTAGCACTTGTTCAAACTATTTTTTAAGAGAGACCTTCGGGCATAGTCACCCCTAGCACCTGTTCTGCAACTTTTTTACAAGAGACCTCTATGAGATTCGTGTGGCTCTTTTTATAGCCAAAAACTATCGTATATCGATACCAATTTTTTTCCCTCACTGGACCGATACGATAGTTCCATTTATGGTGTATTTCCATGCAATTTCTTGATTATTTTTGGTGTAGGTGGTTCAGTTATTTATTATTAATTTATTTATTACGTTTACCGTTTTTAAATTGTCCTTTTTAATCACTTTGTTCTAATTAATCCTTTAATCTATTTTTGCTGTAAGTTGGTATTCTGGCTCCGCCTACAACTACGTCACTTATCCTTGAACATTTAAACCCTGCAACTTGTAACTGGCCGATGTAAAAATCTTCATTGTTTTCCTTTTAATTGTCTATAACACTTTTCCTAACAGTTTCTGCGTTTTTACGTAACCGGTGTCCTGTAGCTCTCGACCGCGGCAATTTCCCGCACTTCGAATGACATTCCTCGGACTATTCATTCGCCTTCAATCACTTACGTAAGAATTTGCGTAATTTACAGTTTTTAATTCTTACACCTTTAAAGTTTTTGTTTTCAAACTTTGTCACTTTGTTTATTTCGTGATTTAAACGCACTAGCCGTGATAACATAATTCTGCGACTTCTAGTAGTGATGTGATCCCGTGCGTATTTTCACACCTTTGGGTTTGGGGTTTATTTATTGACTGATTTTCCTGAAATTTACACAACTCTTAGATATTAGGTTTTAACTTCTTTTTGCAAAATTTCCACTTCTTATCTTTTTTCGTTTTCATATTAGAGCGTGAAAACCATAACTCTTTTGTTCTAATCAAATTTAAATTTTTAATCATTAATTATAATATAACTTTATTTATTTAATTGCTTCTATACAATCCTTTTCTCAAAATTTATTTTTATTTACTTTTATTAGCTTTTATACTTAACCTTTTCTGCTAACTTTTTAAATATCAATTTTTTCCAAATTTTAGCAAGAATACTTTTATCTTAAAATTACATTTTATTTTCAGAAATACCAAGGTTTTTAATTTTTTATTAATTTTGAAAATTTTTAAATTCTTCATTTAAATATGCCGTAACGTCTGTTAGTTAATATGAAATAACAGTACTAGATATGTATTGCATACGACTTGTATTACAACTACATATCTTTATACATTATTATTTCATATTTTCAAAATTCATAAAAAATGATTTTTCAATTCAAAATCCGCCGACATAGGAATTTACTGTTAGAACAAGCCGGCAAGAGTTGACCTTGGACCATTTCATAGTTCAATCTCACCGACCGGCTATAAGCAGTAAAAAGTTCTACAAAACATCCATACCTTGCATTGGGATTATTTTTTGATATTTTTCTTTTTTGACCAAAACATAACCCCATACAACGAATTTCCGTTGTAGTCCATTACCAAAAGGCTTAGGTAAATTTCAATATCTGTTAGGTATTATCGACATGTTCTCAAAGCTCGTAAAGTTGTATGGCGTTAGGAATCCAACAACAAGGAACTCCGTACAGCGGATGGGACAATATTTTCAGGAAGTTGGCCATCCAGAGAGGATATTAACGGATTATGGGACAGCGTTTACATCCAGAAGTTGGAGACAGTGGATGGAATAACAAAATTTGCGTCACATTCTGATCCCAGTTAGGCACCCCCAGATGAATATGGCAGAGCGTGTAAATAGGGAAGTAATACGCCTACTACGGACATACTGCCACCAAACGCAAGATACGTGGGTTAGTTATGTTTCGTACGTAGAGCAAATTCTTAACTCAACACTTCAAGAAATCACCCGATATCACCCGAGGAGATTCACTACAGGAGGCCTACAAGGCAAATATGGAACGATTATTTCCTCAGGGATGCGGAGATGTACCAGCCAGAAAACCCAGTCCAAAGACAACAGAATGCGGAAGCCAGAATTCTTAGATCAGGTACGCAACGAGCACGTAAACAAAATGAGGGCATACGATTCACAAATTTTAATATCGGGGACCAAGTTCTAGTCACCACAAAAGAACTTCGGATTTGGCAAAACAGGAAACCAAGAAATTATTTTTGCTGTATGAAGGTCCTTATATAATGGAAAAAAATCTTGGGAAGAAAAACATACTAAATTAAACATCCGGTTACTAATAAAATTCGAGGAACGTACGACATTAAAGATTTGAAACCATATATTATGTACAAATAAATAAATTTTAAAAGAAATATGTAACACGAATTAAATGTAAATATTTTCACTAATAAAAAGAAGAAAATTCATGAAAAGGGCACAGCTCCAGTCACATAAAACAAGGGTAAAATATATTCATGTGAGATCTCTAAACGGTCACAAAAATACCAGGAAACTAATTCCGAAGAAAAAAATTTAATTTTATTAACCAAACTCAAGATATTAATTAAAAAAGAAGTTGTAATGTAATAAATATTTAAATCGTAAAATGTAAAAATATGTAGCAATAATAAAGGGATGGGATATGCGTTGAACTTTCATCCAAATAAACCGAGCCGCCTGACAGTCAACAAAAGGTACAGGTCTTGGAAATTAGATGGAAGGGAGATACATATTCAGGTCTCGCAAAACAGCTGTGTTTATCGAAGTCAAGGTCAGAAAAATAGTGCAATATTGTTGTTAGGAAATCCTCAGGGGTGAATGAACCCTGACGATAACAAATGAATGACATATTTTTATAGATAAAAATACTGATTTTCAATAATAAATAAATAAATAAAAAAAAGTTTTATAAATCAAATTCAATTACTTATTTCTCGAGATGAATAAAGGTAGCATAGTTAAGAAGAAAAATAATATAAGACATTTTAAAAAAATTGTGAAGGTCACAAAAATAATGAATTAAAGTTGAGAAAAACAGCGAAATTAAACCTTAGTAAAGCGTAGCCAGGATTATTGGACAGCTAAGAGCGCCTGATGTTAAAAAGGTAATTAATTGTCGTCGCGTCGAAATATACAATTAATTAAAGAGAATTGTAAACAATTAACATAATCGTCGGAGAATTGTACAGGTAGTATAATATACGTAGAATATCAAAGGATATTCAGACCCAGGGTTCAATTTATGTTTTACCGAAACGGTAAGCAGGCTAATCGTTATTACAGGATATTTTTCGTAGAATTTTAGCTGATTAAATTTTTCTCAGGGGGGGTGATTTCTGACCATACCAACATGCCTCGTAGAAATAAGGTAAATGTTATAGGATATAAGTATTGTAGATTTTCAAACCAGCTCAGATAAACCCTTGTATTAGTTTTAAGTATAAAATGGCAATATCCTATTTCCCTATAAAAGTGGTGTGTAAACAGTGAAAGCAAGTGCAAAAGACGGCTATGAAAGGCCAGGTATGAAAAGTGTCATATAAACATATGAAAAAGGATATGTGAGTGTAATTGTAAGTTATATAAAAAATTAGAAATGTTTAAATTTTCATAAAATTTGTAATTTATTGGAATACCGAGTATGTTTCAGGAATTTCAAATAAGACCATTCTGGAATAGTGGAAGTCATGTGACAAAGGTAAAAGTTATTTTGAGATAAGGGTTTCTAAAGTAAGGGATAGATCTGGATGATGTTGTTTTTGATTAAATTTGTGATCACAAATTTTGTAGAAGGCAAGGATTATATTTGCAACGGATTAACGTTTACAAAATTGAAAAATTTCCAATTTTTGTAAAAATCGTAAGTTTTATAAATATTAGGAAATGTTAGTGGATGTTGGTCATGTGTAAAGTGGTTGAACAAGTTTAGAAAGATTGGGGACAACCAAAGTCCACAAGTTCAGCTACGGCGAGCAGTCCTAGCCTTGCATTGATACGAGAGCGCACGAGCTCCAACAGTAGCTGCTTCATAAATTTTTTTGACATAAATATTTTTTTAAAAAGTTGTTTTTTTACTATAAAAAAGTTCAAACCACGAGGTAAGGATCGAGGGAATGCAGTAGCTGGACCAGGGAACCAGGACGGGATCTGAAGGCAACAGACCAGGCTAATCCTCCAGGGTAATGAGCAGCTAACTTATCGAATTCCGATATCATTAATATACAGGACCAGCAAGAAGGGATTCCTAGAGCGATCAACACATCCAGGCTAATATCGACATCACTCCAACAAGGTTCGAAACACCGCAAATTATGAGTTTTCCCCCGTATAATTCGATTGCCAAGACTTTAGGAATTAGTTTAAAATCTGAGCTGGAAATATTTTTCACATTTTTATATAAAATTTTAGTAATTTTAATATCAATATAAAAAGGAATTAAATTATAAAATTAAATAACATTTTTAATCCTAAAATTTTAACGCATAATAATTCATTTAATTTGTCATTGTTATTATTTATGACTCACTGTGGAAATAACCTGTAATATTATTTTTTATTCTGCCTTACAATTTAATATATTTTATGTATCTTAGGATAAGTTTTATTTCATTTCATATATGTATGTTTAAAGTAAGTTCCAAGATTTGGATAATCCAAAATTGAATTTGTCAACATTTTATGTGTTTTCGTTGTTCATTTAAAGATTGAAAGAAGAAAAAATTACATTGATTTTATTAATTTCATTGCAGAATTTATTATTGTGTTGAACCTGAATAACAAGGCAGAAATAGTTTTTCATATAATTAGTGAGAGTATATTTTTGCAATACCTCCAAATTTTGATCAAAGCTAAGTAATTACATAATTTTGTTTAACATTAAATTTGAATTAAAATATACCAATTTCTGAGGATAACTTATGTATGTTATCGATAGTAAATGGTAGTCATAGCATTAAAAAAATAACCAGTGAACTTCACGGCTCTGAGGGGAGAGTAATTTTTAAATAACTGAGCTAGTACGTGAGTCACGTAATTATAAATACAATAACTGGAAGTATATAAAACAAATAGGAGGTTTCCAACTAGATTGCATAAAAAGCCTAAACTTCCAGTGGCTTGGTCAATTTCTACTTTGCAAAATCGGCGTATAAACTCCCGGTCAAGGAGTGGCACGTTGCAGTCCTAATATTGTTATGAAATTCCTTACAATAAAAAATATATATAAACATTTTATCAACGTTTTATTATTTATGCATGTGGGCCCATAAATATATATAATTTGAGCGGACTTTGCTACAATCATATATCTATATTAGCGTTTCAATCCCACACAAGACACATTTGTGAAGTTTACTTCTTTCCATCACGTGGTAATGTTGTTGAACACTCCACGATTAATAAACATTGCTTGACTACGATGGCGGGTGACAGGGTTGGTTACAATTAAATTTAACAGAAAACGTCAATTTGTAAGTTTTACTTTTGTATTCTTTCGAAAAATTGTAAGGTATTTACAAACGTATAAAAACGCTGGGTCTTTAAAACACTTTTAATAATATGGGTAAAATATATAAACTTATATAGCATTTAAATAATTTAAATCAAAAGGAGAATTGAAGATATAAACAGACATGTTAAGAGTTTAATTATATAAAATTGTAAACAAAACTACATTTTAACCTTATTATAAAATTTTACTGGCGATTTCCTAAAAACTGACTTCTGAAACTTCTTATACATCCTTCTCAAGTACTATTAAAGATATTTGAATGAAAACAAAACAGTGACGGAAGATATTTTCCTTTCAAAGTATTTAGGCTTTCTATCACGCAAGCAATGTTGACGAAAAATAAGTTTTAAATATGTACAAGAAGAAGGCCAGAACAACAAGCAATGAACAAATTCAAAATTAAAGTTTCTTTGGAAGTTTGACAGAGTGAAAATTTGCATATGCCATTGCATGTGATTAATAGACGGTGTGATAATTGACTAAAAATATCCCACATCGGACCTACTGGGGGTGAGAAAAATGTAATGTTGAAAGATGTTTATATGGGGGAAAAATGTTATCAAGGAATACTATAAATTGTAATTAAATTTCCCTTCTGTAAATAGTATAAAATAATATTTATTTGATAAAGGAAATAAAAATGATTGAAAATGTATGGGCTAAGACGATTGCGATTTTTGCTTCGATATCTAAGTTTTGGTGACTATAAAATAAAGCAAGTTAGAAAAACATACGTCCGCCTTGGACCAATTAGAGAATGTTTTCAATATTATATTGAAAATTGTACAAAAATAGTCTAGGATGAAACATTACGATTGATTAAATACCATTAGGGGTAGATGCGTTTTTCGGCTACATAATGAAAAAAAAAATATATTAAAAAAAAACTGAAAAGTATGGAATCAAAATATTTTCTTTAACCGATGCTAGGACTCCCTACTCATAAAACTTGGAAATTTAGGCTGGAAACAAGTCTGAAGAGCTTTTATTTAGAAAAAATAAAAATCTGATGTTGTGAAACGTTAATTCTGTCCCAAGACCCAAGAGCAGTTTTTGGCAGAAATTGACAATAGACTTATTATTAGCAAATTTAAAGCCAACATGTTGTCCGTGGATAAAAACTTAAAATGCAATAAATATCAGATACCATTGATTTTCAAAAGTAAAATGACAGAATACAAGTCCTCCTTGATTGGTTTTCAAAACGACGCAACCTTGGTTTCATACATCCTTAAACCAAAGAGCAACGTCTTTTGTCGACTCTACACTTTGCAATTTTATTGGTAAGACGAAACTCAAAATAATATTATCGTACAATCAAACAAAATGCTGAGTAGATAAAATGTGTGCTCCCTAATATGATGTGAAAGGACCTTCACACTTAATATGATGCAAAAAATCTCCACAGACGAAAGACAAGCTATAGAGGAATGCCTAGACATATTTCAGAAGGTCTAAAATGGCATCATTCTGATAATGCTAACCCAGTTTGAGTGATACCACACCAGAAAAAAAAAGAAAGTTGGACTGCTTACCCGGGAAATCAGTATGATAAAAAGTAAGAAAATATATGTGTAATGTAAGCAAGATTTCATTTTACCTCGAACAACCAATAATTAGATGCAAAAGTGAATGTTAGGTTAATTCTGAATCTGGCATAGAGAATGGCGAAAATATAAATATTCAGTTTTACATTATTTTTAGGTAAATTTTTCTTCTTTTGTATTTTATCCATTTATAAAACATGATATCTCTATTGTAGTTTCATTCAAAAATGCAAGTATATTCTATACTTTTGCCAAAAATAAAATAAATATTAATTTTGTAATTTTAATTTAATTTTTTTTTATACTGTATATTTTGTATTATGTTTAATGTTAATATTCTAAAAATTTTAAAGTTATTTAGTCATTTGTTTATCAAATCCTTCATTCAAATGGCGATTGAAAGTTCGGAATTTGTCAGTTTTTCGAAACACGGTTCTGTGGGATCATTGCAACTTAAATTACTCGATTTTGTGTCGGGACTATTAAAGAGTAAATCACCTCTATTCTGACTTATTACCATTTTTTGTGTATATTTACGTGCATTAAATAGTTGTTACTAAGTCGATTTTCAAAGTACTGACAAAAAGATGTTTAAGTTAAAAGATATTATGTGTAAATTATATTTAGAATCGAATTTAGGTATTTCATGATGTCTTCAATGCTTTATTTAAAAACGTATGAAAAAAAAAGTAAAAAAAGAAAATTAATACACGGTGGTAAAAAAAAAGTTATCTTTTATATATTTATATATAATATATTTATCTTAGTGTAATTATATTTAAGGAATTAGGAACTATACGAAATTCTGTACTGGTATAATATATATATATATATATATATATATATATATATATATATATATATATATATATATATATATATATATATATAATTTTATAACTAATAAAATAATAATATTAGTTTAAAAATATTGTACATGTTACATAGTTACTTATAAAAACACATGCTCTACAATTTTTAAAAGAAGTATATAGTTAACGAAGTAAATAGTACGTTACAACTTAATTATTATTCTGTTATATAGACAATTGCTCTCTTCACAAAATTATCAAATGTAACTTCAGATGTTCGTACATTGTTTCATGTTCAGTATTATAGTTGATTCACTGTAGAATTTACCACAATGTCGCTTCGTTAAGTATTACATCATGCTATACAGTAAGTTATAACAAAGAGAATAATATAATTGTTACAAGGTGTCTAAAAATATATAATGTATAAAACTCTTAATTAAATGTATCATATATATGTTGTCTTAATTATTATTTTCGGGCATTGTAAAAATAAAAAAAAAATTAATATGGACAAAATTAACGGAGTCGTTACCTTCGAATTATTAGTAATTATGAATATAATCGATTTCTAAGACCTGCGAACTATAAAGAAGTCGACTTAGTATTAACTGCATTAATAATTAATTATAAAGTATTATAAAATGAGTTAGAAACATCCATGCTTTTAAAATATATCAAAATTATTACGACAATTTAGTAACAGTAACCATCAAGCCGATTTAGACGGCTTAGGATTATATATAACTTAAAAGAACGCAACAAGAATAGGAGATAAATAACTCGACTACAAGACTAAATTATGTAACTGTAGCAACAACCTACTACCGATTTTGTTGAAGATCAAATGCATCTTCTGGGGAATTGAATAGCGTACCAAGACATCCACAATTCCAGTATTTGGAGAAACAATTGCCTTTTCCAAAGCATCTTTATTACCATAAACTTAGCCAAAACCAGCTTTAATTGAGAAAGGTACAGTGTTGATCAGGATTTCCCACAATTTTTAAACACTTATTTATTAGTAATTATGAAAAAAAAAAATCAAATTCAATATCATTCTTGATAAAGTTTTATAATTTTTATGGTCAAGAATTTTAAACTTTAAAATGTTACATTGCTTTGTGCTTTTAAATAATAATAGCGTTTTATTTTCAAATAAAATAATATTTAGCAATATTAAGTAAATAGAAGTTTTTTTTTTTAAATAAAATAATAATTCGATAAATTGATATAAGTGATGAGATGATCTTTATTTTGTTAAAAGAATTAATAGTTATTTCAAGTAATACATTTAATAATAATAATCATATCAATTTAGTTTTTTTTAACGAACCTGGCTTAAATATATCGTCTTGATAAAATCCTCACGTATGACTTTAGATTTATATAAATATTTAAATTAAAACTCCTCAACATTAATCAAGAATCATTAAAATATAACCATAAACATTACGTATTGATATGTGACTCATGAACAAATTTAATAAATTTTTTATATAATATTAAAGAATGTAAAATCTATAAACATTGTAAAATCTTGTCTGTGAAAATTTGAACAATATACCCCAAAGAGTTATTTACGTTTTCTTGAAAACGTTCTCTCCGCCTTTCAGTGTGTTTGTGTGTGTGTGTGTGTGTGTGTGTGTGTGTGTGTGTGTGTGTGTGTGTGTGTGTGTGTGTGTGTGTGTGTGTGTGTGTGTGTGTGTGTGTGTGTGTGTGTGTGTGTGTGTGTGTGTGTTGCCACGCTACGCTCCTCTCTACGTGAGTGAGTTCGAGTAGGGTTCTTCTTGCCCTACGTTGGAACGCCACTCGCCACGCTGCGTCTCCCTCTTTGACTTCGACGAGTTTAAGATTCTTGTTCCCTTTTTTGGAACACTATTATCACGAACTCTTAAACTCGCTGTACGATCACCACCGACTGGGCGAACCACCTTTCTTTTCAGAGCAGGCGCGTGCAAGGCCAAGATGCTCACTTTTACTTTTTTAAATCAAAGATTTTGCAACTCTTGGCTCTAATAAGTATGAGCTTGTCCTCATAAACTTACTAAGTTTTAATTAACGCAAAATTCCCTGAATTTTATCTCAATGCTCGATTATTTAACTCTTTTAAGATTAACTCTCTCTCTCTCCAAGGTCGTGCCTTTTGGGAGAAATCGGCTCTTAAGTTCTGATGAAAACTTTTAAAATTTTCAAATTATATTACCAGAGCACATATATAAAATTTATGTTAAAACAAGGTTAATAGCATACACAGAATGGATATATATTAAAAACACAACAAAATTTAGAAATGAATTATTTGTATATTATTTTCTCTTTTGCACAGAAAAATTTTATATTCAAAACTTTTTTAATCACACCAAACAATTTAATTGAACAATAACACAACTATTTGACAAAATTAATTAATGTAATATTTTCTATATCTTAAACAAAATAACAACGCTTGACTTTTCAGACAGAACCACAAACAGTTTTTCCTGTACTGAAAAAGTCGTATTTAAATTATTAATAATTTTCAACACCAAAGCAGAGGTTCAAAAATGAATTTAATTTTTAATAATTCCCCCAATGACGTTATATTTGAAAAGAAGTTAATATTTGCGAATTATTCCTTAAGTATAAGATACCTTCACACTTTAATAGAAGTTCTAGTTGGATTTGGAATTTGGTGTATTATTAGGATGATGGTGATGTGATGTTTTCTATCCAGAGTCTGTAAGCTGCTATGTAGTTGAATGCTGGTATCGAACTCTTCTAAGTCTCCTTGAAGATCGATTAAAGTTGAAATTATTCTAAGTCCAATTAGTAGAGTGACAGTTGAATCTTCCTCTCAGCTCAGAGTCGGTTGCAGAAGAAACGTCCTTTAAGCGTCGATTCCAAATCAAAAGTAATCGTCTTTCGACGGTTAAATCTCGGTCTCCCTGTCAGTGGGAATTAATCCACTTTTCTGGAGCCAATTTTCCTCCCTTTTTGGGAAAAAGGTATTTTCCATATATTATGTGTTTTCAGGCCCTTTTGGTCTGAAATATTTACACTATATGTTTTATTAGTCCTATTTTTTGACTAATGAATAGTTTTTTTCCTTAATTATTAATTAAAACACCTTTTAATTAATAATTTATAGTATTTTTTCTTTAACGTTATCTTTGATCCATGTTGGCAACATGATGATTCTGACTTTAGACTCTGCTTGAAGATGCGCGCGCAACTTTTCATGTTTTTGCATGAAAATCTCTACTTTTGACGTTTTTTCGTTCAACTCGCTATAACTTTCGAACGCTCGAACCGATTTTAAAGTTCCTTTCGGATTCTTCTTCCTTTCCATCTTGTGGGTCTTGTGGAACTTGATTCATCGCTCTACTACGCTTCGTTCGCGAGTTATCGCCCTTTTCCCGAAATTTGATTTTTCCCCTTTTCAAATTTTGAGATAAGTCCTTTCTCAAAATTCTTTTGACGAAATCTTGTTCCTCTTCTACTACGACGAAAAACTATGTTTGTACTTTTCCCATAACTCGTTTGGTTGTCGAGTTATTCGCCTTTGAAGTCCTTAAGTTTGTGTCGTATGAGTTTATGTTCATAAAAACCCCCCCATTATATATTATTACTTCTGCTTTGGTGTGTTACCATTTTACATACTAAATACATATAATTATCATGTTACTTTACCCCTTTAACGTTTATTTTACCCGCTTTTGGGCTTTGAAGTTTTACGTTTTGTAATTATTATATCTCCCTTATTTTATTTTCAAATTTGATTCTAAGTACCTATTATTGTGCCCTATTGTGGTCTCTACAATAGTACTTATTATTATTTTTTAAATGATCCCCCCTTCAACTCAAAAATTCCAAAAAACTCCCCAAGAATGACTTTCTAAGTCCATTCTCACCTGTTAATTATTATTAATTCATATTTTTTATTTGTGATTATTGTTACTTCCCCACTTGGTTATGACTCTACGATTTTTGAATTTTGAATTTATTCTTCTTCCAAATTTTAGGTTTTTGAGCCCTTCTAAAAACTTGAATAACTTTTTTGTTTTATGTGATTTTAAATTTATTTGTTGATATTATTGGTCGGTTGACTCTACTGAATATTTATTTATATTAATAATTTAGTTTCTTAATAAAATAGGAACTAAGGCAGTTTGACTTTTCACGTCCGAACAAGCAAGTTTGTTCTCGAACTGGCGTGACGTCATCGCCCCACCTCGTCCCCACTCTACAAGGTTTAGCGCGGCAATTTAACTTGTTTTAAATGGACTTGAGACGTTTGGCTTTTTCCAAACCGTCGCAGTGTGTGTGTTTGTGTGTGTTTGTGTGTGTGTTTGTGTGTGTGTGTGTTTGTGTGTGTGTGTGTGTGTGTGTGTGTGTGTGTGTGTGTGTGTGTGTGTGTGTGTGTGTGTGTGTGTGTGTGTGTGCGTGTGTGTGTGTATGTATGTGTGTGTGTGTGTGGGGGGGGGGTGTTGTAATTTATTCATTTAAAATTATAATAATTATGCTAAAGAGATTCATATAATTATTATGAATTATAATATTCATGATAATTATATGATAAAATTTTAATCATACAATCATTACGTAACAAATGTTATGAATAGAGGTATATAAATTCAAATCTACGCAAAATGATGTGTGTTTTTAAATTAAAGACACAAAGGTGAAACGTTTTCTATTGCAATATTATACCTTCAACCTGCCCTGAATGGTACAAGATTAAAATTAAAGTTGACGTTATTTCATCTGTAGACGTTCTCTTTGTAGGCTACAAGAATCTCATTAAAAAGTAATAATGAAATCTTATAGAATGAAAGACTGCAGATATATGTGGCAGATGACGTAAAAGTTAAAACTGTGTCAAGTTGTTAACATTTACATATTAAAAAAAAAAAAAGTCATCTCTGTATAGTGGCTACATGTTGAACCAATAGAGTAAATTACGGTTTCAAATATTCTAACAATTGTCTTAGTTGTAATATGTTACTCTATGATATTTTTATTGTTGAGGTATTTTTTGTTAGTGACCAAATTGTTTCTAGTATTCAAATATTAAATCTTATATGCAATGTAAAAAAGTGAAATATAAATTTTTATTCAATATATATATATATATATATATATATATATATATATATTGTTGAAAACTAACAACATTTCATGACAATGAATAGACATAAGTATTTTCTTTTGATTTATTTGTACTACTTAAATAATTAAGTTTCCATCCTCCTCGATAAAGCATGAACAATAACAATGAACATTCCATGAATAGTTGGCTTTATGTTGTTAATAGTCGTAATATGTGAAAGAGGAATGATACTGATATCGTAGAATTGCTTAAAAATAATTTGATTGGTTATACTAATCACTTTATATTAAAAAAGCAACATATAAAAGTCTAATCATGTTTTCTCCAGAACATGTTACAAAATTATTAGATATTTTTGTTATAAACAAAAAGAATGTTAGTTTAGTTTAATACAAGAGTAAATCAGTCAAAAGAACAACACAATCAAAACATGATTTAGGTTGGAGTCTAATTTTTCAATGAACAATAAGTTACATGTGTTATGGAAAAGGATAGGTTGGATTATATTAAAAATATACACAACAGTGTTTACTATATGAACTGTTATTTTGGTTAAGTCACGTTTAATGTGAAGGCGTCCTGATTAATTTAGTAAAGCTAGATTTACAATAACGAGCTCTGATAAAAAATAAATAAATAAAATAAAATATATATATATTATCGGTTGTCACTTTACAACAGAGATACCTTCTCATTTCATTTTCATAGTTAGTTGTAAATATAAAACATAGAGTAATAATAACCATAACAAGTAGAAAATGTAAGAAAAATCAGAACTGTTTTGCAGGTTACCAATATTATTTACCTTTTCCCCTATACTAACGTTACAGAACGTAAATTGTCAAAGCAACTTTATCAACTATATAACACGTCATTTTGCATAAACTTACTAACAACACTCAGCTGTTGAATATTCCGGAACAATTTTGAAATATGCGAATGAATCTTTTAAATTCCTAAATATATAAAGAAGGTTATTTGTACATCGTATGAATAATAATGTCATATTCTTAGTCGAAGTTACTTTTAAATCTAAAAGCTAATTTTAAATTTAACCAAAATATTATAATACCAAAGTCTTTAAATTCCCCCCCTCCAAATAAATATAATTATGTTTAGTATTACATGTGGAAGTTGACAAACTGATCTGTTGTTATGTTAATTAGCTCAACACAAATTTATTATTATTATTCAGTTACACATGATGCTATAAATTATATCTTGTAACCTATCAAAGTAAGTAGTGATTGTTTGCTTATTGCTTAAATTTAGTCCCTGACATTCTCAAATATTTTATTCTTTCTTTTAAAACCAACACACACAAATATATTTTCATACATATACAAACATAGACACACAACTAGGAGATTACACTACAACTGAAATAAACATCTACTGACCCTCGTAACTGTCACCTGTTTCCTCAAAGAAGAACGGAAAATTATTACAGATATCCTGCGCTATAAAGTTAATTTTGAAATTGGTATTTTATTGAAATCAAATTTCACATTATAATTAAAGGAGTCTATTCTAAGAGAGAAAATTAACCTTTAGAGTTAACTCACTAACTCTAAGTTTATTATTTGTAAACGTATATATGTATAGTTTTGTTTACTATATATATACATGGTATTGACCATATAACATATATAGTTTTCCTTGGATTAGAGTATTCGCGTCGCGACTTTGTCGTTGAAACGCGTTTAATAAAATAAAAGTAATATTTGTGAGATCTTGTGTTCGAGTTTTTGTTTTACATAATGTTATCTCAAAAGTCAAGCTCAATATTTATTTATAAACCTGTTTACCAACTATATTCTATCCTGTCAAGCTTGTTTACGACAAGAGCATATTGCTCCAGACTAAAAATAAATCTATTTCAGGACAGATAAACTGTTATACATTTAGAAATGCCTAAACATTACATTAAATACCTTTGGGAAATTATTACACATAATTTTTTAAACCATTTAGAGTAACTTATATTTTGAGCGAACTGATAATAATTAATTATATTAAAATTATATTAGTTAGTGATTCTGTAGTTTCGAAGCCAATTTCAACTATATTATGTATATGTATTTTTCGTTTTGTTTGAATTTTTTTTGGGCCTTCCTTAGAGTTATATTTTCTGCAACATCGATGGAACGATTTTGATGAAATTTTGGTATTTTTGAAAAGTTACACTCTTTATTTACATCTCTAACCGATGTTTATTTTATTTTTTCTCTACAAACGTTTTATTTTTAAGCCATCATAAATTAAGATTATTTACAAGTATATAACTTGTATCATAACCAACAATAGTTACATAAAATCCTAATTTCCTATAACTTTACAGCTTATAAATATTACTGTAATAAAATCATCTAGTAAGCTAAAATTATGTTATAATTACTAATCGATTCAACATAATTAATAAAAGTATTTTTCCCCTCTCCTTTTATTTATCTCATCGTGAAACTCTCATCGGTACTACTTTGCCTATATCGCAGCACTTTCTTCATATTTATATATTTATTTCTCTGCAGTTAAGTGGGTTAACCACAGGTTATGACAAACGCCATCACTTCTCACTTTACCTATTTTTCTCAACCCACGGTGGTAATTTTGAGTGACAGTCATGTTCGACGTTTAAAAACCCTATTCCCAAAATATCTTGCTTATGGAATTCCAATTTAATTTACATGACGATACCAGGATTGAAAAGCTACATCAAGTATAATCGAAGCAGTGGTATGGAATTACATTCTCCACTTTTCCTTGTTATGCCGGCAGAGACTCCAATTCGAGCAGTTTTGTCTTGCGAGTTGCTGAATATATAAAGGCAGAGGTTTACGACATACTTCCTCACGTTGTCCCACCCTCACTCCACAAAGCTGAATCCTTCCCGCACGAAGCAGCGCTCAAGATACGAAGGAACAATTAGAAGCTATGGGGATATAACCCAAACATTTTATTTTGTGTATGTGCTTAATATGTTACAAATTATATTTGTTTTTAACTTAATCCTGCAAATTTGATTTATCATTCGATTAGTCTTCAAGTAAATAATTTCTAAACAAACTACGTAATAAAATAGGGCATTTAAAACAGTAGATATATATTAATTAATTCTTCTACATGTAGTGGCATAAAGTTCAATTGCACCAAGTTAGCATATGCGATAAAAGAAATTTAATTAAAATTCCACTCCAATAAAGTTATTATTAATTAAGGAGCTACTATAGATATACCATTAAAAATGTTTCTTATATAATTAATTAAAAACAAGAGGTTTATTTTAAACATAAAATTAAGCGGTGAGCCAACAATGTAAAATAATAAGCTAGATATTATCATTTTTATGATACTAGTAACTTTGACATTTTCTTTATTGTTAAATGTTAATTCAATGTATGTAATTTACGTTTGATATTCATTTCGAACGAATGGAAATAAATACATAATCAATTACATAAATTACATACGAAATAACAGCATTATTTATAACGATTCTGGAAATACTTGATTTGACTTTGAAACAGATATGGAATTTCCAGTTTATCATATTAATAAACAGAATATGACTTACAAAACTTGATACAAAATGTAGAGTACAATAATTACCCTGAATGATTGGTTACGGACATGACAAAATTGTTTGGGAATATTTTGAAATTAGAAATATTAAATCAGTCATCGAGGATTTTAGAATTGAGACCACTTAAAAAAAAAGAAGTTTTTCAGTAGTAACGTCATTTCAACCGTTCCTTTGTTTTTAAAGAATTACATACTTTATATTTATTTAAATCTTATAAGTAGAAACTTTGCAATTATTGTCTTATTTACGTAACGCTACAGCGCTGTTTATAATGTCTATATAACTCTAAAGAGTTTACGGAGGAGGGGAGGGGGGTGGTAATAATTCTAATGAAACAAGATATATCTTCCTTCCAAAGACTTTCATCTCCAAACAGATAAATTAATGCCCCACAATATCTTCCACATAAGTAAACAGATTTAAACATGAGTTAACCTAACGGCTTCAATGTATCAATGTCTTTGGTGATAACTAGTGTAGTTTTACAAACTGAAGTAGGTTTTCCTAACTTTTCTTTTTAGTCCAATCTAAATTTATAGTTAGTTTTTACATCTATATAAGATTCCAAAAGTGTAACTTTATAACATAAATAAAATTAAAAGTGTAGTGTAATATATATATTTATTTAACGATATATTTTAAAAGTAAATGTAATTGATTATTCTTTTTTTAAAGCCATCCCATGTTACAAATAAGAGCAATGAATGACGAGTGTAAATATGATAAATAAAACTTCATCAAATATTTCTAAATGATTACATTTCAAATATTATATTGAAAATACGTAATGGCAATTAGGCTTTTGTTTTTAAAATTAATCCTTCTACAAAATATTTACTACTTCTAAGTGTACAAATTGTATAGGAATTTATAAGCAGAGGTCTATTGTAAATAAATATATCAAATTTAAGAATTATAAATATTCTGAACAATTGCCATAGTTTCCGAACAGTTGTCAGTTATGATTAATTGTAATTCGGCTAGGTGTATTTTATTTAAACTATTTTGATCTTATTTTCCATTTTGTCATATTACAATTACAGGACTTCTTCGCAACAACTGTTACAATATTATATTATGATGTCAATTAATATCAGGTTCTTAAAATGAACATTTAGTCTCATAAATTATTTTATTATTTCATAAACAAAGCTTTTCTTGTTTTGCAGTTCGGCCCCATAAGGAGGTCATTTAAGATGTATATTTAATCGTAGATTGATTAAAGTACATTTGTCTACGTTAATAAAACTACCACTTATTAGAATACTAAAAAATTAAGAACGTTAAAAAGGAAATAATGTGATTATACCATTTATAATTTGAAAATTTTCTTAACATTATACTCCTTGGTTGTTGAGACTTAACATAGAATAACGCTCTTAATTACTACAAGTAATATGCAGGATAATAAACAAACAGAACAAAATTCTCACAAAAAATACGCCTAAGTATTAGACGCGTTTCAACGACAAGGTCGTCCTCTTCAGTGATACACGAGCTACACCAATCAAACTATAACTATAAGAATTGTGTTCTGTTTGTTTGTTATCCTGTATAATTTTCCCCATAAGTCAAGATCAACATTTAATACAAGTAATATGTGTATATATTTTGTATAAATAAGTACTGTATATATATTTTTTTGCTTGACATTTATCAAATTTGTGGTATAATTTATAGTACGTTTATGTTGTATTTCTGCACTTTCCAATTAATTATAAAATAAGTACTTTAACATTAAAAAAATATAATACATTACAATTGAAACCACACCTATATAATAC
Organism: Aphrophora alni; assembly: GCA_963513935.1. Classification (NCBI taxonomy): domain Eukaryota; kingdom Metazoa; phylum Arthropoda; class Insecta; order Hemiptera; family Aphrophoridae; genus Aphrophora; species Aphrophora alni. The sequence continues at coordinate 57,719,673 of OY740770.1, read as the reverse complement.
AAAAAAAAATAAAATACTAGAATTTGTCTAGGTGTTTCCCTCATGATATTATTATTATTATATGAACAATAATAATAATAATAATAATAATAATAATTATATATATATATATATTATATATATATATATTATATATATATATATTATATATATATATATATATATATATATATATTATATATATATATATATATATATATATATATATATATTATATATATATATACATATACTAATTATTAGTTACTGCGTCATTTTATATGTCATTTGAATGTAAGTGCATCCGGGTCGAGTTATTGCTTCCAGTTATAGTTACTGCTTCCATGGATGCAATAACTCATAATTCAAAACATGGTAAATATTTCTTTGCCGCTCTGAGATGCAGAATGGATATAAATGAATAAGGAGTAGTGCGCGCGCAACATTGCTTTACGCAGGTGTTTGGATTATCCCCCACCAGTTCTATTTTTAGTCTATTATATTCCGCTTACACAACACATTAGCACTGCCACAGTTTAGAGATTACAGTACTATGTACCGTATACATATAGTCTACATTCAATTGCTTATTAAAGTTTGTTAAGAGTATTTGTTCTTTGTATACTTATGTTGATTAATACATTATAAACAAATCTTCTTAAATGCTGGGGAAAACGAATTTATTAACCGAAATTAAATAGCCTACAGTTATTGTTTAACTGTTTAAAACGATTCGTAGTGTTTTATAACGAGAGTAGATCCATAATTAATTTCGAAATGTTGTGTATTATTAGCTATACGTAAATGATGACAAATGTTCTGTTAAGTAATAATACTTATATTTCTTAGTCTGTTCATTGTCTAACTTTCGTATATTTATAAAAAAAACATCTCTTCCTTCTCAATTCTCGGATGAGTAAAGCTAATTTACCTATGTATGTAAATAAATCGTATTTTTGGTTCCTGCGATGATTGAGGAAATATTGTTATTATATAAAATTCAAACGGGATATTATAATCAATATCGACTCTATTATCACTAAAGAGTCCAAAAATTTCAAAAGTGTGTAGCCTATGGACGTTACGCCAGCTGAGTAACTCTGTTGCCAATGATATTGTTGGCCTTTACTTTGGGATTAAGGTGTATTTTTCCAAAAAAAAAAAAAATTAAAGGTTTTGGGGTCCATAAAATAATGTTTTCACATAACTACCTTGAACGATTTGGTTAAATTTTTGCAAATTTAGCCCCTTTTATTAAAAAAAAAAAAAAAAAAAAAAAAAAAAAAAAAAAACTTGTCTGGGCCGATTTTCTTTGAATAAATCGGACAAATTGGGGAAAAAAGACAATAGTTTTTTGTTTTTTTTTTAATATAGGTAGGTTAACCATATATTGTAGTCTAATAATCAATATACGTAATCAATATCATTTTATCGAATCAATACCGGTACAACAAATTGGTAAGATTTTCATCTCCTCTGTAAATCCTTTTTGCATAAAGATGTGGAAGGAGGTTTAAAGGATTTATACTAGGGGCACCGCCCCCCCCTGTGGCCTCCTTGCTTAAATAAAAGTGCCTTCTTTCTTTTAAATAGAATTTCTCTTTTATAATACAAGACATAGGCTACACAAGAATTTTAGAGTTTTTCCTATGGCAAAAGAAAAAAATACAATGATCCGTGGACGGTTCTTACTAACAATAACGGACGTCCCTTGGCCAATTCACGCTCTTAAACTCGGACAACCATAGTCAAATAATTTACTGTTAATTCGTTGCCATAGATTCGGCCCCAGCGATAACGGTAGCCACCTTAGTGACAACTACTCTCCCATAGACATAAATACCCAGAGATACGTTACCGGTATTGGTATAGTATCGTATTTTTTACGTTTGTAATTGTAAACATTTGTAGTTGCCATGCAAATAAAACAACAACAATTTGCATAACCAATTATTGATTAATACTGTTAAAAGTGTTAAAAACACATAAATTTGGTTACAATTAATAAATTTTTATTAAAGTAAAAAAATGTTATTTGAATGTGAAACAAGGTGGTTATTACTGACCTTGGTGGAGGATGGGGAGAGCTTATACAAAGGGCCGGTACAGTCCAAACGCAAACGAAACAGTACCAGCCAAAATTAATTTCGCCTTCGTAAAAATCACGATAGAATACCATTCCAGGGTTAAAATGGTAAGCGAATAGGCTACTACACAGGTCACCCCTCCGTGTGCGCACCAAGCGGCGGGCAGTGATGTATTCTTTCGACCGTCACAGCTGATGCAGGCAGCTTAGAGAACATTGGATTTTTTCTTTTGCCATAGGAAAAACTCAAAAAACATTCCCGATTCTGATATAACCTGTGTTTTATAAAATACAAAATCTATTTACAAACTACAGTTTGTCCAAACAGCCGTGAGCCCTGGAGGATTAGGGCGACCCTAGCTCCCCAACGCGCAGACATACTCACACGCCCGGCTTGGCCTACCTGCCGCTAATGGTTCTTCTATGAATCACCAACTAGCCCTTATGCTACAAAATAAAATTTTTCTAGATTTTAACTTTACTTAATTTTTACTCTAATTACTGAACTCTAAATATTATTTCTCGCAAAAATGAGTCCAAACACGGTACAATTGTGACAACTCTAAGCGGTTTTATGGTCAGTAGGTTACAAAATCATAAATTTGACTACTTAAAAATGATTATAAACATTTTATTTGAATTAGCACGATCACAATAACATACATATTTACAGTAATTCTAGTAGTGATTTCAAACGTATGCAAAAAAAATAAACTAAATCAGAATCATTATAACAGTGAACGTATACTAAGAGTTAAATAAAAATAATTACAAATTAATTTTGTAATGTTACTGTACCATAACTGATAAACCAATAGAATAATATTATAAAACATAAAACTAATACAAGCATATTTACATAACCATCCTATGTTAAGAAGGCCTCTTCTAAAATTTCCAACGTACGCAAAAAAAAAAAATATATATATAATCAGAATTAAGTGTGAGTCACGGCCGGAATTTAGCACTTTGTGTTTTACAACTATTTACGAGTAACAACAAACTAGTTTGTAGTGTAATTAGTAAAATTTGTTTGATGTTACTTAATTTATTTTTTTCATAGTTTCTTCCTTATCTAGTAAATTAATATTTCAAATTTTTCCTTAATTATTAATTTATTAAAAGTTAGAACTACGGCTAATTTTGCAAACAATGTAAGTCACCCCTAGAATAATTGTAAACAGTTTCCATGTTATGGATCTGATTACTATTACATTAAAGACGTCTGATTATTACAATATAAAATACGTGATAAAGGACCGGTTTTATTTATTTTCTCGTTTTTAAACTCACTAAAACCGCTTAGAGTTGTCACAATTGTACCGTGTTTGGACTCATTTTATCACTTATCACTGCGATCCAAATGGATCTTTTGTAACTACCCAATTAATTTTGTTTTGACCCTGCCAAGATTTAAGCTTTCTAAGAAACTTAAAATGGTTCTAGGGGACATGATTGTTACCTCTGCAATGGTGGGGAATGGAATGCTGAGGTAAAGTAGCCTTTTGCATGTTAGAGATTCACACACGCACAAGCAGTGTTTAGCTGTTTCTTTATGTGTCAGGCAGAAGTGGCTTGTATCCACTGCAGCCTTCCCCATGCGGTTTATATGGTAATTCACTGGACAGTGTCGGGATAGAAGGACAATATCCGGTAATCCAGTAATCCAGTCTGGTGAGATCCAGTAATTTTTTAGCCTTTGTCCTTGAGTAGACTATAAACTTTTTGGCTTGTCTTGGACCAGGGTCGATGGTCTAATACTTGATCTTTTGATATTGTTCTCAGGTTTTCATTACATGAAGATATGTTTTAGGTACCCCAAAGAATGTTTCGGCCCCAACAAAATCAGCCTATGCATCCTCCTTCACAAGATCGATGATCTGCTTATTCATGTCCTGGCATCCAAAGTAAGGAGATATTGTTTGTTTTCAGTTGATTGATTTTTGTAGACATCCCCAGACCCATCTGGACTCAAAAGTGTATGAACTGAGAGCCTTAAGAGCTGTCTGACCGTCTGATATTATATAAATTTGAGACCTTTTTTTATATTCTCTCTAGTGCAGAGCTCTATTGCATGTATCTCAGCTTGAAATATGGATGGAATTTTTCCTAGAGATCTGCTAAGGCTAAAATTTGGGTCTTTTATCCCCACCATTCATTCTGAATCTATCATTGTACCATTGGAGGGATCGCTCCATTAGTTTTGGTTCATTTTCTTTCCAAACTTGTTGTTCTGGGAAAAAGATTTTAAAATTCTTTTCAAAAGTTATTGTCTTGATCATTAAGTACGATTCTGTTGTGGTTAACTGAGTGGTATCTTGTTCTTGCAGGTTTTACAGCCAGTATTTTTGGCATTAGTCCCCTACTGCCAAAGAGCAACAGTGTATTTACACCTTTTCACCAGTAGGTTCATTGGTCGCACATCCAGAGCCACTTCCATGGCAGCGGTTGGACAGGTACCCATACACCTATCATTCCTAGGCAAGCCTGCCTTTGAAGCTTTGTCGTAGATTTTTGTTTCATTTTTGGCCATCATATTTCTGAAGCATAGGTGACCATGGGTCTAATTATAGCCAGGATATGACCAGTAGGCCATCTGGGTTTAGTCCCCAAGTTTTACCATTTAGGCTCTCATATTTAGGCATGCTCATATAGCCATTATTTCTCTTTTATTGGTTTTATCAATGTGTTATTCCAGGTGAGTCTGATGTAGAACTAACTACACCCAGATTTTACTTCTTTAGAAGCAGCAAATTCTACACCATCTATCATTAAAGTCTGAAGAATGAACAATTTCCTTTTGAAAGGAATAATGGTTGTCTTATTAGGGCTATGCTAAGGTAATGCCCTCTTTTGACACCACCTTTGTACCAATAGAAGAGCAATCTGGATGAGGTCAGATACTTTAACGATGATTACCAGATTGTCAGCATATGCTATTACTTTAAAGCCTTTAGCATTCAGCAACCCAAGCAGTTCATCCATCACCAGGGTCCACATGAGACGGGAGAGTGCCCGTCCCTGTGGGCACCACATGACTGCCAACACTGTTTTGGACTCCCCACTCAAATTGGCTGTCATCCTAACATTAACTCATTAACATAGATCTGATCTATTTAATTATATTGTGTTCAATTTCATATCTCTAGAGGTTAGGAGGTAGTACTGAAAGCTCCTCCAATATCTCAAAAGGCGCATAAAGCTATTGACTTGTCAACCTCCGCAACCTATTGTAGTGCATTAGAGGTCAATTGCCCATTTGATAAGCGTACTGAGCATTATGGAGTGAAGCCTAGTCAAGGGTTTCACTCCGTATGTGCTTGTCTAGTATTTCTCCATTGTTTTAAGAAAGTAGGATGTTGGGCTGATTGATCTGTATGACCTAGGCTCCACAGTGTCTCTTCTCCCGGTTTTTGGTATAAAAATCACCTTACTTCCATCCATCTCTTTGGAATATATGACAGGGAACAATTAGCCCTAAACAGTGATTCCAATAGTTGCAGTAGCTACTCCAAGCCCTGCTGCAATAGGGCCGAAAAAACCCAATCTCCACCTAGTGATTCATATGGTTTATGGTTCCCCATTGCCCATCTAACCTTGTTTTCAGATTAGATGTTATTTTCCTCCAGTTAAGGAAACAAGGCACAAGATAATCTTCAATACTGTAGTGGTTTGTGTGGAATTAAACGTGATAGAGCCGGGGAAATGTGTCTTTAACAATTGACTCATAGTTTCCTCTGCACTCTCCCTCTAGGATCTATTTTATATCTTTAAGAAGCCTATACGGAGTGAGTGATCTTTACTTAAGGTCTTGTGTAGTGACCCACTGTTGGGACATTGTTTATCCCTTCACAGAACCCCTTCCATGTCCTTTCTTTTAGACTTTCTCAATTCCTTATTATATTCTGTGATGGCTGTCTCCCAGTTCCCAATAAGCTTTGCCCTGTTAAAGAATTTATGTACAACAGCTCTCAATTTGGAAAGCTTTATGTTCCACCAAGCAGTGGCGGCGATAAGAACCAGCGCCCCCCCTCAAGATTGTTCATCCGGCCCCCCTCTCCCAATAATCTTCAAAAACATTATTATGGGTATTTCCACATAAGCTTGCACTTGGGCTTGGCGCGGCAGTGTTGGCGGGGGGTGGGTGGCTGCTAGACAAAACCTTTGTGCGAATATTCCACTACTGCCTCACAACATACTAAGTTTTATTAGTTTTAACTACTGATGTAGACATCACTTAATAGAATTTCGTATTTCACCTATTCTAGCGCCTACACCGCTGTCGCCGCCACTGCCACCAAGGTATCTGTGCCTACACTCTTCTTTTGTTAACAGGGCACCTACTTTCATAGGGATTGATAATTATTGCTTGTTAGGTTTCAGCAGTTTTCTCTAGCTCTGTTTCCGTTTCTAGAAGGCTTTTAATTTGTACTAACTTAGATTGTTTTATATTTATCCCAATTGGTTCTCTTTGGATTTGGTTTTTTACTGTCTGGGTCCGAGTTGAATTAATTTTGAATTTAATGTACATGTCATCAGACAGTGTTGGTATATCTGATTCATGCCAAATAAGGATATTGTCCCCCTTAAGTCAAGTCTATTCAACCTTTATGTCCTGCTTTGTTGAAAGTAAGATTGTCCCCCCTCCCCCTATTACTTATCTCTTGTCTCACCATAGTTACCAAGTCTTGTGTTAGAAACTCTGGAATAGGAAGAAATATGTCATTACTGTTTAATAATATAGCTGCCCCATGTATTTCTACCATGTTATTGTCAATTAACTTACATTTTTTGGGTTAGACAATATAAAGGACTCTCTGATGTTTTCTACTTCGACCCATGGCTCTTGGGTTAGAGGTATATCTTCTGTGCATTCAGTAAATCACTTGCCGAGGAAGCTGTCCTGGCATTGTTGAGATTTATCTGAATGACATTCAGATTTGTTGGCATTTTAATTATTCTTATCAGGGACTTGGTTTGCCCCTGATATAGGAGTATCCATCTTCAGTTTAGTCTGTATTAGACCACTCCTTTGGTTTCCTTCTAACAAGTTATACCTGCCAGAATTTATCTTTGTGGCTGGTGATGGCCCATTAGGTTTTGTAACTTTAGAAGGAAGGAACTGCCAGATGCAGTACCCCAACCATTCCCATTTCTCGGACAAATCTGCCAGAAGCCAAGCATACTGTGAAAGCCTGCCACTATACCTTTGGAGGGAACTTCGGCTTGCGATACAGCGACAGCCGTCATATCCTTGCTTTGTGGAGTGGAACTAGGCTGACTAGAAGTTTCAGCTCCTTGGCAGCAGATCCGCCCCAAGGCACTGGCACAGGTTCCGAGGAGTCTTCTGCTATCGAACCAGGAGAACTAAAAGTATTTTTCAGATATTCCAGTTTTCTTAAAATTGTTTTTCACTTTAGGCATGCAATTATGGGAAAAACTAGTTCTTAAAAAGTTTTGCTGTGATCCATGATTGTTTAACCATGTGTTTAAAACACTTTTAAAAGCTCTCGGCCTTTTGTATTTTCCAATGACGAAAGGAGTTAACTGATGGTCAACAGAAGCATTTGCACAAAGTAAAGCCATCAATCTCTTTGTTTTTCTTAAAACCCTTAGCACATTTTTCGTCTAGCCTGGTAGGGCTGAAGTGGCAAACAACACTACAGTAGGCAGATCTTATCCACATTGTAAATTTGACTTGGGGTTAAATTATGCTCTAAAACAATGGTGTTAAAAGTTCCAATGTATTCTTCAACTGCATTTTCATCAGACGATCTAGTTTCACTACTCACATCTAGCCTACGGATTCAATGGCAAACTTTAAATTTTTGAACCAACCATCCAAAAATAAGGATTCTTTATCTGCAAATCCATCTTACGATGAAATTGTTTTGTCTTGTCAATTACCATAAGGCTGGTCACAGGTTTACTTTGTAATCTTAGTGCACTGAGCCGAGTTAATAAAATAGTCTGTTTCAGTTTAGGATTTTTAAACGTATGTCTAGACTCAATAGTTTTTCCGTTACAGCCTGAACAGCAAATTTGTTTAGTTCAACTTTTTGTTTTTTTATATATAAATCGTTGATGACCCTATAGTATAATCACATATAATGCAGTTTCTGTTTTCACCTTTTTCAAGAAGTTTGACTCTGTCCAGTTTTTGCTCGATCATAAGAGTCGCTGGTTTATGCTTAATACTTGTACCGGTGGAACAAATTGGCTTAGAGAACATCTTAACGTATAGTTTTCACGGTGAAGTATAACTAGATTTAATAATGGTAAACTAATATACACAAAACTTAATAACAAATAATATAACAGAAAACAACAATTACAACAGAGTTATGATGATGCAATGCGTTTCTAGAATGACATCATACTGAGAAAATGGCGGCTAGTGACCAAAGCCGAGACACACCTGTTGCAATATTTACCGAGCAGGACCGAGGTGTGGTGGATTATAAAACATGCCAAACCATGGGATAGCGGATTATAGAGTGGATATAGTGTTGTTAGTAAAACATAGGTATGAGTAGTTATTGTTTTGTGTGTTTTATTTTAGTGAGGTATGTGGGACACTTAATGCCATAGTAATATTATGGAAGTAGACACGTGAAAAAAATGGGAAAGAGTAATTCATAGTCAGTCAAGTGAAGTAATGTATTATTTATAATTTTATGAAAAGGAAGATACAAGAAGGTCTGATAATGTTACCACTTCAAAAATAGTCGCTGACTCCTTTATAGTAGGTTATCATACATAATGGAGTGTATTTCATAGTAGTATACAGCATATACTAAAGAAAATAAATCCACTGAGAATACTCATCAATTCTTCATAAACAACAGCTAAAAAAACAGAAATCCGAAATAGATGGATTTGAAGTGATCATAGATGCATAAATGAATTTCACAGCATGCACAAAAATAGTCACTGAACCCTTCATAGTAGGTCATCATACATAATGGGGTGTATTTCATAGTACTATACAGCATATACTAAAGGAAATAAATCCACTGAGAATACTCATCAATTCTTCATAAACAACAGCTAAAAAAACAGAAATCCGAAATAGATGGATTTGACAAGTGTTCGTAGATGCATACATGAATTTCATGACATGCATAAAAAATGACCTACAGTAAAAAAATGTGCTTCCTGTATTGAAGGAAATATTTGTTTTAGCAAAGGTTTGTGGTCTCTAGAATATTATAAAAAGTTTGGTTTAAAACGGTAGAAGTTTTGTAATAATAGAAAAATTTTAATTGGAAAAGCAGACCACCGAAAGATTTAGGGATGAGAAAAGAACAATCGTATAAAAAGATGAAACTTATTTACATTCATCATACATTAAATCGCACTCGTGAACAAACGACTCAAATGTAGACCCTCATACTCCCATTCTCAGGGACAATATACCATCAATGTGCATGCTGGCAAGGAACAAGAATTAATCAAAGAAGCATTATTAATGTTTAAGTATAGAGAAAAATGTCGTGACCATCACAACTCCTTGAATTATAAAAATTGGTTAAGGGGTAAGTTAATTCCTAATCTTCCATCTAACTCAGTTTTTGTCATTGACAATGTGTCATATCAAAACACACAGTTAAACCCATCTCGAAATTCTAACTTCAAAAAATCTGATATAATCACATAGCTTCAAAAACAATATACAGTATCTTACCATGATAAAACGTTCAAACCAGAATCGTATTCACTTATTAACTTAAGTAAAAACAGAACAAAACATATGAAATTGACTCGTTACTTGAAGAATGTAGTTAGTGTAAGCAGACCATTCACCATCCCGATTTGAACCCCATTAGATGAAAATCATGTTTCTAAAGACAATACATTTAAAGTGGAGAACTGCATTAATTGGGCTAAGGATAAAATGTATATGATAACCCAGATGATTGGCTAAAAAGGTGTAATCTAGCTGAAAAGAATGAGGATGAATATTTAAAAGTTGGAATCTGTTATTGAAAGAATAATTGTCAATTTAGCTGAGGACAGAAGATGCAGTAGTAGTGATAGTGAAGATAGTGTTAGGAATTATGAGATAATATAAAAATTTAGTCTTTATTCTAAGTCCCAATGCAATCCACAAAAAGTAGCTTGTTTTTTCATCACTGCTTGTATTTCTATAATCAAAAACCCAAGCACTTACCTATTACTAGATAAGTTAAATTATACTTAAATGTTAGTTATCAGGGAAAAGAATTTTATATTTTACCCGGTAGTGAAGGCAACAAATAGTCTTTTGTTTGCTTTATATAATTATTCATTGCATGTTATGTTTAGACAATTTAAATATAGTAATTGAAATGGTGGTTTACTAATGTTTTACTTGCTGAAAGAATAAAGATTGAAGCAGTGACATAACTTTATTGATTGCTACCCCCGCAGCTACAAGAATGGCACCCCCAAAAAACGAAGTCGCAACTTGTCAGCTTTTGATGACCCCTCTTCAACCATAAGCAATCCCACCCCATGGTCTTATAAGCAACTACTATTTGGTAGTAATTAGACATTATTTTTACTCTAAATTGAAATGAAAGTAAATTAATTTAAGTATAGGACATTCTTTATATAACCAAACTATCTGTTGGTAGCATTGTAGTTAAATATGCCAATGCTATGAAGTATCATATTCAAAAGAACATGCAAGCTTTAAGTTTTAAAAAAATTATCATCTATAAAAGGGAATGAAAAACTGCAACATTAAACATCTAGGTTTATTATTTTTAAAAACCTTGTAACTTGTTATAATTATAATTAATTATTTAAAACCTTTTCTTTTCTTCATGTGAAAATATTTGTCTGCTAATATGTTAAGATCGATAGCACAAGCTCGAACTCAGTCTGGAGTTCGACATTGTATTCCTCAAATAAGTCTTGATAAGTTTGGGCGGGGTAGCACTATTGTTAACTGCTAGTAAACAGATTGCTCAATCGTAATGATTACGGTTTCAGACTTATGATCCATGGTTATATTATTTATGGAACAGTTTTATTAAGATATCTTAACAAAATGTTGTTCATTGTAAAATTTATTTTGATGGTACAGTAGTGTGTTTACTACATTTATTTTTTTTAATTCCTTTATATATATTTTTTTACGCCACTGGATTAAAGTTCCACAAAAACAAAATAGAATCACAACTACTGTACAAGGAATGTGTGTTTTTGCCGTTCTGTCTTTGGCACCCTCTTTGTTTACTTCTTTGCCACTAGCCTAATTCACCACTTGCTCAGCTACCTACTCTTCCTTCAGGTTTCTTCACACAACAAATGAGATATATTTAAATAAAGCCTAAGTTTGCTTCACTTGTGCCATAAACTTGTAAGGGTAAAATCATATTTTTTGAAATTAAGTCTTTGATAATAAATAGTCTTTAATAATAAAACAAGCTTCAATTTAGTTTTTTTGCTAATTATTCCTGAACTGCAATTATTTGTTACTTGCAATCTGGCAGACTGTTTTGGGTTGTTAATATCTATATTTTATCAGCCATTTTCAAGTGTTATGCTGGGTTTTCCCGTTGTCTTAGTTTAAAATCACAAATTACGAACACACGACACATAACAAACACACAAGTTCTTTAAACATTTAAAACATGATGCAGTAGGCCCACTGTCACAACGCGTACTCAGTACTGGAGTACTAGTTGTGACAGTGGGCCTACTGCATCATGTTTTAAATGTTTAAAGAACTTGTGTGTTTGTTGTGTCGTGTGTTCGTAATTTGTGATTTTAAACTAAGACAACGGGAAAACCCAGCATAACACTTGAAAATGGCTGAATAGCCGAAATGGCCTTAGTGATATAACTACAGAAAAATATAGACTATTGTGACGGTAAGTCTTATTAATATATCTAATTATATATATATAACCAAAAACTTACGACAATATACAGAATTTTGAATTTTTTTTCCATTACTGTTTGTTTTAAAATGTATTATTTCGGTTTAGTCTGGATTCAGAAGAAGCCCATTTTCTGTAAACCAAGAATCTAACTCTTCTAGTGATTCAACTACTACATTGTTCAAAGTTTCAAAAAATTTTGCTTGATAACTGCTGTGGTGTCATCTGCAAATAATATTAATTCTAAATTTGTTGCCGGTGAAAGATTATTTATATAAACTAAGAACAATGGTCCCAGTATGGATCCCTGTGGTACCCCAAATTTGACATAATCCAATTTAGATAGATATCTTTCACTAGCACTGTATAAAATAGTCCTTTGTCTTCTATTCCGTAAATTAGATTTTATCAAAGATACAAGATTTTCAATAATACCACATTTCTTCATTTTCTGAAGCAATAGAGAATGATCCACACAATCAAATGCCTTGGACAGATCACCAAAAATACAAGGATACAAAGAATTAATACTGTGTTCTACATATCATATCCAGTAAAACGTTGTAATTTTTTTAATTAATCAACCGAACTGAATCTTATGGTCGTGAGCACAACTCATTCAATAACTCATTGACTGTTATTTAGTTGCTAAAAAGATTTTGGTTTTAAAAACATTGATATTAAAAAAATCACCATACCAGACAGCACAAACATACTTTCATGCAGACAGCACATGCTCAGTACATTCTTTAAGAAAATGCAGAATGTGAAAAGCACATCCTGGAATATTCCAGAATATGCCTGGCATATTCCTGGTATATACTCAGGAAAAGTGAACGACAGCGCTCACAAGGTGCCTGGGACATGCATGAATATTCTCAGAACGTACTTGGCACATTCCGCCTTTTCTCAAAAATAATCGTATTATTTTTTTCCTCATCATAACCTGGGCACGTTTTATGATCACAATATGAACTATGCACATGCTACACTTCTAGAGGACATGCCTAGCATATTTTGGGCACATTCAAGTCAATATGATTTTTACACATTATACACACATGCTGGGCACATTTGACTATCTTAATATGATGAGCTACACACACATTCTACACACATGCTGGGCATATGCTACACTTGTATAGAAAATGCCTATAGAAACTCTAACTTTGCTAACCACCTTTTGGACTCAGGTCATAGTTTTGATCCGAAATTGAATGTTAAACTCTTACATACAAAAAATAAAAGCAATAGATTAAATAATTTAGAATGTTTAGAAATAAATAGATCTATTTCACGTAGGCCTATTTTCAACTTAAATGACCAAATTGTATTAAATTCTTCACCCCTTCTAAAACACATCCTAACATAGTTCATCAACCTTTATCTACCTGCTAGGTCATTCTCCCTACCCTTCCCGATTTCTCTATTAGTATTGTATATAGTTTCCTGTTACTTGTGTGTGTATAAATAGTTGTCAATACTTGTATATTATCAGTTGTCTGATGATGCCGCAAAGCGAAACAATTGTAGCTCATTTATATTATTAAATAATTTTTGAAACTAGCTTTTTCGCTTTATTTTATTCTTGTATATAGAAGATGTCTAGCATACTCTGGACACATTCATGATCTTAATATGAAACTTGTATAGAAGTCCCAGAACTGGACACAATGAGATCCAGTTCATAAAGCTCTAGCCTATATATGTAGTATTTAATACTCCATGTATGTGTATGTATGTCAACATTTAGTATGTCGGTATAGTCGCAGTTTATTCCGCCTAGACAACTTAATGTACAGAGTGACAATTCATCATTCATCAAGGGTTGGTTGCACACACAAAATAATTCCATATTATTATTAGATATAGGTGATTAAAATTTGTTTAAATCTTGGCAATTAATACAAACTTATATCAAATACTGTAGTTTTTTAAATAAGAAATGGCTATTTAAGTTAATAACATTTATTGAATTTTGAAACATTGTATGACTTTATACAAATTTTGATATGTATTTAGGGCCTAGTTCTATTTAATAAATCCATGAAAATAAGTTTAATTAGCCATAGTTGTCATAATATAATTTTATACCAGTCAAAATGCATTAAATGTTTAGACTGTAAAACATCACAGTTTAGAAACTGTATAAATATTATATTAAAATACATTTTACCATAGGCCTACGTATACAGAAATATCAAAAAGTGTCTTTCCATGGTCACGCTGAAAGTAACTAAATAGAATAAAATTACTTGTATCTTCTATAGTTTAATTTGAAAAAAACATACTTTGACAAGTTGGTTCAGGTTAGCTTTTTATTATACTTATTTCTATCTAATGATTACAGATAAAAGTAAACCGTTCAATTAGAACACAACAACCTTTGTTGACTATTATGTATAAACAGTTGCATAAAATTCCTTTTTTTATAGAAAACATATACAGTATTAATATATATCCAAAGCTAATCTGACCTAACATACCACAGTATATTTTAAAGTCAAATGCTAGTTTTGTAGCTATCGATCTTAATTTTATTGGTAATAGGACAGTTAAGCTTGACCCCGCCTTATTGTGTAAAAGACACAACACTTCACTTATCCCTTTATATATAAGGGATCTATATACTTTACTGTTGGCGGAAATCAATTATAAACAATATACAAGTAGCCTACAACTTAAGAAATTACCAAACCAAAAATGTTTATAAGAATAATTAACCTTGAAAACTTTAGCCATAATTTTCAGGCAATCGCCAGATAGACTAACAACTGTAATACAACATCGCCAGATTATTTCTATCTGGAAATAAGAAGTGCTATATATATATGTTTAACAACTAAAACTAAAAATATACTGTGATCGCATATGTTTTATGTATAGAATAAAATACTTTAGCAAAACGCCAATATGGCTTATTTATTTGAGACCAATAAATTTATTATTTCACAATGATGTTACATTTAACTTGGCAACGTTAATCAAGTTGAGTTTTTATTGTGTCTTTTCATAGCATTTATTATTGTTTTTTGTGCAAGATCATTTTTAGTTTTTCACTTTTTTGGTAATTAATTAATGACCACCACTAATTGTATTTAGATTTTACAAAACTATTTAGACCAACAACTTTGCAATACATATAATTTGCTGAGAACATGTTACAAGTTTTGGTAAATATGTAGTGTTCCTGTTGTTGTGATTTAATAGCAAAATTTATGTAATTTGTGTTCTACCTACCTCCTTTTGCAACAATTAGATCATCCTTTATTATTCAATTCACTTTTGATTTACCAAAGTCCATTATTTCTGTTGAACGCAAGATATTTAAAAGGACAATATCATGGGATTTTGAGGTTAGATCAGGATATTGATGTTACTACTTATGACAACTTGTGAATCTATTGTATGTCTCATCCCTCGATATTTAAGTTCATCCGCATAAGTTGGTCTGTTTAGAGATTTGTGAAACTACCTAACCAGACCTAGTTAAAGAACTACAGGTCTAGGAAGGTCAATATTTATCCTTTACTAGGTCTGGCAAAGTAAACAATTACCAATGATATATATATATATTCACCTTCCGAAACCTAGTTTTCATGATTCTTAAATCATATAGCTTAAAAATATTAACCTGTGAAATGTATTGTAATGCACATTCACCCTATAAAGTCATTTCACTATGCATAATCTATGAAACCTAGAGGCATAAAGCAATTACATTCTTTAGAGTCATGAAATCTCGAATGTTGCTTATTTTTAAGTGAAATAATGTATTGTGAAACATTAAAAGTGTAGGGCGTAATAAAGGATTATCTAACTGTTCCAACAAAAGTTGTGTAGAATATGAATTGCATAAATTTTGCTAGTAAATCGTAAGGACAGTAAGACTACATACTTAACCAAATTTGATCAATATGGATTTTACACATTTTGTTGAAAAAATAGTCCTGTTATGAACTTATCAGAAGATTTGTAGGTTTAGCCTAAGTTATCAATATTAGAATTCCACATTAAAATAATAGGCCTATAGGACTGGGTAAAAGAATTTATTAGATTATTGTAATTAAGGTTATGCCAGCTGTTATTTGAAAATGTAAGCCTGGCAGTTAGATAACCTTAAATATCACCTTAACACAGACACACTTTACTATTGACAACAGCTAAAGAAAGTATTCACAAAGTACACTAATTTATTTATTTTCATGATCTTGTATCAATGAAATCTGCGTTCATAAACACCATACTAAATTCAATAACAAACATTAACCAAAACAGTAAAACAGATGGAGTAGAACGATTTTGTCTTCTCTTAACATTTTCTAAATTTTGCTTGATTATTTTGGTCACAGG
Organism: Aphrophora alni; assembly: GCA_963513935.1. NCBI lineage: Eukaryota > Metazoa > Arthropoda > Insecta > Hemiptera > Aphrophoridae > Aphrophora > Aphrophora alni. The sequence continues at coordinate 57,703,383 of OY740770.1, read as the reverse complement.
GGCGTACTTGCATTGCACAGGTTCAATTATTAACTTTCATGTCTTGGCATTTGTCAAAATCATAGTACAGTATATACATGTATGACAGAAGTAGTTAAATTGTACTGGAAGCAACCACATAATTCGACCTATGTAATATATATAAATATATTCGTAATATATCAATTGTTAGAATCTACCTCCGGAAGCAGTTATTAAGGATTCACATAGATGGAAGATGGAAGCAGTATTTATTAAAATTTACAGATGAACAAATGAAGAGTATAAATACATTTTATGGAATATAAACATCATACAGTGCATTCTAGAAATATATTCCAATGGGAATAAACCCGTAAAAATAAATTTAATAGGATATATTCCACTTCTAAAGTGGAAGCAATAACTCATAAATTTTTAATGTGAAGCACTTACTAATAAATAATATAATATATATATATATATATATATATATATATATATATATATATATATATATTAGATTTAAAAAGGATTTAAAATGTTATTAATAATAAGTATGATAATAATGTATAATGTTTGCATGATACATTAGCTGTGTAACTATTTTCTTTTAGTGAAATGAAGTATTAACTGATATTGCACAAGTTTTGGTTTCATACGTTGATCCAATAGGAATTTTAATGAATTATTTCTGCTTAAAAGTTTATGTGCTTCAGATTTGCTCTTCATTTTAATAAACCGACATTCAAGACTTGAACAAATATTTTTTGAATCATAATCTTCAATAAATATAATTCAAAAAAGGTTGGCACTCCTTTGTTATCAACATATTGCTTTAAAATCGTTTATTATGCAGTCTTTCAGATTATCTTCTTCGAATACGGTTCTTACAATTCCACTTATGAAATATGCCACCTTTTATTCAGGCAATAAAATGCCTCTTATTGTGTTATGCATGTACTCTAACTAGAAAATACTAAAATGACACATACTGTTTTACTAATTTGTATTAAAATAAAATGAGTTAAATTAAATTGTACTAATAATCTATTAAAAGACTCATTTCCTTTTTGTACACCTGGTATTACATATCGGCTGCATTGTGTTGAATTCTAGGTTATGTACTTACTGTGATCATGAAAAGATTTAATGAACTAACAAACAATTGTCGGTTAAACTTCAAAGATAATATGGCATAATCACGTTGAACTGTTCAATAAAAATTGAAATATTGTGACAAATCAAATAAATGTTTTATTGCCACTTGTTTAAACGATGATATCTGGGAATTGAAAGGCAAGAAACACAATATTCTTAAAATTTTGTATCTGTTTATGTAGTTCTGTTTTCCAATGTATTTGCCCAAAATACTATACACGACCATAACGAAACGTATGCAGAATTGCTAAGCTTCAAATTTAATTTAAAATTTAGGAAATCTAAATACAATGGGATTTTTGTATTCAATTACCAACGAAAAGATCCTATAAAGAAAAATATATACTTATACATAATAAAATTGCTGTTCTTGAAAAAGTAAATAAGTCAAATACTCAATATACTGAATCTTAAACATTGATAAACTGTATATTACTAGTCATAACGTAGATAGATAAGTGTAGTAAAACAAAAGTTTTTCATTACGTAACAACTTCTATGCAGTACTTTTCATTAGACGATACATACCGTGCAATAGAAAGAAAGCACAGTTTTACTTTTACCATTATATACCTTGCTCGGTGTTTAAAAATCGTAAAATAAAAATTACGTCGAAATTATTAACATATTAATATATTTGAGCTTTTGAAATACTTACTCAATTTATCATACCACACTAATAACTACTTATACACTTGGTTTCAGATTTGTACACATAGTCTGATATATAATATTTTTAGGGATTAATAAAATTTTAAAAAAAGTAGTAAGCTATTATGTATATGAAATACTTATAATAAAGGAGAATGTATAATTCTCTAAAAGTTGTATTAGTAAATGAAGAGAAAACGTATTTATTCAAAACAAAATTTAAATGTGCTGATCAATTTATATATTTAATCAAACACTAGAACAAAGTAACGAGGTTTAATATAAAAATATTGCAATTTGTCAAAAATCAAATTAAATGAAATTTGAAAACAGAAAATTTTTTTTTCATTTTTGTTGTTGTTGATTTATAAAAATGTGTATGCACTACAATCGGTAATATACTAGCTATACTCTCCCCAGAAATGAGAATAGGAATGAATCAATGTGAATATGAATATAAATGATTAAAAACAAGTACAATAATTAAACAACCACTTGACACTTTCTACATTGAAGTACGCAATTTTAATAGTATTTAATAATAAAAAATCGAATTAGTTTTATAATGACTTTATGTTATTGTATTTGGTAATCGGTTGCATTATAAAGGATATTCGTCGTTTTATTTACTGTCAGCTGTTTTTAAAAAGAACAATTTTTTATTATTGAAACTTAATTGAGTATATGCCTGTTTGGAAGGGTTGGTATCAGCATATTATACTTTGAATAGTAAGACAAAGGCAATGGATATCGAGGTCACTTGTTTTCATTCTTACTAAAAAGAATTACACTGCGGAGCATTGCGTGTAACCATTCACCAGATAAAATGTCGACCATACTAAAATAAAAAAAATATGAAAACATTTTAAGATCTGAACTGATTTAATCCTTTCCATCGCACATTATAATGGAAATCATTCTTACATATTATGAAACAGCTGATTGTACGATTATTAGGTAATTCAAGATTTGTTTGTATTTATTACATCTATAATACATTCAGAACTGAATATTCAAATTTTTACAAGAAACTCTTATTGTTTATATGTATCATACAGAAAAATAACACAAGTGTAACACAGAATTAAAAATGTTATCCGTAGATCCCACTAAAGATTGTATATTTAATATATTATATATATATTATTATAGTATATTTAATAATATTATATATTAATATATTATTATAGTATAATAATATATTATTATTAATATATATTGTATATCCCAGAAGCCTTGCGGAATATTGAAATAAAAAAAAAACCAAAAAAAATGTGACCAGGACTACGTTAATTAAACCTAGATCGACCTAGTTGTTTCCCATCACCTGGTTTTTATAGTGTCGGTATATTCTGTCTATATAATTGTTGTGGGATACTTCAATACCTATATATTTCTGTTTGTATCGACCTTAAGTAAATATTAAATCAGGAACACAATAGGTCCAATTCATTTGTGGAAGGTTCTTCATTGAGTATTGTAGTGGACGTAAAATTTAATATTCCAACACATACACTATAAATTTATAAGATTTAAAAAGAAATTGCTTGTATGCTAATAATGTATAACAACACATTTGTTGCCAGGTTAAAAATTACCAAATTTGGAGGGACATGGTATCGGTGTTTAATATGACAATGCTTAACTATTTTCAATTAGTTGTGAAGTTGTTTTAAAGGTTAAATAACCAAGCATAGTGGGTGACTCTAAATAGTTCATGAAGCAGTTGATGTGTTCTCCTGTTTAAATTATGTGGCGCATTTACTAAAAAGAGAGAACAGGTTTATAAGAACCGAGACTGAGTTGTCGACTAGGAATCGATACGTGTCAGAAGAGCATTTGTTACTCCGTGTTTACTGTAGGGAAATTATGTTAATTATGTCACGTAACAAATTTATTTTATAAACTGTCTATATTATTCAAATTACGATACATGTCCTCAATTTTTGTACATTTCAATTATTGAATATGGGATTAAAGGCTACAAACTTTTCCTACTTTCTCTTACTTTAGATTTATCAAAGTACTGGTATTTGAATTTTAAAAAACTAAAACATTAAAAAGATTGCGAGACCAAACTAGTATGAGAAAACACAACTAATGTGAGGCAACAACAAACATTATGTTTCTAGTGTGAGAAGCTGCAATTACCATGTTTATTTGACGCATTGTTAATCAATACACCTTTTAGAATATACAGTGAAATATGGTTATCCAATTAAAATGAGATTATACATAAAAATCAAACCACACTATAAGTTTTGTTGTAAATACAAAGGTAGATAAAGTGATCTCTAAGACAACTATTGTATGGAACATAATGGCTTAATGGCTTTAGTAGCTTAGTTTGCTGCCTCTGTAGTGGCTGATCAACTAATATCACAATACAGCATTACTTATACTTTTCAAATATGAATAGGAAGTCTTCAGTTTTATTCAGCGGAGTGTCATTATAAATTAGTTTGATTAACCAAAATGGGTTTTAGAAGTTACTAACTAATTTCTGATTCTAAAAAATAAAGGAGAATTTAGGAGAGATAAATCTATTTTTCAATTCTGTAATAATTCGCTAATAAATGTTTTCATTTTATCGTCAATAACTATATATCTTAAACAATCATATTAAAATTAGTTTCATTATGGTACGCAAAATAACAGTAACTATATTAATAATAAGGAATTCTAATTTATTTACAACTCATTATTGGTATAGTACTTTTAAACTGTTTGGAATTTACTTCAATGAGTTATAAGAATGTGTTTATGATAAATGCAAAATTACTATCTTAAAACTACTATAAAAATAGATCTGAATAGAAGTAAATTAATTTTGATAAGACTTATGTGCTTTAATTAAATATTTTGAAGTCCATAAACCTAATACTGAACTCGACAGAATTCTGCAACCTACTAAATCAAGCTGTAAATTTGACATTGTAGTAAAACAGTGTAATTGAGCACTATAAACATAAATATAATTGTAATCAAACAAAATCTGAAGAAGTACCATAAGTATAAACTAGTATCAGTGGAAAACATTATTATTATTTTTTTTTAAATATTTTCGCATTCAATTAATTTTCAATTTCTAAAAAGAGAGCTACTTACCTTTTATTATTTAGGAATATTTAGGGACAAAAGAAATTTTCAATTAAAAAAACTTGTAAATTTATTATACCTAATTCTAAACCAAAGCAGAGTTAATTTGAATCTAAAGAAATTAATATATTTAAAATTTCCCCAATGAATTGCCAATTTAAATGAGTCTACTTTTTACGAATTATTCTATAGAGTTAGTGTACCTTCACACTTAACATGAAGGTCTTGAAGTTGTAAAGTTCTTTGCTGTTAATGGTTAACGATTCCTCAAGTTATTTCCTTTTCAATTCCGGGTTATGTTAAAGTTGTGGACTGCTGGTAGTAATTACGAATCCTTGCTAACTATTCTTCTATGTACTACAACGGAAATTCGTTGTATGGGGTTATATTTTGGTCAAAAAAGAAAAATATCAAAAAATAATCCCAATGCAAGGTTTGGATGTTTTGTAGAACTTTTTACTGCTTATAGCCGGTCGGTGAGATTGAACTATGAAATGGTCCAAGGTCAACTCTTGCCGGCTTGTTCTAACATTAAATTCCTATGTCGGCGGATTTCGAATTGAAAAATCATTTTTTATGAATTTTGAAAATATGAAATAATAATGTATAAGGATATGTAGTTGTAATACAAGTTGTATGCAATACATATCTAGTACTGTTATTTCATATTAACTAACAGACGTTACGGCATATTTAAATGAAGAATTTAAAAATTTTCAAAATTAATAAAAAATAAAAAACCTTGGTATTTCTGAAAATAAAATGTAATTTTAAGATAAAAGTATTTTTGCTAAAATTTGGAAAAAATTGATATTTAAAAAGTTAGCAGAAAAGGTTAAGTATAAAAGCTAATAAAAGTAAATAAAAATATATTTTGAGAAAAGGATTGTATAGAAGCAATTAAATAAATAAAGTTATATCATAATTAATGATTAAAAATTTAAATTTGATTAAAACAAAAGAGTTATGGTTTTCACGCTATAGTATGAAAACGAAAAAAGATAAGAAGTGGAAATTTTGCAAAAAGAAGTTAAAACCTAATATCTAAGAGTTGTGTAAATTTCAGGAAAATCAGTCAATAAATAAACCCCAAACCCAAAGGTGTGAAAATACGCACTGGATTACATCACTACCAGAAGTCGCAGAGTTATGTTATCACGGCTAGTGCGTTTAAATCACGAAATAAACAAAGTGACAAAGTTTGAAAACAAAAACTTTAAAGGTGTAAGAATTAAAAAATGTAAATTACGCAAATTCTTACGTAAGCGATTAAAGGTGAATGAATAGTCCGACAAATGTCATTCGAAGTGTGGGAAATTGCCACGGTCGAGAGCTACAGGACACCGGTTACGTAAAAACGCAAAAACTGTTAGGAAAAGTGTTATAGACAATTAAAAGAAAAACAATGAAGATTTTTACAACGGCCAGTTACAAGTTGCAGGGTTTAAATGTTCAAGGATAAGTGACGTAGTCGTAGGCGGAGCCAGAATACCAACTTACAGCAAAAATAGATTAAAGGATTAATTAGAGCAAAGCGATTAAAAAGGACAATTTAAAAACGGTAAACGTAATAAATAAAGTAATAATAAATAACTGAATCACCTACACCAAAAATAATCAAGAAATTGCATGGAAATACACCATAAATGGAACTATCGTATCGGTCCAGTGAGGGAAAAAAATTGGTATCGATATACGATAGTTTTTGGCTATAAAAAGAGCCGCACGAATCTCATAGAGGTCTCTCGTAAAAAATTTGCAGAACAGGTGCTAGGGGTGACTATGCCCGACAGGTCTCTCATAAAAAATTCGTCGAACAAGTGCCAGGGGTGGCTATGCCAGTTTGCCGACTCAAGATTCTCAGTAAAGAAGTTTAAGTGTTACTATGCATAAGTATTAAAACAGCGTCAGCGAGAGCGATAGGAGGTGATAGATTCGAACCAACCAGCCAGCCTTCTAAACTCCATGGAAAAGAAATGAGACAACAGTAATCGCTAAATACAACCAACCAGACACCAGAGGACCATCAGCATCCCAGGACTCAGGATCTTCAACACGGCGGTCAAGGTCTGATAAAAATTCAAATTTCCTTTTTAAAGGGCAAAATTGGCCCGATTTTAGAGTATCACTGATTTTCCTGAGATAAATTTTGTTTGTGTGTAATTAAATAAATGTATTAAAATAGATAATGTCAAACTCATGTGTGGATAAAAATCTTTTTCGTTAAATAAATTTGATAAATTAAATAATTTAAATTCAGAGATAAATAGAAATCTTTATATAGATCAATTTTAAGAAAGTTATGAGTGATTGCCTTCTGCTCAAAAGAATAAATATTTTAGTTGTTATCAATTAATTTTATTAGAGAAATTGTTTTGAGTTTTATTTTGTTGACTTGTGTCAAGATTATTATTTCCAGTTGTTTTTGTTTTAATTAATTAAAAGAATTAATTTTTTTTATATATTCTCTAAAACTGTGTTTTATTTAGAATTGGTCACACAATTATATGCTATATTTTCAGGTTTGTTATTAAAAAAAAGGGTAAAATATATTGTATCAAAAAGGTATTCCTAAGGACACACACCTACGAGATTAAATTTAGAAAAAAGTAAATTCGTGTTCTCCCTGAGAAATAGGGTAATCTTAAATACAGTTACTGGAAGTCGTAAATAAAAGGGGGGTACCGGTAATTTGGGGCAACTCAAATTATCGAAGAAGTTATTCAATCCAGGCCAGCAAGATAGTAAGCCAAAAACTTCCAGTGGATTGGATAATTTATTCTTTTTGTCACGCGAGAACGAATCCTGTAGGCTAAAAATCTCAGGATTCGAGACTATTACGTATTAAGAAAAGATAAGGGGCGTAATTAGTCTGACTCTAAAAAAGGTAGAGTTTTTTCGTTGTAGTACATTGATCTTCTTGTTTATTGATTTTCAAAATAGTTAATTTTTATAAGTTACTTTATATTACATGAAATGCTTGTTGTTAAATTTCTTGAAGTTGAATTTAGAAAAAAATAGTAGAGTGACTAAAGTAACGTCCTTCCTGCTCTTCGACTTGTACTAGAGTATCGGTCTTTCGACCTGCAATTTTGGCTCTCCCTTTTTGTGGGAATGTTTGCCGCAAAAGGTAACAAATGTTTCTTCCATTCGCGAAGAAATGTCTCTTCTGTTGATTTCTAAGTTTTAGGCTGAATTACTCCGAAACTTTCTCTTCTGCTAAAAGCTGTCCTAGGCTTAGTTTTCTTCTATTGTATTACTTTTATAAACTATTTTCCATTTAAAACCCTTTTAATTGATATTTTGATCTTTCTATTATTTCAGCTAACAGTTGGCTAGGCAAGTTTACCCTGTAATCTCTGACGTCACGCTACCTGCTGCGACAATTCATCTTCTATCTTGAAAACTCTGATTTTGAACAGTTTTTCGTACTTCTTGCTGTAAATTTTAAACGGTTGGCTCGATCTTCAATTTCTCTTCGGATTCCTCCGCTTCATGTTCTTGAGGGTCTTGACAATCTTGATTCGACGTTTTCGGCCGCGTATAACTCGAGTTACTGCACTTTTTTTCGAATATCTATTTTTTCACAACCTAACTTTTTACTTAAAAGTCTTTTTTCAAAATACTTTTGCATTAAAGTTATTCTCCTGCTCCTATAACGGAAATAACTTTTTAGTTTTTCGTCGTAGCTTGCTTGGTTCGTGAGTTATTGATGCTCGAAGTCGTGACTTTTTGATCGTCGTATTTCTCGTATATAAAAGCCCCCTCATTAGTAATTTTCAACTCTGCTCTGTTGCTTTACATTTATATACCTTTATTATACATAACCTGTTACTTAATTCTCACCTTTAACCTTTAATTTTACCGCTTTTGGGCTTTAACTTTTTACCTTTTGTTATTATTATTTCTCCCCCATTTTAACTGTAATCTTATTCTGACCACATATTATTATTCCCTACGATTGTCTTTTCATTTGTTATTATTAGTTTTTTTTTAGTTTATTCCCCTTTCATCTATAAATCTTTAAAAAAAACTCTCCAAGAATGACTTTCTAAGTCCTTTTTCCCCTTGTTATTATTATTATTATTTCTTTTTTATTGCTGATTATTTTTACGTCCCTTATGGTTTATGACTCTATTACTTTTGATTTTTGATTTTCCTCTTTTTGCAAATTTTAGGTTTTGGAGCCCCTCTAATTTATTTAATACCTTTTTTGTTTTAAGTCCTTTTACTTTTATTTGTTTATATTATTAGTCGTCTGATTCTACTGTATAGTTATTTATCTTAGTTTATTTTAGTTTTTTTGATAAAATTGGAATTGCCATGGCTGATATGTGAAGCTCAGAGGCAAGGTTTTGTCCCGGCCTCGCGTGACGTCACCGCACTATCGCATTTCAACTTTACGAAGTTTACTGCTGCAATTTAAATGTTTGATATTTATAATGAGACGAATGACTTTGCCCGCGCGCGCGCGCGTGTGTGCGTGCGTGTGTGTGTGTGTGTGTGTGTGTGTGTGTGTGTGTGTGTGTGTGTGTGTGTGTGTGTGTGTGTGTGTGTGTGTGTGTGTGTGTGTGTGTGTGTGTGTGTGTGTGTGTGTGTGAGTGTTGCCGCGCTCCGGCTCTCGTGTGCGTGGGTCCGTACGCCGACTCTTGCAGCTGCACTTACCACAAACCACTCTCTCTGTCTTCACGAATTTAAGATTCTGTGTTCCCTTTTTGGAACACTATTATCACGAACTCTTAAACTCGCTGTACGATCACCACCGACTGGGCGAACCACCTTTCTTTTCAGAGCAAGCGCGGGCAAGGCCAAGGTGCTCACTTTTACTTTTTTGAATCAAAGATTTTGCAACTCTTGGCTCTAATAAGTATGAGCTTGTCCTCATAAACTTACTAACTTTTAATTTACGCAAAATTCCCTGAATTTTATCTCAATGCTCGATTATTTGACTCTTTTTTAAGATTAACACTCTCTCTCTCCAAGGTCGTGCCTTTTGGGAGAAATCGGCTCTTAAGTTCTGATGATAACTTTTTAAAATTTTCAAATTATATTACCAGAGCACATATATATGATTTATGTTTAAACAAGGTTAATAACATATACAGAATGGATATATATTGAAAACACAACAAATTTTAGAAATGAATTATTTATATATATTCTTTTCTCTTTTGCACAGAAAAATTTTATATTCAAAAACTTTTTTAATCACACCAAACAATTTGATTAACCAACAACACAACTATTTATTTATTTGACAAAATTTATCAATGTAATATTTTCTATATCTTAAACAAAAAACAAAAACGCTTGACTTTTCAGACAGAACCACAAACAGTTTTTCCTGTACTGAAAAAGTCGTATTTAAATTATTAATTATTTTCAACACCAAAGCAGAGGTTTAAAAATGAATTTAATTTTTAATAATTCCCCTAATGACGTTATATTTGAAATGAAGTTAATATTTGCGAATTATTCCTTAAGTATAAGATACCTTCACACTTTATTAGAAGTTCTAGTTGGATTTGGAATTTGTTGTATAATTAGGATGATGTTGATATGATGTTTTCTATCCAAAGTCTGTAAGCTGCTATGTAGTTGAATGCTGGTCTCGAATTCTTCTAAGTTGCCTTGAAGATCGATTAAAGTTGAAATTATTCTAAGTCCAGTTAAGTAGAGTGACAGTTGAATCTTCCTCTCAGCTCAGAGTCGGTTGCAGAAGAAACGTCCTATTCGCGTCGATTCCAAATCAAAAGTACCCGTCTTTCGACGGATAAATTATGGTCTCCCTGTCAGTGGGAATTATTCCCCTTCTTGGAGCCAATTTTCCTCCCTTTTTGAGAAAAAGGTATTTTCTTTATATTATGTGTTTTCAGGCCCTTTTGGTCTGAAATATTTACACTATATATTTTATTAGTCATATTTTTTGACTAATGAATAGTTTTCTTCCTTTGTTATTATTAAAACACCTGTTAATTAATAATTTATTGTATTTTTTCTTCAACGTTATCTGTGATCCAAGTTGGCAATATGTTGTTTTAAACTTTGGATTCCTTCAGAAGATGCGTGCGCCACTTTTCATGTTTTTGCATGAAAATCTCTACTTTGGACGTTTTTTCGTTCAACTCGCTATAACTTTCGAACGCTCGAACCGATTTTAAAGTTCCTTTCGGATTCTTCTTCCTATCCATCTTGTGGGTCTTGTGGAACTCGATTCATCGCTCTACTACGCTTCGTTCGCGAGTTATCGCCCTTTTCCCGAAATTTGATTTTTCCTCTTTCCAAATTTTGAGATAAGTCCTTTCTCAAAATTCTTTTGACGAAATCTTGTTCCTCTTCTACTACGACGAAAAACTATGTTTGTACTTTTGCCATAACTCGTTTGGTTTTTGAGTTATGTGTCCTTGAAGTCCTAAAGTTTGCATCGTATGAGTTTATGTTCATAAAACCCCCCCCATTATATATTATTACTTCTGCTTTGATGTTTTACAATTTTACATACTAGATATCTATAATTATCATGTTACTTTACCCCTTTAACGTTTAATTTAACCGCTTTTGGGCTTTGAAGTTTTACGTTTTGTAATTATTATATCTCCCTCATTTTATTTTCAAATTTGATTCTAAGTACATTTTATTATGCCCTATTGTGGTCTCTACAATAGTACTTATTATTATTTTTTAAATAATCCCCCCTTCAACTTAAAAATTCCAAAAAACTCCCCAAGAATGACTTTCTAAGTCCATTTTCACCTGTTCATTATTATTAATTCATATTTTTTATTTATGATTATTATTAGTTCCCCTTTGAGTTATGACTCTACGTTTTTTGATTTTTGAATTTAAGTTTTTTCCAAATTTTAGGTTTTTGAGCCCCTATAAAAACTTGAATAACTTTTTTGTTTTAATTGTTTTTAAATTTATTTTTCGATATTCTTAATCGGTTGATTCTACTGAACATTAATTAATTTTAATAATTTAGTATTTTAATAAAATAAGAAACAAGACAGAACGACTGTACACGATCCAACATGCAGTGTTCAACACCTGTTGCCGTGACGTCACCGTCCCCCCTCGTCTCTCATCTACATCGCTTTATCGCGGGAATTTAACTTGTTTTAAATTGGCTTGAGGCTTTTGGCTTTTTCCAAACCGCCTCAGTGTGTGTGTGTGTGTGTGTGTGTGTGTGTGTTGCAACGCACCCCCCACAATGCACTCCGCGACTGCGGGACAGACGCTTGCAAGACCCTACCGGGAACTCTTACTACTTTATTTTATTTATGAATTTAGCTACGACGAGGTAGGAAATGCTTTTTTCGTTGTCTACCTTTCTAAGTCCTCGTTAAGGCTCTTATTTTTATGTTACACACAAGATCAAAATTATTTTCTTCAAACTTATGCTAACATTAGAAATTTATAATATATTAAATTCACTTCTTATTCTATCTTACCTCTTTTAAACTTCAGACTCTTTCTCAAAGGGTTTGCCCTTTGGAGCTAACCAATTCATCAAATCAAAATTTGCTCTTTTTAATTTAAATTTACTACTTGTGAGCACTTAATTCTTCTTCTTTATTTGAATTTAAGAAATTATTTGATTAGGATAGTTTCAATTAAGAATACAAGACAATGAATTTCTACAAATTTATTGAATTAGGCACAATTTAATTTTTATCTCAGAAAACTATGGATTTAGTAAATAAATCTCTTACAACAAAGTTTTGTCGCCTTTTTCTTCAATTTACATCAAAAAGTTTCTTCTTCAAACAACTTGAAAAATATTTATTCTACGTAATTCTAACAATACTTAACCTAACAATATATATTCTTAATCTAACACATTTATTTTTCTTAACCCTTTTATTTTATTTTGTTCCAACCTGTTAGTTGTTTTTTATTTCTAAATTTGACACGAATAAATTTTATTTGATACTCTTTACTTTATTTAATTAAAATTTACTTTAATTCTGTCTCTTTACTTTATTTTAAAACGTTATTATTGAATTCTATTATTTTAGGAATTTTGGAATTTTCTCAAGTTTAATAAAAAAAATAATTTTTATTTATTAAAAAAGCTTGATTTATGCAGTACCTTGTTTTTGTGAATTGCACAAGTCCGCTCGTCCTGATTCTGAGGATGGTGGTGGATCCTGAAGATTTTCTCTAGAGTTGTCTCCTTTCCTAGAATCTCCCAAAGTCCTGTTCCCGTTGAATCTCCTTCCTTCTGCGATGACTACAATTATTGGTTGGATATTTACCGGAATCCGTAGAAAAGATCTCTTCTATAAGCTGCTTTAGTATTTAGTGCTGTGTTCTTCAAACGCCGACCCTGCTGTTGGATATCGTTCTTAACCCAGAGAAGTACTGAACACTGACAAATTATGTTTTCGACGATTTCCTCTTCAGACTTAAGTAAAAGTGTGTGATCCTTCTTGGAGCTGGTACGAGACTGGTGAATTAACTTGCTGCATGTCAACTCGTCGAAGTTTGAGCTATTCAGGATAGCCAACTCTTCTTATTTTTGTTCTTCTTTACTTTCGCGATTTATTTAAGTTTCTATATTTTAGTTTGATTATTTATGAACTCCTTTTGGCTTACCCTTCCAATATTTGGCTATCTCAACTACTTTAGATAAATTTTTTCTATTACTTTTAGTTAATTTTAGTTTAATTGTTTGTTGTTAAATTGTGCTCGGGTTGGCAATATTCCCCTTCCTAGCGGCGAGAGTCCCTCATGCGCGCGACCTTGAACACATGTCTGTTCCTGAAAATTTTGAATTTTGACAGTCGATTCCTTCAATTCTTCATAACTCTCGTTCGCTTCTTTCGATTTTCTTTTTGGTGATCTCATTTTGAAGCCCCTTTCTTCCTGATGGTTTTACATCTTCATTCGAAACGATACGACGTATATTTCTTCTTTTATGACGATTTGAAGATCTCGTGGTTTTTTCGGATTTACTTTTTTCGTTTTTGGAAAATTTTGAATTTTTCTTTTTGGATGTTGTTCCTCTGATGCTGAAAGTCCCAAAACTGCTTCCCTCTTCTTCCGTGCTTCATTAGATCACAAATTATGGCACTCTCTGCATGTTTGATCATTTATTGTTTTGTTACTTTATTGCCTTTAATTGAATTTCGGTTTCGAGTCTTATTTATTATTATTTTATCTTAGAATCGTGTACTGTTATTATTAGATTTTTGGTTTTATTTATTTTAGGAGAGTATTGCGTTTTATTACCTTTTATTTTAGCTATAACTTTTTTATTATTTGTCTGACAAGTTTATTTTAAAACTATTTATTACTAGGTTTTTCTAGCTCTACACGATGAT